>LD349472.1:204855-245757 GCA_001465055.1 Ptychodera flava
ATTTAATGGTCGAACAAAAGCAAGAATGGTAAATGCTGCTATTTAGTTTCAATAAGTACAGAGGTACCCTACAGTCGGAGAATGAAAGAATGTTTTGGCTATCTTTGTCCAGTGTAATCTCAGACTCAGACACATAACATCCATATACATTCTTTTCAGTATACTTTTCAAGATATTTTCGAAAAAGATACTATCATAAAACAAACAGAATAGCTTTATCATTCGTTCAGCATTATAGAACGATCATCCAGTTTCGACAGCTTTCAATTTTAATAAACTAATTTCCCCAATATTGTGCTTTCTCTATACCCGAGTTTATTTTATTATTTCATATTATCCTATATTAAGTAACATATACCAAGCCAATTTTAACTTTTACCATTATTTTATGTATTGTTCCATTCTGTTTAAATATTTCGATAGAAGAGCATAGTGTTCATCTTCAGTTTTACCCTTTTATCCAAAAATGGTTCTGTTCACCCTATTGAGGTTTATCATTTCTGGCGTGTATGTCCATGTTCTACACCCTAACGAAGACGTCATGTTGTCGAAAAGTTGGTATTGTAATCAAGGCTTAACCATAAACTACCGAACTTGTTTCCTTTATCAAACTCAAAATACTCTATTTCATGGCCATGTCTCCAAACTGGTGCATCTTCCTTGTAGTCGGACCGATAGGAGTTTCGTTCCTTACGAAGTCGGTAAAGTAGGTTATTGTATTATTCCAAGTGTGTACTATACGTCTCCCATATTCCGATTTTCGGTTTCCTTGGGTATGTCTGTCTGAACACGGAACATCAAAACCACTAACACATCTGGCAAACTGATAAAAATTACAAACGACCTCAAAAGAGGGCTCAAAAGAGGGCTAAAAATGCAGTAAGTGAAAAATAATACAGTAAAATGTTAGGTCGACCAGCGAGAGATAAAGTACTGGTTAAAAAGCAGAGGATAAAAACTGCAACAAGTTAAAACAAATACAGTAAAATACTGACCGACCATCGGGAAATAAAACACTTGCAAAGCGCAGAGAATAAAAACGCAGACGTTTCGGGTTCGACCCTTCGTCAGTACTAAAACTCGCTAGAAAAACGTGGAAACACAAAAGATAAAAGCAGCCAATCAAATGAGAGAACGGTCGAATGCATTAAAATATGTGTTCATTCCGGCTGGTGCCAGAGTACCAAGTTTAAAAATGGTGGCCTGTTCGAGTTTATGGCGGGTAGAGTCGATGGTAGAGATGATAGCAGACACTGCCATGTCAGACGGACCGCGGTTGGGTGGTGTACAGAAATGTTTCGCCACCGGGTATGCAAGTTTGTTGTCGGTCACGGTGCGAAGATGTTCAGCAAAGCGATCGCCTAGGCGACGCTTTGCTTCGCCAATATATAACATGCTGCAGCGTCAACATTTGATACAGTAAATGATATTAGCCGACGTGCATGTAAACACGCCGGAAACCTTGACTCTACCACGCGGGCCCTGAATGGAACTGGTAGTGAAGGTATGCGGGCAGATGTTACAAACTCGACGGCCACATGATGATGTTCCAGTTGCGCAATCGCGATTTGGTAAACTGGAATGTACGAGACGGTCTTTGATGTTGGAGTCACGTCGAAATGCCATGATGTGGGTGCTGTGAAAATATGCTGTGTGTTTTGGGAGTTAGTTAAAATTGAAAACTCAAAGATGATTTGCGAATTCTATGGTTATAAGGATGGTATGTTAACACAAGAGGAATGCGATCACATTGACAATGGGTGGTTGACATTAATGCATCCTCCTGTGTTAGTGGTCCGACGCGCTGTTTGGGTTTGTCCACTATAGAGTGGGGATAACCCCAAGCCAGGAACCAAGTGCTTATAGTGTCTCACTGCTGCTTAAAGTCTTTTTGGTCAGAGTAAATGCGCCGAGCGCGTAGGAACTGTGAAAATGGAATGGATTCCTTGCACCGACGGGGGTGAGATGAGCTGAATAGAACGTACGCATGAGAGTCTGTGGATTTATAATGTATGGAGGTAGACAGCGAGTCCCCATTGATAGATACTGATATGTCAAGAAATGCGACCGATGTGTCTGAAACGGTGGAAGTAAATTCCAGTGCAGGGTGAAAATGTGAAATGAAATCAATAAAATTATCTAATTCAGTGCGTGAACAAGATGCTGCACCAAAGCAGTCATAAGTATATCGTTTAAAGAGCCCGGTAATGTGACCAGTATATGTGTGTATTATCTGTTGTTCGATATAACCAACAAATAAACAAGCGTAAGAAGGTCCCATACGTATACCCATGGCAACACCGCGAACTTGTGTGTAAAATTCCCTATTAAAGGTGAAGCAATTTAAAATCAGCACTAATTCAGCTAAGCGAATTAAAACGTTTGTAGGTGGATCCATGACTTCGCGTCGGTCAAGAAAATATGCGAGTGCCTGGAGGCCATCCTTATGAGGAATGGAAGTATAAAGAGCCTTAACGTCAAGTGTAAATATATATCTATAGGTACATGTAAACTTAAAGTCGTTGAAGATCTTGATGGCATGAGATGTGTCTTTAACAAAAGTGGGAAGTGTGTTCACGTTGCCGGCGAAAAAGCTATCGAGAAATGTAGAGATGAGTTCAGTAGGGCAGGAACATGCAGAGACAATGGTGCGGCCAGGATTACCGGTTTTGTGAATTTTGGGTAATAAGTAAAAGCGAGATGTGCGGGGATACGAGATGCTCAAGGATTTTGCATCGTCGGGCAGACGGTTATCGTGATTTAGGTCACTGATAGTACGTTTGACGATGTTGTTGTGTTTATTGGTAATGTCAGTGTCGAGAGGTTTATAAAAAGAAGCGTCAGAAAGCTGCCTTTGAGCCTCAGCAATGTATAAATCTTTGCGCCATACTAACACAGCACCTCCTATATCAGCAGGCTTAATAAGTATATTATCATTGCAAGATAAATTGCGCAGAGCCTTGTATTCAGCTGTAGAGATATTGTGTGTATTAGAATAATTGGTGTTGTTGATCAAGCGATTAATTCTATGTTGACAAATGTTAATGTAAAGATCGAGTGTGGAGTTACGTCCTGAAGGGGGAGTCCAAAAAGACTCTCGTTTGATGCCGATAGAGTATGGGTTGGGTCAATTATTGGAACCATTAATTGCTGAATCATCAGTAGTGTCTAATTGACGGTCATGGAAGAATTCCTTCAAGCGCAAACGGCGAAAGAAAGAATGTACATCGTGACGTAAAGTGGATTCATCGGTTGAGTTACGGAGAGGAATGAATTTCAACCCTTTAGACAGAACAGAACGTTAAGGATCTGAAAGGGGCAGGTTGGGTGGAATGGTAACAGCAGGTGTGATTTGCGATGAATTCAGCGTGGTGTTTTGCCAAGTAGAAGTGGAAAATTTGTCAACCAAGTTTTGCATTGAGATGTTAAAAACTTGGAATCATTTTCCTTACGTATGTATTGGATGATATTCCTGTAAGTGGTGGGTGCTACAAGGGAGGAAAGAGTACGTTTTGTTTGACAAATGGAAGTTGTAAAAAAAGAAACCCGTTGACTCATTTGATTAAGAGTAACTCTAAAATACTGCCAAGATCATTTTTTGACAAGAATTGGATTCGTTGTCGATATTGAGAATCACCTGGTGTAAAAATGGACGGATGCACGTGGATGTTGAAACCAGTGGGCAAGTAATGGTTACGATGGCAGGTAGAGAGAAAGGAGACATGACTACAGAAATGGGTTTTAGCAAAAGTGTATTTGGCCAATCTGAGAACTAATGTCAGGGTGCAAGGACGACAAAAAGGTTTCCACAGATGACAATGACCAAGTTTCGAGTTGTTTGAAAGACGGCATAGTTGAAGCAGGACGCGGTTACGAAAAACAAGCGAGTAAAAAACAAACGCGGAGACACGACTTAAAAAAGTGGTAGTAGAAGCCCGAAAACAGACTGCGACCGTGGTGACGTGGACACCGAAGCAAAAGACGAATGAAGAACACACACTAATAAAAGTAAAACACGAGAGGCATATCGGAAAGATAAAAAGCGAGACGCAGTGACAATGAACGAAAACTGACGCAGTGGCAATGATGGAAAACTGATATTGCACATCGTAGACAACTTTTTAACAATATTCATCTTGCAAAATTATTCTGACTTGCCAAGCAAAGAAATACTGGCTGCAAATGTATCGTGCATGATTCATAACTTCCATGTTAGAAGTTTATAATTTTCGAAGTATACTCTTATTGTAACTGAAGTAACAATGCTTTCTTTAACCGCAAAATACATGATGGCAATTTGGCATTATAGTGACAAGCATTTTTGATATCAAAAACAAATTGGTTGACCTAAGAGCACTACTGATTGCTAATAAAAGATCGGTTGCATTCATAAGCAAAACAGCAGTATGTTAAAAAGTTTAACCATTTAAATTTCACCCCAGTTCCCTGTATACAGGTCCATCGTTACCATAGAAAACAATGGATTTGGGACAAACCATGGTGGTGAAAGGGTTAAGGTGGAATGCGCCTCAGTTGGGACTCATTTTGAAGCTCATGGAGTAACTAACGTTTTCACCTAATTACTTTTGTGGAAATTGAAAATCGAATTTTTCATAGTGTTAACATAGAAGGCGGCGATTTTCAATTCACGTTTCGGTAAATATTTGGTGAATTGTTTCTGTAGCACCGACCTTTGTACAATTGGTACTTACTTTAATTCTTCACGTAGGAAGGGAATGCTTTAAATTGTTACAGATAGTTTGATTTAAAGTGTGGCTTTCAATTTTGAGGCACAAATTTTTACGCAATGAAAGCCAATTTCAATCTATAAATGTATTATAGATTTTCCCGTCAATTTTGACAAACGCTATCAATTTTGCGATTTCCTAAAAGTGGTAGTAAGTCATTACGTCACATTATAGTGATACAAGTGTGCGAAACATGGGATTTCTCAATTCGTTTTCGGTAAATTGAGGGAACAGTTTTTCAGACCTTGTATTTCTTCTAAAGCAGACTGCGTCAATAATTTTAATAAGTGCGGAGTATGTTAGAAAACGTGATATGAATGAGTGCCATTGTGGCATATATTGACATATTGGGATTTCAGCTTCTATTAGGTGAAATAGTTGCACTATTTGATTGCGGTGATGAGTGAGAGTATTTCAAGTAGAATTGATTAATTTCTCACTCTTGCCCAAATCGCATTACTCTTTTCCGTCAAAAATACTTCTGTCTTTTAGAACAACCAAATTACTTTGATAGAAGTTTATATGTAAATATCAACAACGTTTATTCAATTATATTGTAATACAAAATGCAAAATAATAATAAGGGTTTACTTTCCCCAGTACAAGTTCTGCAGTGTGTCCAAAGTTTCTTGCTTGTTGTGTCAATCTTGAGAAGTATAGAAGCACTTTTGCTTTTAGGTCATATATCATTTTCGACGATGCGACATTTTTCAGGCTGGTGATTAATTACTAGCTTTGGTCACAGACAAATAGAGACTGACAATGTGTATTGTTCAAACTGTGAAGCGGTTACGTAAGCCCTCCATATACGTCTCGCCTCAGGCAGCTCGCGCCTTACTTTTCCGAAGCGTGCCGACCTTCGGTAATTTTCGGATTTTCGCTAATTGTTAAGCGAAAATATGTTCGGCAAGGTTCGTTTTTTTGTTGTCGTGTGGCGTTGACCGGAATTGGCATGCTGGCGAAAACGGGAAAATTTTGAGCTTCGGGGAGCTGAGTTTTACCACTTTAAAAATTCCTCTCACATTTTTATGAATATATAATGAGTGTGTTTGAACCAAATTTGAATGTCTTTTAACGATACTGTCTGGTTTTACTGAATGGGTTGCAGTCAGACATATAGCCTTTTACAAGTTGGTCATGCAAGGACGTGTTTATGAAACTGCTGGCTTGTTATGTTGTGATTAGCGTGAAGCAGTGTTTCTGCCCTGAGAGCTCACAAAGTAAGTATGGTTGTTACGCGACTGGCAGCACGATGCCATCTCGTCGTACTTTTCGCATAATCTCGCGCAATTATCAACCACGAACAAAGTCTCCAAAAAGTCTAACACCTGTGAAGTGAAGTTCATTTTAATATGAAAATGCTATAGTCTACAGAGACGACCATGAAACAAAAGGCATGCTGCGTTGCTAGTCTGTCCTCTATTTGTCTGTGTTTTGGTGCCCATTTAGATAGGAAACACTGCTGTGGATGTAAAGTGGATGGCTAAAAACGATTTTTAGAAGGTTTTTCAAATTTAATATCGCCCGAACCTCGTATACGAAATGTTATATCATACAAATTACAGCATTTTATAATAGCTAGGCTTTCAGAAAATATACACTTTAATGTGGTTACGAGCTCAATTGTTTGCAGGGAATTCATTATTTGGAATGGCCCAATACTTGACTCTGAACCTTAATTTACAGTAGGAACTTCTTAGAATTCATTCGCGTAGTCCAGCACTAACAGGCGCACTATGCAAGATTTTTTTATTAGAGAAAATAGAAGATTTTCGACTCGGTGATATATCAAAGAGAGGACATCGATAGCCACCAAGCATTTATTTTAAATGCCATCCTCATGTGTTTTACTAAAGAATGTTGCACTTTGACACACTAACAGTGACATGACAATAGTTAATGCTCACTTGTGGTATGTATATCATTATAAAAGTAGTTCATAAAAGCAAAATATTTTGAAACTCCCGCTCTTGTATTTTGGATTTCGCTTCAAAGGTGTTAAACTTTTTGGAGGCTTTGTTTGTGGTTGATAATTGCACGAGATTATGCGAAAAATACGACGAGATGGCATCGTGCTGCCAGTCGCATAGCAACCATAGTTACTTTGTGAGCTCTTAGGCCAGAAACACTGCTTCACGCCAATCAAAACATAACACGCCAGCAGTTTCATAAACATATCCTTCATTGACGCACGTGTAAAACACGGTATGACTGACCGTAAACCATTGAGTAAAACCAGACAGTATCGATTAAAGACTTTCAAATTTGGTTCAAACACACTCATTATATATTCATAAAAATATGAGAGGAATTTTTAAAACGGTAAAACTCACTTTCCTGAAGCTCAAAACACTCCCGTTTTCGCCAGCACGTCAATTCTGCTCAGCACCACACGACCACAACAACACAAACTTTGCCAAACATACTTTCGCTTAACAATTGGCGAAAATCCGAAAATTACCGAAGGATGCATGGTCGGCACTCTTCGGAAAAGAGAGGCGAGAGCAACCTGAGGCGAGGCGAACATGGATGGGTTACGTAACCGCTTCACTTGTTAAACAATACCCGTTGCGACTCTGTGTATGTTTCTCTGTGTTAAAAAGTAAATGAGCGATATCTAAAATACATAAGCGGGCGTTTTTGAGATAATTACATGTATCTTGCCCAAATAAAAGAGATCATTCACAAATATTAATGTATCGCTTACTCTATTCTAGACTGGGTTTAGAATATACTCATTTTGCCTTGACCGTTTCACCACTCATCTTTGATGTGAGGTGTTAAGTTAATAAATACACTCGTTCTTTCCTTCCTTGGCTAAACGAAGGCAAAAAATTAGAGAATAACATGAAAGTTTACTTTTGCTTACCTTCCACCTGAACAACCTGTATATCGCACAGGCAGAGAACCCATAACAAAATCTCTTTGCAGCGGAGATATCGACCCCGCTTTTCCACCATCGCGGTAAGTGTAATGCAATCAACTAAATGCAAGGGTTCTTATTCAGTTTCCTGTGAGCTATCGTATCCAAAATAATAATCAATCCCCGTACATTAACGAAATTAATTGTTTTCAACAAAGTTATTGATGTGAAGCGAGCCATACTGCCTCTTCGATTATTCTCTTCATGTAGGTAGCTTGAGAATAATAAGAGGACATCTTAAAAGCTTTGCAATTATCGAGGAATTTTAAGAGTCGGTTTGTGTTTTCTATGATACACCATAGAGAGGACATCTTCTCAGACAATGGTGAACTATGATCGGAAACGTGTGCATCACAGAATAGAGCCAAATGATTGATTTATACAGCGCCATTTTCATACCTGCACACTGAAACCATAATATATTAGTCCTATTGATGAGTTTATGAACGACTTGGAAAGATAGTACTGAAAGCAGATTGAATGACTGCCCACAAAATTATATCCTCTGAAGATCCGTTTTCAACGAATTTCAGTGGTCTGTGTATTATAAGATAGACTGCACTTAATTAGCAAACATATACTAATCCACAATCCTTCTTCTGACAACAATGTAAAAGTGATAACGTCCATGCCAAGCCGGCACAAACATTGTAGGTTCACTCTTTCTCATCTTTGGCTGTAATCCCCAAAACGGCGGTGAAAAACGGCCGTTTGCCAGATTACAGCCAAAGGTGAGAACGAGTTGATCAACACAAGGAACCTCCCGGGGAGCAATTTTGGCATGTACACCCTAATAACGTAACAAAAGATGATCACACTTGACGATGGCTATGTTGTTAACACCATGCCATGATTGACATGTTTAATGGATGCACGGCATGCGTAATAGAATGATGGTGCATTTATGTATATTCTACGAGTGCCGACAAAGGGAAAAACGACACAACGATGAATAATACTCGTGAATGGATAAAATTCTGTGGCAAGCAAATGCCGCGACAAAATACGAATTCTCTCCGTCTTTCATCTATTGCACATCGTCTGCTTCTTGTGTGTTATGTAGTGCGAGGCGAATTACTTGATACGTCATTCAGTCGCTTCTTTTGCGATACACGCTGGCCGGCCATGATGCAGTAAACACCATGATACACGCTTCGGAAAACAAGCGACTGAGGTACATTATAATTGTTCGAGCCCTTCATTACTTTATTGATTGGTAAATGTACGTAATTGTCATCGGGCAGTTTTTTACAGTGCTATCCAATTCAGATATTCATTATCACTTTATCATATGATTGATTTGGGTTATGCGTCCTTCATGATAAATCAGCCGGGCACGGGGGCACAGTATAATAAAGTACCCTCGATTCTCTTTGATTTGTATCCTTGAAGGTTACTTTTCTTATAACTTTTTCAGTTCTTTATGCAAGCAATAATGTGCAGCATCAGAATAATTGATAAATAATATCTAGTAAAACTTTGTTTAGATATTTCAGTGACAGTTTCCAAGTAACCATTAAACAACCATGGAAGTCACGTTCTGTAGGTACTACAAATGCCATACTTTTTAGGCAGCAAGTTATGACGAACTGAAGGGGTCATGTTCTGAGAAAACTTAGAATGCAAATTTTTTTTTGTCATTTCCATTGGAAAAATCAATATCCTTTTGTTTCAAAAGACAGGTGCAACTAGTCTCCCTAATTTCCATAACATTATTCTGTATGGCTGAAAACACAATCAGTGGAAAGTTTTACAAAAATGCTATCTCCTCTCTCAATCTTGCATTACTTTCTAAATCATTTAAAATAAGAATTGAGAAGAACGGTGTCCTTAAAAGTATGGTATCAGAATTTTTACAACTAGTCAATGAATTTGATTACACATGGGAGACCTGGTAGACTTCTCTGGGGAATCTCTGAGGATACAAATCACAATGAATTATGCAAAATCTACAGTACTGTTGGGTGGGTCTCCCTTGCAGGTTCCACCCCGGCCAAAGCCAGTGCCTTCACAATGGTGCCTGGCGAACCTTTCGTCTCGTTTTTGGAGGTGCAGTGGATATATTCATGACCAATGGAGCTCAGTTCTTATTTAGTAACATATTTTGGTGAAAGCGTTTATATAGGTATTCCTTGATCATGTGAACTCCAGGGGAAACACCAGATAAATTTACATACTGTTTGGCAGAGAGATGAATACAGAGAAAATGGGACCAAAGGCTACGGTGTTTTCGTTTACGCTTACCTGAAAGTGTTATTCACATGGTAGATCCGGCCGTCGGTCGGCATAAGGTATACAAAGGGAACATCAACAGTGTTTGCCACTTTCCATAATGAATCCACTGTGCAACTCACTTTGCGAAGCTCTCTGCCAAGAATCTGGCCGGTCGCTACTTGCCCCCAAATTAAATCACCAATGGCGGGAAATGTATACCCCATAAGCTGGTGAGAGTAGAATATTACTGATTGTGTTTATTTATTTTATCATTCCACTGTTATATTGTTTTCTTTATTCCACACGCTAAGATTTTTCTGGGTTTTGTGCTTACCAACGAAGAGGTAAACAATTTACTATTCAATATATTTCAGCAACAAAAAATGTTGATAACTGGCAATAATTTTCTTCTGTTGACGTCATTGATTGCTTCGTAAATTAAGAGAGAGTTCATTATATCTTTGCAATCGAAAGTGGAAAATTCCTAACAACATGGTACAGACGTAAGAATAGTCTTCCATCATGCGTTCAATGTACCGGCCAACTTTAAGTTTTCCGGAGCATAAAAGCATTTTTCTCGTTTAATATATGTTTCCCTTTCAATGAAGGTCCCTGTATATTCTCATACTCAAACTAAACGTGGGCCACTTGCATACCCCTAACCTTGTTGAACAGTACCGGTTGACAAAATCCTTTCCTACAATATCCACAGCTACTAATTGTCCTCAGGACTCGCTACTTTGACATCGACGAGGACCGTAAACGGGCATTGGAAGACTTCGAAACCCATAAAATGTCTTCTTGTTTGTTCCTCTTCTATTACAAGGTAACTGCCAGGAACCGCATAAAGCACTGTACTCCAAGACTGCGTATCGCAGTTCACAGTCCGACTGAAACATTGCAGTAGGGCATATAAAAAAACTATTATGCACAAAAGTATTTTGACCTTCGTTAGCACAACGTTGATCATTAACTTTGATTTAGGACTGTCAAATACTTTCACGATTCAGTAACTTCTCGAAAGAAATTTATACAGTACTCAGATGAGCTGTAAATTTATTTCTTTGATTTGTTGTTTCGAGACCGCCATGAATTCGAGAACATAATCGCATGCTATTTAGCAGGAATACAGTAGGAATAAAGTAGATGCACTATGTGTAAACCTGCCAGGGCCAAACTGTAAAACAGGAAATATCTCTGTTTCCGGTAACCCGACCTACCCAACAAAAGAGCCAACCTTAGACATTATTTCAGCATTTCCAAATCGTGTTGAATAGATCCTCTGTGCAGTATGCTCGGGTCTTGGACAACAAAAGAAAAATAAATAAAAAATTCTACCGACCTGCCTACCCTAATTTTCAGAGTCATGTTACCGGAAACGCGTTTTTTATTTTTCATTTTATTTTGCGTAATCAACATAGTCGGGTATAAAAAGAACTAGAGGGTAGTTGCACACAATGCAGAGTATTTTCAAATGTCACTTGTTTTAATGCATTTCTTAATATCAGTTATTAGTGTAACCCTGATTGATATATCGTTAGGATTTACCTGTTTATATGACAAACGGTTGAGTGACAATAAGTATAATTTCACTTAAATGTCTGCAAACGGTATTTTGTCGTCAACAAACTACTTACAGTGGGAATAAAAGAAATTCCATCTGACCTTCCATGACTTCAGTCACTTCTTTGAAAGTATATCTTTCGATTCCTTCCCTTCAAAATGGGAATTCAGAACAAAACTACTATCTTTTTAAATACTACAAGCTCCTGTTTCAAATGAAGTAATAAATTTTATACAGTGATGTTTTGTACCCAAAATGTCCAATGTGTATCTCCTTCATCCTTTGAGGAAAGTTTTGCTACAGTACTAAACGTCAGATTCTCTGCTTATTGAAATTCTGCAGTGTGGAGGGACTGTCAAGTCATTTTTGATGGGAAGAATTGCCTTGAAATAGTGTGTGCCTGTACGATGTGACACCACCTTTACAGAGTTTTCGAACAGAGCGCCTTTGGTGGTTCTAATTTCTAAACAACTTTCACCATGCTCTGGGAAATATGCAACGCGTTTTCAACAAACACAGTTTCTGTTGTTAATGCCTTGTGACATTGTTCCATGTAGAGTACACGAATTCATTCATGTTTAATTGTAAAAAAGCAATTTGACTGCTAGGAAGGCAATTAGTTTTGGGTTACTCAATTATATTCAGTCAATATTTTGACAACTCTCATTTGTATGTCTATTACTCATCAGATAGCTTTAAAGATAAATGCAATTATTACATGATGCATGATTTTTTACTTAGCAGGAATTAAGACTTAATTTTTTCAAGTTAACGAGGTCTAACCCACTTTCAATTCGACAATTGTGTACTTTATTTACCTTGTGCTAACAAATTTATTTGGTCATGGACAATTCGCTTCATAAAACTGTTTCATTTGATAGTCAAAAAAGGAGTTACTCTGTTTCCTAATTAGCAAAATCGACGAATTTCAAACAAACTTCTCTACAAAAAAAGTCAGTAAACTTTTAACAATCTAGCTAACTTAAATATTTTATCGTGGATAATTTTACAACTTTAGTGCGAATATGCATCACCCCGATGCCTTTATTTGCAAGGTGGGAAGTGCTGTCCATGCTTCGGTAAAATATAATGCAAATAAATTATTTCATTGAAATTAACGGTGGCTTTGATGCTTGTGATATCTTTTCCTTTACTGTCTACCGCTTATGTCTAACGACGGACAACAGTAAAACATCCCCAACAAATGCGATATGTCCTTGTCACAAATTAAATAGAGTGGGTTAAAATGAATAATTTAAGGTAAGGTCTCCAAAACAGTTCTAGAGACATAATAATGATAATTGCATGGTAAATTATTAAGCGCAATATCTACCATTCCCGCATTAGTTCTTTCCAAACACGCGCGACACAATGTAATAACAAATTTGCATTCAACATTTTAATTTAGGGTGAGTTAGTGAGGAAATGTAATGCTTTCGTGGATACATAACTTCGAAAGAGGCAGTCGGTCTATTACTATGCGAAAAATCTGAAGTTTAACTGTGTCAAATGTTGTCGCAATTTCTGACATTTTACAGTTAAAAACTTGGAATGTAAATGCATTGCCTATATCATATTTCAAAACATCTCAATTTTTTTAGAAATGTTGATTTCTAAATTATTCTTGTATTCATCATTATATCCCTGTTAAGTCACATTAAAAAGGACAACTAAACCTTTGAGCATACTATCACTATAAATACTCTAGAGGACGAGTATACTTTCTTTTTTCAGCTTCTCTCTAAAGTACGTTGAGGTAAAGTACTTAGCCTATGCAAACACAATGCATACAATAGTCCATATTGTTATTGACAAATGAATTCCAGTGTGTACTAAAAATGGGGTGCAAATAATAATATTTGACATTTCTCAAAGATAAACTACAGTGACAGATTAAACATACCGAGCGTTTCTACAGGATGATTTTGAGAATGAAACAAAAATTAATTTGCAGTTTTTCCCACCAAAACAATGTTAAAAATAACTTAAAAATAACCATTTAAAGCCAGTGGAGATTTCTGAGAAAAATGCCATAATTACATCTTATAGTCTCGTTTAGAAGAACCTTGTGTTGCGTTCCGTCTACCTAGTTTTATGCAATGTAATATAACTGTCCAATTAAGATTCATGGCAAAGGGGTAACAATCTCTCGGAAGTCTTTCTGAGTCTAAATCCCAAGTAAAAGCATATTAAACAGCAACTCACGCTTAGGTGTTGGCGACAGACAGATTTCATTTGTAAGTTGAAGTTGAAAAACCAGCCCCGTTTTCCCCCGACCCAAGTTTTTTATATAAGTGTATGTAAACGGTTTGGAAGTTGTCTATATATGGTCGACCGTTTTTAGACATCTTTCAGTAAATCTAACAATATCAGCAACTGCTCGTCTGCAACAGTGTTAGTGAAAAAAGTTTCAAAGGATAGCGCGTCTTTTAATCTAACTATTTCGGTATTAAATTAGTCACATATTTTAAGACGTGCCATGGTCGTTGAATACATTTAGATGGTCTTCTGTATGCTGCGTAATACAATCAACGGCATTATTGATAGGGTACATAGCTGTTTGATTTAATTGACTTTAGGTTGATGTAAGGGTTTAGCTTGTCATTGACATAATGGGGATGACATTTCCGTACTCAATGAGCATTATACTTAGAGTTTATCGGTTTCAACATGCATAAAAACTTATTTTCAGCGTAGATCGCAATCATTCGATAGTCCATGTATTTTCGCCTCATTTACTGATATTGAAAATGTATTGCATTTATAATGCATTTATTTATGCATTTATCTATGCATTCTCTATTCATGCATTTATTATGCGTTCATTTAATCTGTCATCCAAAGGTCACAGCCCAATAACTCCACTTACTAATCCAACAGAACGAATAACTACAAAACAAAACTACAGACAAACCAAATAAAAGCTACCAAAGGCACATAAAACAAAATCAGCCATGCAAGGATCATATATCTTCCAAACGATTAGAAAAGTTTAAAAACATTAAACTCGTTAAAAAGATTAACATCAAAACTATACACACTAAAAGAACCACCGTCCTTGATAAAATGATTTGGATAGGTTGTCATGGTGATTCGGAATTCTAAATAAATTTGACGACTCGAGATCATCCAAGGGGCATTAAATTTCCGGCCATTCAGACATTTGGAAACAAGTTTTAAAATATGCACAATGTGGTTGAGATATTATATATATAGTTAGCGAGAAGACGTCGGGATACAGAAACAGTGTAGAGACTCAAAGTTTTCAAAGTAACACCGTTTATTTCTTATACAAAGATGTTATATCCTTCCAGGGGCTGTCCCTTCTCTCGAATGCTTGTAATCATGAAGATACCTACTATATAGTACAGTCTTTTCAATTTACAGTCGTTATTTACATACAGTTGAAAAGCACACTAGTCATAACTGTCTCTCCTAGACAATGACGTATTTGTTGCCAAGGTACCTATCAAGGGCCAAGACGATAAACACCATAAAAATTATATACTCGTTAGATTTCTTACAGTACGTATCGCCATTGCACATAATTAACAATTCTGAACCTGATTATCGACCATTATGTAGAATTGACGTCAAAGTGAATGACCTCCGTAACATTGCCCTCTCCTCTTTGATGCGTCCCGCATAAAAATTCATTCGAAAAAAACGTGAAATAAAAAACATACAACCACTTATAAAATATAGAAAATGCGAAAAATTACATTATTCACGGAAATGTTATAAATAGTTCTACTGACACAGTTGATATACTGTATGGTGCTTTTTTTCTAAAAGTATACAATCCAGGTGTAACATTTCCAAGCATTCGGTGCAGCACTGCTAATCGGTAACCCATGCAAACTCATGGGGGAAACGTTCCATACCTTCATTATTAAGGGTACACCTTCTTTTTTTCCATCTTCAACACTTCGTCTTACTAAGTATTACAAAACCATTATCAATGTCTGTTTTTTGAAACTGACACTTCTTTTTCATAATTTATACAACTTCAGTCACATACACTCCATCATTATAAGAGGCAGAGTCGGTTGTATCGTCGATTTCTCAATTCATAGTTCTAAAGAATAATGGCTTAAACTGTTCCCGTCCTTTTGACCTCGTGAAGCACCAATCAGAGGGCGTAGTGTACAATAGTCTCAGTTATACTTATATCCTTGTTTCTTTAAGAGGAAGGACTCATTCTTGATAAATTCAGTAGTAGATCAATACAAAACCAGTACTTCATGTTTTCGTTGTTAGAATATATATAGAGGTAGGCGTGTTAAGTCACAACACTCACAGTATTCACTCACACTGGGGCGCCCCAAGCATACTCACAAATCATACATCCAAAACTCACTGGTGACCGCCAATTCGTGCTACCTCATTACGTGACCAATTAAAGAATTCGTAAAAGACAATAATTTATAAAACGACAACAGAGCCTTGCCTGTGATTTTTACAGGGTGTGTCTGCAAATATTCTCTCGTGGCATTCAAATTACGTCATCAGCCCGTGTCTTATATTTGTGTGAATAATTCTTTCGCTTTATTAAATGCCCAGTTAACCATTTCTGTAACGACCCTTCAAAACTTACTCAACGCCCACCGAATTTTCGGCTTTATGTTCATTGTCAACACTAACTGTTAAACCTCTGTGAACTGCGTTTTCATCATCACCATCGTCATCATCATCATCATCATCATCATCATCATCATCATCATGAATATCTAAACTCTAACTTGGAGCTGTATTACCGATCACCGTCCCCCTTCCGGGAATTACTAGCGAAAGGACGTCTTGATACAGTAACAGTTGAAAAGTAAACTCGTCATAAGTGTCTCTCCCTGATAATGACGTATTTGTTGCCAAAGTACCTATCAATGGCCAAGACCATAAAAACCAGAACAATAATGTGCTCATGTAATTAACAATTCTCAACCTGATCATTAACTTTTATATTTATAAAGAATTGACGCCATAGTGAATGACCTCTGTAACAGAGATGCGTACAATACAATATAGTTTACTGCACAAGGCATATAGCTCATACACCAACAGAAGATTGGTCGTTTGTAATGTAAATTCGTTTGTTAACAAGCAACAACAACAAAAAAATTATCTTCTTCTTACTTGTCTTCTACATGAGTCATTGCTTTTCCAGGATTAAAGTTATTGCTGATCATCCTATTATCTCCAGTATCCAATAGCTGTTCAAGTACACTGGTGATCAATCTGTTCAAATAACATCAGTGAGCAATCATCAGCTATCACCGTCAAATTTCTATTTATCTAGTTGCGCTCTTTTTTCATCACTTCTATAAGTACTCATTAATGTGTGGTCTCACCACTTCTTCTTAAATATTGTCAATTGTTACTTTTTTATCCAGCATATTTGCTAGATTCAAAACAGCCTTGAGTAAATAAGGTTTCATTGATATGAATTATATAGCGAGTAAGTTGGTCGAGATTTAGCAGTGTTCGTGTGGTTTATTTCAGCCAGAGCAATACATATTGTTTTGAATTAATCTCCTGAATGAGCCGACAAGCAAAAGAAAATTTATTGGCAAAGCTATTAAGGCGTTAGCTTCTGTCGATGTCATCTGGTGTAATAACACTTTGTGGATGACGTCAGACAGGCATATAATAAAACGTTTTCGTGCTATACATTTCCCTCATTTAAGAGGGCGCTACACCCAACACAACATATTTCCTCAAAGATAACTTCTTTGCAAATGTTAATTCCATGTTAATGAATTCGTTAACCCAAGATTAAAATATTGGTTGGGTTCACCTTTTGGCTTATCAAGCAGTCGTAAGTTAAGTGATATAGAAGTTTTAATTTATGCAAATATACACAAATCACCCGATTCCCCGGCTTCTTTCTTTTTCCAATTTTTAGATTTCCGAAGAATTGAACTCCACTCTGTCTGGGTCAAAATTTCTGAAAATTTCTCGTTTTATTTTCTTTAAATGTTATATAACAAAAAACTATTTTGTTTGGTAATACAGTCCTTCCGTTTTGAATAAGAGACATTTTAATTTGGCTAATCATGATTTTAATCACTTATTTTGAGTTGCAGTCTTTCAACCCATGCCATTTTAGAATGAGGATAGATAACGCAAAATAAAATAGTCCTCCTTTTCTATAATCGTCTTTCAAGTGAAATTTTACATTTCAGAAAATAGCGTCAAGGTTTTTACTAACATTTATCATTAATACCAAAATCACTTTAAGTGCCCTGACTACAATAAGATTTTATTAAGCCCCAAATGACCAAAAAGTAAGGGACATTTTAAAAGTGCCTTGACTCAAAGTCATCAATTAGACTCATTTTACGCAGTTTGTCTCGTTTTTTATGACATTTACACAATATAAAACATTTTCAAAGAAAATAATACGAATTTATGGATATATAATAATCGATGTGTTTTGTGTTTTATTCAATGAAAACAATATTTTGGTTTTTACATTATTCTATCATCTTGTAGAATTTAAGCTGTTAGAATTTCGATTTCATTAAACTTTCTCTATAATTACTCTCATTCAATTATCCCAATTTAGTGGTATTGGGTGTTGACCTGTTCCTACTACATTTTACGGTGTCGGTCACTTTGTCATAATCAATCAATCAATCAATCAATCAATCAATCAATCAATCAATCAGAAGAATTTATAGAGCGTGAAGGAGATTCAATATTACTTCTACATTGGCGACCATCAGGACCAGCTCACGGAGACACTTTTGGTGCTACACTGATTGTGGAAGGTGCGCTTAGCAACAAAAATGAGAACATATCCAAGTTGTAGCACAAGTTAAAACTCGTCATGTATTTTGCCGTCTTTCGAAGGGAATTAATATAATTAACTGTTGTGTACTGTTTTCCTTCGAAAGACTCCGATGGTTCACAGACAGCGACGCTTAAATCTAGATATTAAAATCATCTATTCAATGATACTAAGACAACTTCATTACGTATTCATCATTCATGCCCTCATAAAGCAGTTTTGCCTGGCTTGGGTGAAGAGCGCTCACTTTTAAAACATGTTTTAGAATAAGGACTAATTATTCGTTTTACAGGGTATCTGTTATATCTTCCTCATATATCTGGTATAGCTTTAATCACATCTAAAAACTATAAAGTAACGCGATTCCTAAAATGTGAGTACCTAGGCCTTTTACTTGAAGTAAATTTAAAAGGTAAGATCGCAGATAATAGTTTAGTCCCTGAAGTGTATGGTTGAGTAGTGTCGTATACTGAGTGTAGCTTTGTCACCTTGTATGCAATCTTAGTCTGAGGTATCTTCTAGCACTAACGCTTCATTGGTATTGCCACCCATATACGTCAACTGATGAATGTTTTCCTTCTTCACTTCAAGATTGACCTTATGACAAGAGAAGAAAAGCATGCACGTAAATATCATAAGTGTTTGATTGAAAAAATCTTGAAATTATGAAGCATATGACCATAACCGGTGAATCAACGAGATACCTTAATAATATAGGTATGAAAATGTTAGTTGCATATTGATCAAGAATTTCAAGATTGTAAGAGTTCGAATACAATCTTTTTCATCTATTGGCCATGATTAAAAAGAAAGTTCAGATGCTGAAACATTAAAAGGCCAGCTACTTCTGGCAATCGTACCATAACAAATGAACAAGTCGGTCGAGTTTCCGAGAAACTTTGCTTTCTCTTCCTCCTTTTGCATAAGGCGTCTTGCTGAATCTGCAATCGCTGAGCATCTTCTACCTCAAAGTCGTTCAAAGCCTGTTTTCGATCTTGGTCCAAATCAAAGTATCTAGTCCTTAGGACTATAAGCAGCTGCAAATATCGAAGAGAATGATACAAACTTACATACGAGCCAAGAATATGGCCTTCAGAAGTACTAATAGACAAGAATGGTTTATTGAAACACTCTAGATAAAGGTAGATTAAGTTATTTATTCATATATATTTGTTTTTTGTTATTTGTTTATTTATGTACTTATTGATTTATTGATTTATTTGTTTGTTTCCTTTTTTATTTGTTTTTTTAGTTCTATGTTTGTATACGGCTAGTTTTCAATCGGATTCGAACCCACAACATACGGCATCAGTCGCCTAGCTGAGAGGCCACAGAGAGAACCGCCCGGCTAAATCTCCACTCCCAAAAAAGAGTGGTTCAATAGCCAGCTAAGTTGTTACATTTTTCTGACTGAGACCGCTCAACACGTTGTAGAGTTCGTGAAGCACTCACGCACGCATGCTCACTATCATACATCGCACATACACACTTTATCGAAGCGAAGAAACGAATTTCATCGCTTTAAATGGGCGAACGATAACCTCGGGGACAATTCTGTCCACCAGCAGTGTTTGTATATTTATTCAATATATACTTTTATTCCTTCCTATTTGTAAAATACTTCTCATACAAGCTTCATGCAAACAATCGTCAGACTCACCTCTTGATTTGTGGCAAAATATCCAAGGAAAACGAAAGACCCCTTTTAAACAAACACGATGAACATAACGGCGTTAATGCATCACATCGATTATGTTGTTAATGGTATGGCGTCTTGGTGTCGATCATGCATGATGCATAGGTGAAAACAGGGTTTAAGGCAACTTCATTTTGCTTCCAAAATGAAAAGTGTTTTCTCGAATGTACATTTCAAAAGTTTTCATTATAATTATGCATCGCCTAAATGGTAGATCGTGAATATCATACACAACTGAACTTTATAGTAACTAAATCTTTCTATTACGATACGGTAGTGGTAGTTGCTTGATTCAAAGTTCTTGCACACGCCCGCAAAGCTAAAAGACAGTAGATTTCCATCTTCGATGCTACAATATGAAGACATTATGAACGATGCATATTATGGCAATTAAGATTTTAAAATATGATCTTCAGGAAGAGTTCTTAGTAGCTCAGAGTATAACGGTCAATAATTGATCCATGAAACCTATACAAGATGCTCGATAGTTCGGTTAACTATGCACTTCTTTAATATGTCATAACTTACCTCGACTAAAATTAGAAATGCTAAGGAATAGATAGGGTATAGATTGCCATCTGTCAGTACTGCGATAACATTGACGACTCGCCCACAGATAAATACGCCGTGGAGAAGTATTGATGTGATTATCTTGTCCCTTAAATAAAATCAACACAATGCAATCTATTTAACTCTATCATTGATTGCACTTGTGACATCAAAGTTGAACACACAATTTAAATCATTCACTAGCCTATTGCATTCAAGTAATCAATTCATAGTGACTAACGTACTACAACTAGGCGAAGAAAAGTTACAAGATTACAAGAATTGATTGCTTTACACTTCAAACAATTTATTTCTTACCATAGTAGCTGCTCTTCTGGCCCATCAATGGCCTTCGCCAACCTATTGAACATCTTGTAATCACACCAGTACATAAAACACGTTACCTAAATTGCCAAAAGCAGTAAAATAGTACTGTCACGTTTAGTCTTCAATTTCGGAAATGTCAAGGACGTTTAGTATGAGAAACGTTCACAATGATTTACCCACAAAATCCCTTGCCAATGGTTAATACGTTTTTCGCAAAATCGCCATATCTTCGACTTGTCTTTCGGAGAAGATGGACTTCTTCGGTAAATTTGCAACAGCGATCTCGAAAAAAAGGTTAAGATTTATGCCCCAATATTCATTCTCATAGCTCATCTTTCGAACAATCATAAATATGGAGAGGAAAATTAACCAGAGAGAGTGAGTCTACTGGAAAGTTAATGTAGTGCGAACATTAGGTCAGTACCTGGCAAACAACTTCTAGATATCCGATGGTCAGTTCTTTTGCCTTTTTATCGATTAGATCATAAAGAAGTTTTTCATTCATCAACTAACTTTATTTTCCAATACACATTAGCTATTGCCAGTTAGCATAAGTCATCAAAATCTTTCGCAAAATATTTATCCTGGAAAGGTACTCACCATTCCAGTAAGTGATGCTAACGTTAATGTGACGATATAATCAGTTGAAGGATTGACAACCAGACAACTGTTGAGAAATAAAATGGTTTTCTTCATATTATAGCGTTTCTTAATGGCAATAGAATTTGTGTCTGTCCCTCGTCTCTGTCTATGTCTGTCTCTTTATGTCTCTCTCGTCTGTCTGTCTGTCTGTCTCTCCCTCCCTTCCTTCCTTCCTCCGTCCCTTCCCTCACAGGACGACATTAAGTCATACGCGTATGAGATAAATACTTTTTAACTGATAAACCTAAACTCAGGATGGTCAACCTTTCAGGAAACGTACTGTTAGGAGATTGAATTTAAAACATTGGTTACCTGTTCATTTCTCGGTAATCGGGGAACTTTGCTTTCAAACTAGCAAAGGCAACACTGGGCAGTACCCAACCACAAATGATGTAAGAGATTCTGCAAGATGACGAATGATTATTTTATGCATATATCACAGATGAGAAATATTATGAGGTTATCCCTCGACATCACCTCTTGGTGGGGTCGTATTGCTGCGAGTGCAATTGTGGGCCGCATCACACGAGTCGAAGACGAGTGCGATGCGGCCCACAACCGCACGAGCAGCAATACGACCCTACCAAGAGGTGATATCGAGGGATAACCTCTTTATCATATACCTATGCCCACGTAATTAAATGAATAAATCTCGTATATTAAAATATGATACGTTTCACAGTGGTTTTTCTTGATGGACTACATTTATTTGCGTCATCTTGCTAAGGCGGATTGATATACTAGCGTCTGACGTAATCTATCAGCTGGCTCATTGACAATAATTTTACGGTTGAGCAGAGAAATGCTTGAACTCTGTCATCAAACATTTAGGATATCTACCGAATCGGTACGGTACATGGAAGTGTTGTGTTTGGTATTATTTTCCAGAACGCATTTACCATGAATACATGATATTTTTGAAAGTTGTGCTTTTGAATTTGCCGGTCCTCCGACATGTCCGATAGCACTTTTGCTTGTCGTCTGCGCGTCTATGTGCTCATGCAAACAGCTGGACTGTCATCGATCTGTCAGTGCCCGTACGGTGTGATGCTCTGCTCTTTAATTTGTTCAAATTGGTAGCACTACTAGCAGGTTAATCCGATATCGACACATGTGTTTTATTTAGTTACCCCGCATTTCCCTATGCTTCAAAACCCTGCCACTTTTGGAGATCGGACATGATATCGTAGTCAAAGTCAAAATCATAGACGGGCACCATGGTTTGTTTTGATTAGGGCGCCACCATGTAAGTAGTCCGGTATGCAAATCAACAGGCCGTATCAGGCTTTGTTATGTAAATTAACAGGTCGTATCACTTTTTCATATGCAAATATTCAATTGTATGAAAGAAAGACGCGCTGATCATTCCTTTCATATGCAAATCAACAAGGCGTATCACTTTATTGATATGCAAATCAACATGATAAATCATGTCACTGAACTCAGTACAGACACAATATAGGGCATAGGTATATGATAAGAAAAGATTATCGCATATTTTTAATCTTTTGTTCGCACTGAATACAGCATATTTCGTATGTTAAGGATATTTAAAGAGATGCCTTATCCTGACTTGCGTTCTTCGAAGCCTTTAAATAAATTTACCTTGCAAGAAGAACGTGTATCATTCGAGTAACCTATATACAAAGCTTTCTAAGCCGTCCTTGCTTTAAGTGCAGTAATACTTGCGCCTTCCGAGTCCTTTTTTGCCTTGTTTACCGTTTTACGGAAAGTACAACAAGTACACCCTATTCAATTTGAGCATTTACTATTAAAGCAGTCTCTTGAAAGTAAATGTAGCTCATAAACGGACATAAACTGTTACCAAATCCAATAGTAAAGACTCCTTAATCAAAAATCACCTTGCCACTGTACTTCGGTATACGTAATGCTTAAGACGGATGAAAAGTTGGACACTCATGTTCATCATCCAGGAAGTATTGCTTAACAGTGCAAAGTGACTGAAGGCCGCAACAAGTCGGCATATATTCTGAAAGAAGACAAAAAATTTAATTAAAATTTTATCAATCAACAATAACTTCCTGATGTTTATAGTATTCATCCGAGCACCAAGGGTTTGATGATAAGAATGAAGACAGAATTTGACAATTCCTTTACCTTCTCGTGTTTTCTGGTTACAGCAGCTCGGAAGTGGCTTTTTAGAGATGTTTGTTTATATGTTCGTCTATCCGAAATATTGTTCTGTGCAACAATTTATTAACAGCTTCGGACAGGTCAATTTAGTACAGTTTGTACTAGTCATGTTCTTAAGTTAACCCATAAACTTACCAACCAATTGCAGATAAAGCTTATTACCTCGTTCTCTCTTTCGATAAGGTTGGTGTCGATTGCAATTAAGACTGGATAGAAACCGAGTGACAGCATAGCCTGGCATAGCACCACATAAAAGTCCGATGTAAGCCTGGAATATCCAAACATACTTGAACTTGATGCAAACTCGTGGTTGTTGTCATTAACATCACACAGAGAAGGAATGATGTATGGTGCAAGCATTATATGTGGTACAGTAATTTATGCATTCCATAGGGGTAGAGTAAGATGAGCAGGCATTGCTTTCTGATATTAGCATTTGGAAACTGTTTGGAACGTACCTTCATGCCCCTTGATTTAAAGGTATTGTGTAAGAATGGGATGAATGTGAGGTGTAATTTATATCGCTGCGTGGCTCATCAACATTTGTCTTCATGAGACCAAATAGAAAGAAAACTCTGTATTTACTGGCCAATGTTTGTCATAGGTTTGCTTAGATACTCCAATGGAGAAGTATTTTTTCCTCGACTGCCATAAGAAAACGGTTGTTTATGGTTAGAATAATAGAGTTGGGGAATTTCGTTCCGGTTCATGCGAGACAGAAATTCCCAAACGAATGTGAAATATCGTTTGGGTGTCGGATTACTATTCTCATGTCCCTTCAATATTTAAGAAATTTGCACAGGTCTTATTTTTAATGTAAGGTCGTATTTTATTGTGGAAATATCCTTATCACCATTAACTTTCTTTGATTTGTATCATTTCTCTTCGAAAAACAAAACCATATCAAATGTTATACGAAGCATGATTATACTTATAAAAAATTTCTTCTCGCTGCAATAACCGCAATAAAAGTATGAATAAAAATAACAACGTGGCATTGCTTGGTCAATTTTCATTTACATTATCACCAAATCCCATCGATCTGTGTCGTCTGCCCGCATGCAGCTTTGGTGACGGGGACTGTTGCTGATGAGGGCCTGCATGCAATTCGTTAAATAATAAGTGTTGCTTGGGCTTGAATAGCAAAGGACATAAGCATTCGTTAAACGAGAGAACGTCCACTTGGTTGGGATCGATTTCCGGCGTACTGGGAACTTCAGAATGGTTACTCTGGTAAGTTTTCACATCGGAAAAAGGCACACATTCGCGCCCGTTTATTGCTTTGATACACACAGACGTACACATACATACATGACGATGATAAGACACAGTAAATGCTATATTAAACTGGTTTCTTAATTTTTGCTCTTCCACATGAACATGGAGGCACATTTTCAATCTTATATCTGCTTGTTGACATTGCAGTTAAATGTAAGTGATTTAAAAGTAAAACATCTGATGCAAAATCATGAATATACTTACCTTGCCATAAATATAGCGAAGACGCTCATTAAAATTAATAACAAGGATAAAGCGCAGCAAATCGTCAAAACGACGTTGGCGGCGGCTTCTAGAAAAGGCTGTGAATCAATGAGGTGAAATCAGGATTTCCGAAAATCTTTGTGGACTAACTTTCTCATAGGCTCTAAATGATTGTTGAATAATGGGTTGTATATGCATCCACAATAAAAGTTTATAGCTGCCGTCCATATTAACTGCACTTTCGACAACACTGATGTCGAGAGAAAATTTATAAGTGTATCACCCTTGAACAGCAAACATAATTATGCACACTTGAACTTTTAAAGTGGATTTCTCTTCGGTGCCATAACTCGCTTTGTGAGACAGATACACTGTACGTCCCATAAACGATTAGCTTGGGGATCACTCATTGATTGATGACAGTAAACCAGCATTGGGCAGCCGTTCTGTCTCCAGACCGGGAACTGAACAGTTGGTTATACTTTGCCTACAATGTAGTTGGTGTTACAGTTTCAATTGACAGCAGAAACAAGAGAATGTGTGTTTTTTTAATTTTCTGTCAGCTGAGCCCAAGAAAAATATAAAAATTGTTTATCATCCTCAAGTGAGTCAATTCCCACCGCGTCAACCTTTTTCTGCTCACGAGAAAATGGAAAAAGCGCGCAAAAATATGTGATGATACTGTATAACACAGTGCTGTATGAAGCAGAACTGTAAAAACAATATAACTGACACTAACATTCCATTCAGAACTTTACACATATGTCACTGTTTATTTTTCTTGGCCTAAGAAACCTCCTCAGCTCTTCGACTCTCAGCTGAAATTGTAAAAACAGCTACATTGTAGGTAAAGTGTAATCGTTTTTACATTCCTCAGTCCAGACAAAGCGACTGCAACATGCTGGTTTTCTATGATTAATTAGCCGGTGACTTTGAAAATATGTCGTGATACCCAAGCCGATCGTTTGCTGAGTACATACAATGTATCCATCACATACTGAGTTGGGTAAATTATTGAAAACCTCTCTATTATGTAGTATTTTGGTCACCCTTTCACCCTAGTGTCAGAATGATAAAAAACTTAAAAAATGTCTGGCCTGGATTACAAAGTCCATGTCATCCACCTATTTTCAGGCATATAGCGTTATTTATATACAGTTTTACTTTGAATGAAATGGCAGGGTGCAGTTTCTTGATTAGAATACAGAAGCACATACCAAAAAATAATTCATTATGAATTGGATATGCAAACCTTGGGCTCCTTGCCCATAATTGTAATGACGGCAAAGGTTGCCATGTGGTTACATTTACACCCTACATACTCCCTATCCTCGTCGACACCACGTTCACTGACACTACAGCCATGATTACTCCACATCCTGTAGGAAGACGTTAAGATTTCAGTGTTGTCCGCTTTAGAAAATCCTTTCTTTTCCCTTTCCTTTCTGATTTCCTAACGAATATTATAGCCAGTGTGAACGTACTTGCTTCTTGATCACAGCAGGTATTAACCATGCAGTGATAAATATGATGTAAAATATCTGCGTCACAATATCTTTCTGCGTGTCACTTTTTGCTGTGTGTCACTGTGCACCTGAATACAATGTAGTTGCGTGTTCCTTTATTATATATTTTCGTGAATCTCAGAAATCGGTTGCAACCATGTGCAGATTGATAGTAAAGAGTCATGGTTGGCATTATACAGACTGATAGTCCAAAGCTCTACTTGATAAATGCATCTATCAACTAGTTGTTATAGGTCTCCGAAGTACAACGTATTCCCATTGTAGGAATCTATACTAATAAGAGTTGCTCATACCCATAATTGGCTCCAAGAGACATGAATGAACAGGTTGCGGAATACCCTTCCTGCGAAGCAAAAAACACACCCTGTATTATTCAAATGTTTTCTGGTAAAAGGCCGATAATTGATAAAGAGTAATTCTAAATTCAGATACTCTACTGTCTCAAACAGAGATTTATTTGTAATACAGTACCAAAATCTTACCTGTCTTAAATAGAATCTCATCTGGAATTCCACATCAACATTCTGACGCGTTTTAGGATATACTGAAAAATAGATAACAGGTGTGTTCACCCGCCTTATTCTCTGCACAGCAGTGACTGAGTCAACCGATTGTCTTCTTTGCGGTCTGTAAATAACGTTGAGGGATAAAAATAGAAGTTAGTACAGCAGTGATAAAGATTATGGTAATGTATTAAAACAATGGAATCACATGTTGAGATGAATTCTTTCTCAGGTTTTGATTTGATTGATTTGTAGTATTCATTTTGTGCATATCAAAGTTACAAGATAAGAAATAACATTAAAATCATTCACAGATTACACAGGAAAGTCCGAAACGTATTTTCACTGTCCTCAAAAATAATCAACAAAAGTAAGATCCTAAATCAAAATGTTATAAAAAGCAACTTCGTTACAATGTTCTCACCTTGTTGTGACAGCGTCCGCTGGTAAAATATCTCCCGGATTTCGATAGATGTAGCCTATCACTACAAACGGCATTGCTACCCATTGCAAAAAGAAAACTTCTATTTAATTTTCAATAGTAAGCCTTCGTTGTATCTGTCGGTACAATACTTCCTGACAGATCACTTTTCATCTTTCATTTGCATTAATCGACATCGGAAGGAATGTGCGTAATTATAATCCCAGGCTCTATGTTTAATCCTATAGCGGCAGAGAATGTCAACTTTTGTACAGCTAAAATTTTCCTAAAATAGTATTTTGGCTAGTTTTCAAAATGTAAGCTATGTTTGTAAAGTATTCACAATAAAGTCGATTCCACTTCGTAGAGTTAATAGAGACAATAAAAATCATTAGTCTTCAACAAATAATAGGTTCATGATGGGGTAAATGTTTTTTTCGCGAAGACATTATTCCTAAAACAGGAATTCAAAATTGATTTTGCCTCCATTTAGTCAATCTTCAGTACCTGTAGACGTAGACACGTTTATCCTTTCCAGTGTTGCCTTGGGTATCTGTAGGTAACTGTCTTGAAAGTCTGAGGTGTTCCATTTTAGTAAACGCCTCTTCGTTGGTACTATACTTGTGGTAAAATTAATCACAAGGTCATCCAGAGATTTCACAAAAACACCTCTAAAATCTACAAAATATAATAATTACACAGTGGAAGGTGAGAATGTAAAAACGCTTGTTCGATTAATCCAATCGATTACATGAGAGTCGTCTACTTACCAAATGCACCATTTGACAAGGTCACGTCCTGTCTTGATATTCTCATGAAGTCATACAATGTGTCACCGAATGATTCTAGAGAAGAAAACAGTTTATACACTCCCTCGTTTGGTCCGTGTTCCTTTAATGAAAGGACATGACATATATTTAGATTGAGGCGACTAGATTTATGTCAATTGCTGTTTTAGTACTGTCACGATGACAAACTACAACAAACCCATATCTTAAGAGAATGGAAAATAATAACAACCTTATGTTACATTTCTACGATTTACCTCTTAAAGTTTCAGGTGGGCTAATATATAGGAATTCGAAGCACACATTCCTTATGATTTTAGACGCCTTTAAATCGCATAAGTTCACATAATTTAACATTCAAACCATTATCTCACCTTATGCACTTGTGCCCATACTCCCTCCAAATTTACTGCCAAGAGTCGATCAATTTGATCCATGAATTGCTGTGGAGAAAAGTATTTACACATAAAATGTACGCCTTATTGTTTGTTAACTATTTGTATATTTCCCCGGAAAGCAGCCTGTCAATATGGTTTAATGTGTTTACGATGAAGATAAAATGACACTAAGCCTTACCAGAGTGGTCGAATAATAGTGTCTGAACAAAAATCCTTCTTGAATATGCAGTTATTAAAAAGCATTTGTTGGAATTTTCGTCAATGACTTTGTGTTATTCAAGGTTAGATAAAGCCATATGTAGACAATTACATGTTTTTACTACATCACATTTTCAAAGATTTGGTATTTTGAGCGATCTATTATTAAAAAAGTAAGCATCCCTGGTTGAAATATGGTAGAACAATTCATAGACCGACAGCATTTGCTTTGGACGGCAAAAATGGAAGAATCATAAATGCCGGATCAAAGCTAATGAAAATAGAAGAAGTGACTACATGCTTGAAAAAGTAGCCGTACTATGTTCGGTGGGAA
Source organism: Ptychodera flava (assembly GCA_001465055.1). Lineage (NCBI taxonomy): Eukaryota > Metazoa > Hemichordata > Enteropneusta > Ptychoderidae > Ptychodera > Ptychodera flava. Next base: position 234,113 of record LD349472.1, read on the forward strand.
CTCCTCTATGGTATCTATCACTCGTGAAATTCCCTTCGCTTGGTTATGTTTTTCACCTGAACCTATCACAACCTCTCGTGGTAGTTGGGACTCAAAGTGGGCAATTTTCCAAAGCATATACAGCATTTAGCATATTTGTACAGCTATATTAAACAATATTGCAAAAATATTTTCCACCGACTCTTTTCAACGTTCCTGATAGATACAAAGAGTCAAATCTCATACTTTGTGCTTTATTGCTTTTTACCTGAAAATACTTGTTCGTGACGTTAAGGACAGAATCTCCTATTTCTTGAGACGATACAGTTGTCGCTATGTTTAGCATGAGGTCACTCCCAAGCATTAAGTCGCTTCCATAGGTTACATTAAGATGTTTGGTGACTTCGCCTAGGGAATCCAGAGCTATCACTGCATCAGCCATGCTAGTTATGCTAGCAATCTGTGCATGAACAACAAAATGTTTTTAGACAGCCTTTGCATCGTTTCAAGGTCGTGGTAAACGTGACGTATTTTGCTAGTATTTACATTTCCAAATATTCACACTACTAGGTGTCCCATGCTCACATTTACTGTTCAGCAATCATTTATCATCAGGCTTAGCAGGCTTTTCTTGAACTGCTCTACAATTATCATGGGACAAATCTTTAAAGCTGTTTATCCCTATTGACGGAATTCCATATAAAATTACCTCCTACATTCTGTGTCTCTGTGGTGTATGAATATTATGCTCGTTTTAAGGCATTCAATTGGACTTTTGAATGTTGTTTTTCCATTGTTACTTTAGTTGTCTATTTTTGTTTTACAAGTCCCTCTCAAATAGTCTAATAAGATGGTCCATTTAAATATATTTTCAAGTATGCCATTAGAAAATGTGCCTTTTGCAATACCCTTTTATATGACAAGAATATCAGAAACGTATTTTCAAGTCGAGTCAAAATTACGACAGAAAATGCAACACACTGCGAAAACGAATAAATATATCAGGATATTGATACTGTTAATGCTATCGTTCTCACCTTCTCTGCCAGCTCAAGTAATTGCCTCGTCTTGCAATCACTTGTGTCCACCTCGTCCCATTCTCCATTGGCATTACAGAACCGTCTCATCACTCCTAGAAATGAGCAACACATTGAAGCAAAATGAAATGTGATCCTGGACAATTGAACCTTAATGTTGCATTTAGCGAAAGACTATGTAATCGAATATACATCAAATTAAGTTCATTGGCAGAATTAAGGTGGGCTTTTAAGTTTCACGACCATATGATGAAAATGTCGATCTCATAATTATTGCTTGCACAAAATTTACTCGGCCTAGTATTCCGTTTTCTCCTTTATCTAATACAAGGCGACCGCCCACATTCATTCTCCTTGACAAAACGCACGTTCCCTTTTAGGTATTAAAGAAAGGGAATATCTGTAGTTTTAGATTCGGATTCTTTTGGTATTTTCTCCAGTCTCCTAAAGCTCATCAAATATGACAACTTGCACTGTAAAAGACCACTATATGTGAATCCAGTCAAAAGTGCTATCATGGCTATTTTCAACATTTGAAGTTTTTGACCGATTCAATTTCAATAATAACAAAATAAAGCTGACTAAACATACACACGGGATAGGAATAATGGTCAACAGAATTGGTGACTATAATATGATTTGTTGCAGCATTAAGAAATTCTAGTTTACTACAAGAAAGAGAAATTCCGAACATAGGCAAATAGATAAAATACAAACCATCGTCATTTTTGTCATATCATATCAAATCATGAAGATTTATTACATGTAAAAATAAAAATACCTTTCATTGAGTCTTAAAAGAGTTTTATTACTTCAAAACGGTCGTATGTCTACTTTATTGGTTATAAGGAGCAGATTTAGGTAGTTTTACTATTCCTTATGCTGGCAGTGACAGTAGTTAGGATAATTATGTTGCCAAACATGATGATAATAATGATCTTGGCTGTGACAGAAAGTGAGATATATTTGATCTATACTTTACTCGTAGTATACAGTGACTTACAGCTATATCAAACCTACCTACACTACCGCTGGGACAGGATATCCATTTTGAGTAGTGATTTACTGCAGTAACTTTCCAAAGTCCGTCTTCGCTTCCTGAACAATGTTTATCTCTGCCATCTAAAACAATTGTCATGCTGTCGCTGTATTGATTATGTAAGCAATGAAGTACCCCCTCCCGGCCGATAATGGACGAAAGCAAATTTTTCACGATATAATATAATAGTCAAAGCCGAGTACGTCATGGAATGCAAAGTTTTCTTGAGTCCATTATGGAGCTCGGAGGGGATACATTATTGCTATAATTTTATAGTTTTGGCAATGCGAGTGAATTTCTAGATGCTTGATAATCTAATACATTATCAGTAATAATCTGAGGGCATGACGTCACAAAATTCACTGGCATTGACAAAGCTATAAAACAATTCAAAATAACGCGATGTCGTAGGCAAAAAAGTGAAACGTGTAACGTATTTAAACACGAAAAGCGTCAGGAAGTGCGTTTGTAGCATCGTGTGTGTGCACAAAATATTGTTTTCCGTATACGTTAAGTAGGTATTCGAGAACTGATCGCCAAACGGTTGCTTTAAGCCAGTGGATGTCCAAATCAAGTGTTTATTTTGGCATTTCGGAATGCACACAAGGTCATTCTAACAACGTGATAAAAATTTTGCATCTTAATAGTGGGAGACTTACCGTTGTTATTGTTCTGTTGGTGATCGGTATCGTCTAATACCGCCTGTATTGGCACACAAAGACCATCCATATCGAAATAATTATCGCGACAGAGACATTGGTAACTGCCAACTGTATTATGACATTTTCTTTCCAAACCACAGCCATTTTGCTCATTTTTGCACTCATCAATATCTGTCGATTAAAGTGTGGATGATCCATTAGCTTTTGGTAAAATTGCGTGATCTATAAACAAAATAATTATCCTGCTCTGCCTTGATTTTGTCTGAAAGGAATTATGTAATTCGTACCTATGCATATTTTCCTCTGATCGGCATCAAAACAGGTACTGGAATTTGAAAGCGACGCGGAATTGTTTACTTCCATGCCTGGAGGACACACCAATGTTACTGGTAACTTCCTGGATAAGCAAATGACTTTGTTTTGGTCGGCCTCACTGATATGTAAACTGCGTGCATCTCTTGTAGTAAGCGAGACACTGACTGTTGATGATGAGGAGGCAGAACTTGGTGCATCCGTCGATGGTATCGTTGACGTCATATCAGTGCAAGCATCGAGCGTGATAGTTTCAATTTCGTCAGCAGTTAGGGGTGTCATCCAGGTAGACGTTTGGTGGAGATCCACTTGACACTGCGTTGGTACTGGAAAATAGAAGTTCATTTTACAGGTACTAAACCACATCAACATTTTCATAAACATGAACTAGGTAATTGAGACCATTAATAATTTATCTGAAATTATTTCATCTGTCTAGCTTCAAGGCAAATTGAGCCTCAGGTTCAGATTTTGTGGACTCACAAATTTGTACAACACATTTCCGATATATCTAATGTGTCGAGAGGCTTATTTTGGAGCGCGTGGAGAAAATAAAATTATTAACGTCAAATTGTTATAAAAATCAAAAATTTAATGTTTTCTAATAGAGATAACATAAGGATGGTGGCCGTGTTTCAAATATCGAAAAATATTAAGTAAGCTGTTTCTCTTGTACCAAAATTTATTCAGTGAAATCTAGCTTTTAACCACGATTTTGAATGAAGATAAATAAAGACCACTTTGTACATCGTTTCTACCTGTGTTAGTGATGCGGTATATTGAGTCGATCAGTGTGGTTTCATGATAACTGGAAACATGGCGAGACATCGGTGAATCGATAATGCTTTAACCCTGGCCATGTGATCTGGGTCCCGTTGAAAACCGGTTATATGTAAAAGTGATTCGTCTTAATGGGGTTTCGGAACCAAGTGCGGTTTCATCATCCATTGCACATTTTTTTTGTTTTCCCATATCTTAGTTTGATGGTAGCCATTGTTTATCAAACTTTAAGTGAGATGCTAAGTATGCTTATGTAGAGCGATGTTAGAGGCCGCATCACAAACGAAGCGAAATGAGTGTGCGATAATACCCATGACGTTATATGACGTCACGTTTGGTAAAATGTCATCCTTTCTGAAGAAGGTATTTTCTTTAACGGTATTTCTAAGTGGTTTGTATAAAGGAATTAGAATTCATTCTGTTTACATGGTTTTCCTGTGTTAGCGGAACGTCGCGCAGCCGGTCAATGCAAATCTGATTACATTTCAGATCGCATGTGGATATTTTGCGGTAAACGTCACGATTGTAAACGATATTTTCCATGTCATATGATAAAGATATGTATTTTCAGTTGAATCCTCCTCCCCCTTTGTAATACTGATCCATTTGATCGAAACCCGTGATTGCTTGACCAGACACTGCTGTTTGTCCATGAGCTGTTTGTTTCCGGGCTACGGTGTTGAACTGATCAGGGCATAAAGTGAGTCATCAACATATCGCGATGTACCTATTTCCTTCTTTCAGGTCAGTAGTAAATGAAATGTTGATGAACGAAATCAGTATATATTGTCGTCGTAAACTGTGTGCGTGTGTTGTCAACGTAATCCCAACTTATAAAAATGTTCAGTCCAGGGCGCTGAATTTCCAATGTTCGATCTCTCAGACGTCGGTTTCCTGCATTTGGGGCCTAAAGTGTTGAAAATACCAAACTAAAATGACAAAGACACACAACTTGATATAATATAATAGCAATAAATCCCGCCGCAGTCGGGTTATATACTCACTTTTGGTACAATGCGCTCCATATAGCACTCGAATATCGACTCGTGCTATGCCGCGCATTGTAAAAAATCTCGTGTTTATCCGCCTTCGACGGGGGTTATTGCTTAATGAAATGGTTGGACGAATATTGATAAACATGTCTTTATCAAAGTAAGGGATTTCCTTGTAAATCTTTCACGACTTTATCAAAATATAGTTTTACTTACATTTAAGTACTTCATAAACTTGATTTGCTAATGGACCTCCTTCACCATCATCCTCACAGGCTTTTGACTGACCGTATTTCTGATAGGTACTCTCTGCATCGGCACTTGATGCACACGCTCCTCCATCTTGAAGAGCAAATACATTAAACCCTCGAAAAAGGGCAGCGTCTTTACATTTTCTTATCGGATCATCACGTTCTGTGTAGTGACCATCGAGTGAGATGTCTCGCCCTTCAAGGGTTACAATAGCCCTAGGGTTGCCATCTGTCCAACATCCTAGACTTTTTACAGCAGCTAATTGAGAGACATGACGCAGAAACACGTTTACATAGTGACCTTTGAGTAAGGAATCAACGTATAATGAAATCCGTTTTGTGTTTACTGAAATATGTGACATTGAGTAATAGTCCTTGCCTCACTAAATATTTGATCCATTACCGCAGAAATTGCATTGGCATTCACTAAAGAAATGGAATATTCACCAGTTAGTCTTTACTTTAGTACTAGTAGCATAGCACTTGTAACACACCAAAATTGTGAGTAGTCTAGATATTCCTATGCAATATATCAAATACAGTTTCTTGCTGTCTCCCAACAGTACGCTGAAACACAATAATATTCAGTTTGTCGACAACACCTGCATATATAAATATGTATTGGATGATAATTGAGTCCAGATTGAAAGTCCTTTGTCAGTGATACAAATGCACAGCACACATTCACAGACTATGCTGACAAGATGAATACTGGATAGTTCAACATGCTGTAGGGAGTAGAACAAGAACACGGTTGCATAAACTGAACAAAAATATTGTCAAAATAATCAAAGTTAATACAGCTGCTGCCTTGCTACTGAAGTGGCACGGCAGTGACAGAGATAGCTCTGATGCTGATGCAATTGGAGAAGAGCTTGGGTCAAATGACGCACATGACAGTGAAATATACTTGTACATAAGAGGAGAGCAACACATGATATAGAAGATCGGAAAACTCGAAAGTTATCAGGTTTTTTTTTTATTCTGGCATATGAGAATAATCAAAAATTTGAAAAAAGGATGGCTTCACCATGCTTGATTTTCTAAAAGTTCACGTTCTCATCATAAAATAAAGCAAAAGTAGAACCTTGAACAGTAAAGACTCTAATTTAAACGAAAAAATGTGTGACTGAATGGGATTATTTATTTTCTAACATATTTGCCATTATTACACCCTAACGTTCAGAGATAAAAACGTTTATTTAATGGAATATTTTAACCTTCCAGTATTGTAAATTTTTGAGCAGCATCTAAGTCATATATGTCTCGTACTTTGGAAACAACTATTTTTGGTTGGTCACTGTATTAAGTTTTTCACAATCTGGTAAAATGTAGTTAGGAATTCACAATTTGTATATATACTCTCTCATCATGATCGTCATTCTAGGTGTTCTTCAGCAGGTGTAGGGTTACAGTGAAGTGAGGCGGATTTGTCAGATCAGCGAATTTTGTCAGATGGTCGTCTTACACACGTTTAGCGCTAATAGGGTGTTATTCATATTGGTATCCCAGTTCATAATCACCTTGCTTCAAAGGGGTACATTCAGCAATCCAGAATTACACACCGTACCCAAAGATACTGTACTCTGTCCTTTCGTGACCAATGGAACGTGATCATACCTCGCAAAAATCCTGATATTAAGTCGTAATCCACTGTCATTTGTGCCAAACTGTACTTCAAGAAGCAGTGACCCTCAAAGAAGCCTGACTTCCCATAGGTCCATGCTAGACATCCCGGTGTGTCCAGGCAAGCCACGTAGCACTCTTCAGGGGATGATTTATGTCTAGGATTGCCAGGTAGATCGTAGTAGAGTATATCAGCATTGTCCTCAACACAGCATGGATAAGTCGCTGTAAAAATGAAATATATTTGACAGTAGCAGGAAAATCTATGATATGAGCACATACATAGATGTGTGTGAGAGCATTAAATATTATAACACACAACATGCTCCTTCCCCATCTTGATTGGCCAGAATAAGTCACGTAACGGAAAAGTAGATATATCAAGTTTCCACTTGATGGATATGGTAACAAGTGACATCAAAAAGTATCTTTGAAAGACTCTTTCAAAGGGAAACATTCTTTGAAGACGGTGTTCGGTCACATGATCACACGCTCAGGATGGTGGGCACTTTGATACAATGCCGGTTAATTAAAGGGCAATTGGCTTCTAAATATTATTTAAAAATCCTATAACCTTGTCTCTATTTAGATAATAGCGCCCATTTATTATCCCTTGCGGCTGCACGTAGCCAGAAACACGTACCCGTCACCGTTAATCGCGACGTGTTTATCGATAAACGAGCCATAGGTATTCTTTAAATACTTGCAGTACCTATGCCATTAGCGTGTACGTATGTTAAGCTTCGTTCGCAAATAACGGTTGGGGTTGCTTGAGGAATCGCGATTGAAATGGATTTTTTTCAGAACCCCCTCAATACCCTCTAAAATTTTCACGTCTCCCTAAATTATCACATGGCCGCATATTTATTAGCGATGCACGCAAAGAACATGTATTGGTAAGTTCTGCTTGCAGATGTTCAACACTGTCTGTTATTAGCATTTGTGGAGCCTTATTCCTAAGGCACATTCTTAAATTGATTCATTTTCACCACATCAGTGGACTTATTTGATTTATCGTTCAAAGCCGACTTGAGTTAATTCAACTTGATCTGGCCAGGCCAATGGCACCTGCTGAAGGGTACATAATATGGTGATCATGAGAGAGTATGCAAATTGTGAATTTCTGGCTACATTAGATGCTACTAAGTTTTACAGAATTGACAATAATGAGAGGTTAAAATATTACATCAAATAAACATTTTAATCACTGAACTTTTTTCTTTATAAATGGTAAATTTGGAAATAATTCCATCATTAAATTAGAGTCTTTACCGTACAAAGTTTCACTTTCAAGCAGATGACACTATTTTTGCGTGGAAATTCATCTGTGTTGGTAGCCAATTACTGTCAATTTAATTTTTGTTCTCAAAACGCTGGATTTTAGTCACTGAAATTTTCGGTTGCAGCATTACAACCTTCGTCAGCAGAATAACCCGATCTCAATGTCGTGACCTGTCGGACACGTGACATCAAAATCGGGTAATAGACTTTTGGTAATTTTTACCTTCCAGAAAGTGGTCTGGTGATTCAATGTGGATATGTTGGGAAACCTCCGATGTTGTAGAGCTGGGACGCCGGTGTTCAAGAAATCTGGTTTTTAGAGATCTCTCCGTTTCACCGATGTAAAATTGTGTGCAGGGGCCCTTATTTTGATGTCACATGTGCGAAAGGTCACGACATTGGGATCGGATTATTCTGCCGACGAAGCTTGTAGTGCTGCAACCGAAAATTTCAGTGACTAAAATCTTGCGTGTTGAGATCAAAATTTCAATTGACAATAATTGGCTACCAACACAGATGAATTTCCATGCAAAAATCAAACATGATTATGGCAAGGATTGCTTAAACAACATTAGACTTTTGGAAAGAAATGGGAAAAAGATCGCCCGGTATCGCAACCATCTACGTTTTACGTTACACTGCAAACACAAAGACGTCGTGACGGTAAGTTTATGTCTCTAATGTACTGTACATGGCCCCAAAGCGAAAAATGTCCTGAGAAAAGCTGAAAGAACTTTATTGAACGTGCGGGCTGGTCAAGTTGTACTTTAACCAAGAAAAACAACGCTTGGAAAATTTGATCCGTGGCAAAGACGGTCTACCGAATGACATCATGGTCGAACTTACGTTACGTACAGAGAGGTCGCAACTGAAAGAACACGAGTTGTCAAAGACACGTCAACAGACAAAATTTTCTCGCCTGTTGGACAAAAAAGAGCAATCGATTGCAGGGAAGTGGGATACTATCTCGTCGGACTGTATCAACAAGTGGGTGAAAAACTGTTCAAGTAGAGTGTGGACTGATCCTGAGCTATCGGAGCTAGCGAAAGGTTTGAACTACGCCGTCGCACCTAAAGAAATTCCGGTAGTGGATATCATCTAGGCCACTGAAACGGCGTATAAAACACTACCAGACCGCGACGGGAGTGAATTAAGATCTAAAGTCACAAACTTCATAAGTAGACTCTAAGAAACTAGAGTCCAACTTGACTGTGAATGAACGGAAAGCTCCCGATTAACTTAAGAAAGATAAGGATATTCGCATTTTACCAGCGGATAAAGGGAGAATGGTTGTTGTGTTAGAAAGAATACCAACAGAAATATGAGCGGTTACTCAGTGACAAAAATACTTACAGAAAACTCGGCATCAAAGATCCTACATCTAAATACAAGAACTTGTGTCAGTATTACAGGAGGTAGAGAAAGAAGAAGGGATTAACAGAGAAGAATACAGGAAATCATACCCCACCACTGAGACCACTGAGACCTCTGAGACCTGTTTGCAATTTATATATGGAACATCTGGAACAGATAGCTATTGCTACTGCGCCTCACCCCCACCCCACCCCCCACACCCCTGTGATGGTTTAGGTATGTGGATGATACGCACACAGAACTCAAGAAGTGTCATACTCAGGAATTCACAGACCATCTGAATATTCTTGACCTTGATATTTAATTTACAACTGAAGGTGAAGAGAACAGATCGCTCGCTTTCTTTGATACCTTATCGGTAGCCCAAGAAGACGGCTCCATAAATCTTAAAATCCACCGTAAACCTACGCATACAGATAAGTATTTGAATTTCACTTCTAATCGCCCATTACAACATAAACTTGGAGTGATACAAACCCTCTTCCATCGTGCAGAGTCCGTTACCGATGCGACTGATTGTGTAGAAGAACAGTAACACATCACGCAAGCTCTCGCGAAATGTGGTTATCTATCACGGACGTTCAATCGGGTCAGTAAACCGAAAGTGACCACCTCAAAAGCACAAAAAGACTTCGTTTGCAAAGGACAGATTGTTCTACCGTATGTGAAGGGTATTTCTGAGGCTCTGAAACGGACATTCAACTCCTACGGCATAATGGTTTGTTTCAACCCAATAAAATCCTACGCCAGTTACAGGTTGCTTCCAAGGACAAAACTGCCAAGAAAGACATGACTGGCATGATTCCGTGTCAAGGTCAGACTGATAAGGGCCTCTGTACTCAATTTACATCGGTGAAATGGATAGATCTCTAAAAACCAGATTTCTTGAACACCGGCGTCCCATCTCTACAACATCGGAGGTTTCCCAACATATCCACATTGAATCACCAGACCATTTTGTGAACTTGGAAAATGTAGAAATTCTTGATAGGGATCCCCGATACTTGGAAAGGGGTGTCAAGGACACGATATATATCCGTGTTAACTAGCCATCCCTTAATAGAGGCAGTGGAAGGTATAAATTACCAAAAGTCTATGACCCGATTTTAATGTCACGTGTCCGAAAGGTCACGACTTTGAGATCGGGTTATTCTGCCGACGAAGATTGTAGTGCTGCGACCGAAAATTTCAGTGACTATAATATCTAGCGTGTTGAGATCTAAAGTTCAATTGACTGTCAGGTGACGCCATATTTTTTCTTTAATATTCAATTATTCTCATGTGCCACAATTCAAAAATCCCTGATAACTTTCAAGTCTCCAGGTCTATAATGTGTTGCTTTCTGGCCTGACCTTGTGTACAAGTACGTTTCACTGTCATGAACCGAACTCTCCTTAAGGTCAGTACTTCATAGTCAAAGCTACTTTTGTCACTGCCGGTATGCTGTGACTCTACCAGACATGCTAGTAGGCAGTGGCAGTAGCTTTATTAACTTTGATAGTTCTCAAAATAATATTGTTCAGTTTATACAACTTCTTCTTCTTCTACTTCCTACAGCGTGTTGAACTGTTAACTATTCACTTGCCAGACACAGCCAGTATACGTATCCCGCATTTGTATCATTGACATATGACTTTCAGTCTGGACTCTAATTCAATTATCACCAAATATTCCTATATGTAGGCTTTTGTCGACAAAAACGTGAATGTTGTGTGTTTCAGCATGCTGCAGGGAGAAAATAAGAAACTGTATTTGGTTTACTGCACAGAAATATTGAAAAAATTATCAACAGTTGCAGCTTCTGCCCCGATACTAGGCCTACTTCTTTGGTATTTTACGAAAATTTATACATTATTATTTAGATTATTTCGAGATAAAAGTAGTTGGATGAGACAAAATGGTTCTAGATCTTGTTTAATTATTACTACCATTAAAACATTTGGATGACATTAAATTGTTATTAAATTTCATCGAATTATATGACAGACCTTGGAAACCATGGATTTGTATAAAAAGGTCCCAAAATTTTTCAGCCCCCCCCCCAAGCAGAGCAAACCTTCCAAGTCCCCCCAAAATTTCAAATCGTCCTTAATTTCTCCAGCTCCTCCCTGACTTTTTTTCTGAACGCAGCCTGAATATTTAGTAAGTAAAGTTTACTGTACCCCAACCGTGAATTAGATACGCACATGCATCTGCATGTATAACAGTATGTATGTCAGTATGTCTGTATGTAAGTATGCATATTCGTGTATGTATGTATGTATGTATGTATGTATGTATGTATGTATGTATGTATGTATGTATGTATGTAT
>LD349472.1:245814-261896 GCA_001465055.1 Ptychodera flava
TACGTACGTACGTATGTATGTATGTATGTATGTATGTATGTATGTATGTATGTATGTATGTATGTATGTATGTATGTTTTTTCTCTGTATATATCCGTCTATGTATCCATGTTAGCTTGTTTGTTCGTGTGCTTTTTACTGTCACTTGGATACATACATGCATGTTGTCCAATTTAGATTTCACAGATATGTACCACATTTCCATCGCAAATTATGAAAGAATTAAAGCGAATTATAGTTCCCTAAAATTGCCCCGCCCACTCAAAAATTTAAGAAATCACGTAATAAAAGAGTAAGGTCTGAAAAATAAATTAACAATTTTACTTGAGGAAAAATCAGTCGGAACACAAATCTATCGTTTGAATGGATTTTGCTATGATTTGTTGAGTACGTACCATAATGCTGTGAGAGGTGACAAAAATGCGTACAGCTCTTTCATGTAGTTTATGATATGACTGAAAACGACAAATGTTATTGAATAATTCTTCAGTGACACCTTTACATAATTATGACATTATAGGTGCGGAATCATACATGGCTGCAAGTATAGTCCTCTTGAACGCATTTCAATGGGTTTTTTTTACATTTCGCGTATCCTATACATGCATGTGCGTACATAATATCCAATGCATTATTTGTGTATACTCCACAGCTTGCATACATACTCACTGTTGTAATTAACGCAGCCATCGCACAAGCAGTGACCAGTCGTAAAACCACACCAGCCTCTGTCTGAACAGCATGGGAGTCTTATCGGTTCGCATTCTGCTGAGCTTCCATCCTCGAGAGGGTAGTCCGTTCCACACCGCAAATCGTCTCTCCACCGTTTTCTAAATTCTTGAGTGCCTTTGAAGATGAAAATACGACATAATGCATATAATGGTACAGCCACGACAAGGGTACGTGAGGGCAGTTTACTATTTGCCCAAAGACAGGAGTGCAAGTTTTCTCCTGTCTCGATTTTCTGTTTTTCAGCCTACTTAAGAGCTCAATTTTCGTCTAGCCAAGTATACTTTACCATGTGCTATGTGCATGATATGCTTAATATTTGTTTCGAGGATTGAACACTGTACATACTTTTCAAAAGCCAGAGAGGCTTACTTAAGTTTGCTTCGCAGATTGTCTCTGCACGTTCGACCATCCACTTCAACAATTTAATGGTCGAGCAAAAGCACGAATGTTGGCAGCAGTAAATGATGCTATTTAGTTTCGACGGCCACAGAGTTACCCCACTGCCGGGATGCGCTAGAATGTTTTGGCCATCAGTGTCCAGCGTAATCTCTAAGATTCTAAAATTTCTAAAATCGGAAACATAACATTAGTCACCTTCATTCTTCTTGCAAGATATTTCCGAAGAAAGATACTATCAGAAAACAAATAGAACTCAAAATGATCAATGAACTCAAATACTGACGGAGTTTGTATTTCGCCCCTTTCCTTTGTTTTTCACTCAACAAGGGAACCTTTCTCTGGGGTGTTTTTTTCATTGCAAGGATCATTATCATGATCAGTTTTGCCATTCGCCTCTGTTCACCATCATCGAACAATAGTTTTTTACAGCTTTCTATTAATATAAATTGGTTTTCCTAATATTTTTCTTTCCGTGCACCTGTGTTAATTTTAGTAGATCTTATTACCTCTAAATTTAATAACATATTTTGACTTTACCCGTATATTATATGCATTTTTCGTTCCGTTTAAACATTTCAATAAAAGAGCATAAAGTTCAATTTCCATCTTACCCCCATTTATTATTAGTAGGTCGTGAGTGGTTCATTTTAGACCACATGCCGATACTATATAATATACATAAACACACAAAAAAAAACTTTCCAATTTGAATAAATTAAAATAAATTTAATAAAGAATAACTTGAGAATGTTTCCAGAATCTTGAATGAAATTATCGCATTATGATTCTTTCACTTTATTGTGGGTGTTATTTTTGGCTTGTATGTGTCAAATCTGTTTTATCCGTCCTTGCTATTGTTCTCGACCATGAAGAAGACCTCCTGTGGGTAATGGAAACGTTGATAATGTAAAACTTTAACCATAGACCAGCAAACTCGTTTCCTTTCAAATACCACGTAAACGAAGCTCCGCCGTCCACTATTTCCGGTCTCGACTTTACCGACTACGCCACGGTAGAACCCAAATGACATTCTATTTGGTTATGTTGTGCTTGTACATGGTTTTATCGAACTCAAAATGCTCTATTTCAAGGCCATGTCTCCATGCTAGCGCATCGTCTTTGCAGTTTTTACCGATTGCAGTTCCCTTCCTGACGAACGTATGTCACAACTGAAATTGAATATAATCATTGAATAATTCCGAGTGTCTACTGTACACTCGCCAGATTCCGATTTTTGGCTTTGTTGCGAATTTACTGTCTGAAAACGGTATATTAAAACCGCTAACGCATTTTGAAATAATGATGTTGCACATGATAGACGACGTTTTAATAGTGACGTATCTTGCAAAATTCAATTGAGTTTAAGGGCAATGACTGGCTGCAAATGTGTCGTACATGTGTAACAGTTTTAAGGTCAGAAATCTATAATTTTCAAACTATACTCTTATTCTAAGTAACAATGCTTTCTTTAACCGTAAGATAAGTGACATTATCCAATTTAGCTTTATTTTGACTAGCTTCTTTGTCTTCAAAAACACATTTGTTGACCAAATTGCACATAGCTACCGATTCCGATCGCTGATAAAACATTGGTCGCATTCATAAGTAAAACAGCAGTGTTTTAAAATGTTTAAGGTGGGATGCGCCTCATATTCGAACTCTCTAACATACCTTTTTTCTACCACTTATGTGAAGGTCACTGGGATACTTAAGTTTTCACTGGCTTACTTTTGTGAAAGGTAAAAATTGAATATTTCAGATTATTAAGACAGAGAAGACGGCCATTTTCTACACTCGGTAAATATTGGGTGATTTGTTTCTCTAGTACCGAATTTTGCTCGGTGGCCCCTAAATCTTATTCTTCATGTCGGAGGGGAACGGTTTAAAGTTTCGTACAGATGGTTTGAGCAAAAGTAAAGTCTGCTGAGTTTGTACAAATAAAGGTAAAACCGATGTTTATAGAGTTTATTCGATTTTACTGTCACAAGATCCCTGCGTAAAGAATGTTATACCATATAAATTTCAGCATATGGCAATAGCCAGGCTTTCAGATGGTATACAATATGGTGTTATTAGCCCATTCGGTTTGTTTTCAAAGAATTTATTATGTGGCCAATACGTGCCCTTGAACCTCAAATCAAAGTAGAAACTTTTCGACAATCATTTGGATAATCAACAGGTGTGCTTTGCAAGATTTTGTTACGTGACAGAGAACTCTTTTGACCTGGTAACATATCAACTTGGCTAAAAGAGGACATCGATAGAATTCAAGCATTACTTAAATAAATAAAATCCTCGTGTGTTTTATTAATGTGATGCAGTTGAACACTCTAATTTTACCACGATAATAGCTAATGCCAACTTTCTGTGTTTGATGATCATTACAATTTTTTAGTAAACGTGAAATAGTAGTGAAGTCAATATATCTTGCAAAAATAAAGACATCGTTTGCGTGTAATAAATATATGGTCCTGATATATTGAACGCCGAACTAGGAATATACTAATTGCGTAACGACCGTTTCACCACTCGTCTTTAATGCGAGACGATACATTACTAAACTCGCCCTTTCTTTCTTTCCTTTACTTAACGAAGGTAGGTATTAGAGAATACCATGAAAGTATACTTTGCTTACCTTCCACTTGAACAACCTGTACATCGCACAAACAGAGAACCCATAACAAAAACTCTCTGCAGCGAAGGTACCATCCCCGCTTTTTAGCCATCGCTGTACGTGTAGTGCAATCAACTAGATGCAAGAGTCCCTAATCCAGTGTTCGGTGAGCTATCGCATCATAAATAATAATGGATGCACGTACATTGGGGAAATTAACTTTTCAACAAAGTCATTAAATGTTTTCACCAAAGTTATTGATGTGGAGCGAGCCATTCTTCATTTTCGAATATTGTATATATGTAGAAAGCGTAAGAACAATGAGAGGAAATCTTGAAAGCCTCGCCGTTATCATATGGAATTCTAAGGAGTGGTTTATTTCTCTAGAATACAACATCGTGAGGACAGCTTCAACCAATTTTCTCAGAAACGGTAAACTTTGATCAGGAACGTGGTTGCCGCAGAAATGTGTTACTCGGCTCCCTTTTTTATACCTGCACACAGACACAAAATAAATTAGTCTTACTGATGCGTTTGTGAACTAGGAAAGATGGCACTATACCGCAGGCTAAATGACTCTGTGGTTGAATCCATTGCTCAGAAAGTTATATCCCCAGAAGGTCTAGTCTGTGTATTATAAAAAATTGCATTAATTAGCAAACATTTGATCATCGATAAACTTTCAATGACAACACTGTAAAGGCTATAATGTCACAATAGGTGGTGTAATACAATTACTGGTATTTGAAATAAATATTGGTCGCCATCCCAGTGTAAACACAACAGGGAAAATATCGTTTTTGACAGCAAATTTTTTCTCAGTCCAAGAGCTTTAAAATGAGCCCTGCCACGTGGTAGACCAGAAAGTACTGGAAAATATTGATCATACGAATATCTGTCCCTGGGGCGCATTCTACCTTGAATTAACAACGGGCCGGGAACGTATCATTATAGTAATAAAGGGCGACGCCCTGACCATTCACTTTTATTCATGGGCAAGAGCGAGAGGAAAGCCAAAATGTAAAGGGCTAGGCTTGCCGAGCGTGTTCATTGACCTAGCCACGACTGCATTACACAAGCGCATGAATTCTTTAAAAAATAGTCCCTAGCTATCCTTCTTTTCCCGCGTTATCGTTAAGTGTCATGCCTGAAATATTTATTTACGGAATACTGATTCTATGCATATGATAAATATATCATCCCCCTGTAATCCTTACTCATATGGCTGCGTCGTGGACTCATGATTCCCCTAGTAGCGGCCGTATCCCCCTCGCCTACGGCTCGGAGGGATATGGCGGCTACTAGGGGAATCACGGGGGAAATTATATATATTTATACCTTCAATACGACACAGATAAATGTATACGACAGACATAAATGGAGATGGAGTTGGGATATTGTATAAATTTGTCATGACCCTCCGTTTTCAGTATCAAGTAAGAGAAATGAGACCAGATGGGAGAATGTTTCACATCAATTACAACGGAAAAGATGGCCAAATACTTTTAAATATCCAGGTAGCGCTATACTGTTAGCTGCTCCAACAATGAAGTTTTGTAATACAAAGCATTTGACCTTTAAATGCACCGACTACGGTAAGAATAAGCAAAAGTGCACGGTGATCTTTACAAAATGTGTAAGTTTGACAGTAAAATGCTTGGCAACTTTCTGTAAGGAAATATACTGGCAATCGGTTTCAATGTAAGTGTAAACTAGTACATTTCCACTTGTCCGTTCGGTTTATGTCACGCTGCAACTTGCATAAATCAGCTTGAACAGCTATAGTCATGAACCGTCGGCCACCAATATACATATGTACATGTCTCCCTTCTCGACAGTGTCACACTTCGACAGAGTATAAATACATACAAACATAAAACATGTGGTTAACGGGGTCTCAAAGCGTGACATTTTCATCTTTCTTCATGCAAAAATATTAGTTTTACACGACCTTACGAGCAAACGTATTCATGTCTCATATAGATTCTTTGTTGAGCAGTTGTTTGCCGTCAAACCATGCCGCTCTTGCGCATCAATAATTTAATATGTTCACTTAGCAACAAGAGTCCTTGTATCTAACGTGTCTCATTAGGACAATGGGGTACTACTAGTTGCAGGGTCAGGCAGCAATTATGGCCATTGGAAAGGAGCCGAAGGTTAGTATACGAGCATGACTTTTTTATTAATTTTTTTCTGAGGCGTTCTTTCTGCAGACTAGACATCCTTTAATTTGGTTTAGAGTGAGAGGCTGCATTTTCCATCCAAACCGTAGGACATTCATGTTCTAACCTCATTTTTATCTGCCGTTGTAAATCCCAAAAGGAGAATAAATTCAATCAAACTTCAAAGTTCAACTAAAAAGAGTGTCAAGTGAATTTTATGCATATTTGTCAACAGTCAATTGTTCAAAACGCTGCAGATACCGTGTTGACGAAATGCGGTGTCCTTTCTAGGTTATTCAAAGATATAAGCTTTCTGCTCGTTTGTTTGGCAAGGTACGTGTCCCTTTTTTAAAATAAATATTTGAATAGTTTTGGATGCGAGCTGAAATTTTGGCGCTGTGTAAATTACACAAACAAATACAAAACAGCGACCAAATTTAAAAAGACTACAACAGTGGTAGCAGTAGTAGCAACAACAACAACGACAACATCAACAATAACAACAACAACAAGATAAACATAATCTTTATCATCAACAATAATAATAATTAATATAAACTATCACATAAATATAATAATGAATATAATCACACTTATTTCTCAAGCACCAAAATTAGTACTGTGGCCTCTGGTTTCGTTTTTCTATTAACAGAGATAATAGTTGAATGTTTGCTTATTGAAAGTTTGAGCAAAAGTCTAAGTCTTTCATTTTCGAGGCGCGAACTACCTTAATAGATATAGTAGCTAGAGACCATGTACGTTCACAGGATTCGCAAACACCAATCGAAGCTCCAATTGGCAATTCAATATTTCGCTGACAGAATGTAAATTTCGGAAACAACGAAAAAAATTGAACTGCATTCAGGCGAAATGATCCGCCCGGTTTAACCTTATTCATCTTTTACTGGCAGGAGGTGACCTTTAGGCATCACTAAGCGTAGACTCATTATGGTTCTTCGCCACATTCCCTTACTATTAATTTTATTTTGAACAAAGGAAACCTGTTGTCTGATGACACTCTTCAGTCATGGTGTATTACTCAATAATGCTTTCTATATTTCAATAACACTTACTTAGTATGGCTTTCTTGTTAATGATTTTTAGTAATAGTATGTTAATATGTTTGGGTCTCGAACAACAAAAGAAAAAAATAAAGATTTCTTCCGACCTGCCTACCCTAATTTTCAGTGTCGAGTTACCGGAAATCCACATTAGTTTATTTTGCTTAATCAACATAGCCGGGTTTAAAAAGTGTAGTGTTGAAGGGTTGTTGCACACAATGCAGAGTTTTTTGTCTGATATTACTTGGTTTAATGCATTCTTTTTTCAGTAATTAGTTTATCGCTGATTGATACGTCCTTATGGTTTACCTGTTCGTATGACAAGCCCTTGGGTGAGAAAGAGTTATAATTTTACACAAATGTTTGTAAACGGTATTTTTGTCATCAACAAACTACTTGCAGTGAGAATAAAAGAAATTCCAATTTCCCTTTCATGACTTAATCACTTTTTTGAAAATATATTTTTCTATTCCTGTCCTTCAAGAATGGGAATTCAAAACAAATCTACTGGGGTTTTTTAATAATATAATCTCACGTTTCAAATAAAATGTAATATTTCACAGATGTTATTTTTTACCAAAAATTTGTTCTCCTTCATGCTTTGAGAATAGTTTTGCTTCGGTGCTAAACGTCAGATTCCCTGCTTTTTGAAAATCTGTATCGAGAAGAGACTGTCACGTGTCTTTGACCAGAAATACTGCTTTGAAAAATTGTTTGTCTGTAAGATGTGACACCACGTCCAAAGAGTTTTCGAAAGAAGCGCCTTTAACTGTTTTTAATTTCTAAACGACTTTAGCTGTGCTGTAGGAAGTGTACAAAGCGTTTTCAACAAACACAATTAAAGGTTGAAGTGTGTTTGAGTAAACTTCTCTTGTCGACACAACTACTGCTGTTATTGCCTTGTGGCGTCGCTTCATGTAGATTACAAGCTTTCATTCAGTTATAATTATAAAAAGCTATTTGATTACTAGCAAGGCAATTAGTTTTCAGTGGGACTCGATAACATTCAGTAATATCTGGACAATTGTCGATTATATTTATTATTCGTAAG
Organism: Ptychodera flava; assembly: GCA_001465055.1. Classification (NCBI taxonomy): domain Eukaryota; kingdom Metazoa; phylum Hemichordata; class Enteropneusta; family Ptychoderidae; genus Ptychodera; species Ptychodera flava. Next base: position 253,834 of record LD349472.1, read on the forward strand.
ATAGCTCTCTTTAATTATGAATGTAATGATGTGGGATTTATGCATTTTCACTTAATTAATGTTTCATTTTTTCAAGCAAATTTTAACCCACTTTCGATATTACAAGTATGTACATAAGACTTTTCTTTACCTTGCGCTAACGAATTTATTTGTTTATATACAGTTTGCTTCACAAAAAGTCAAAGACCATCCACCAGTACCAATGACAACAACAACTCAAGTCAATTAATACTAAGCACGACTTCAACACTATACCATGCTGAGAATCAGACACTTAGTAGTATTTTGATGACGATATGTTTGGAATTTCAAAATGCTCCGGATACCGTTACCGTTCTTTCATACCAATCTTCTTAAATGTGTCTTAATGATTTTCATCTGTACGTTCTTCGCTCAAGTCATGCTTGGCCTTATGTTCTTTCATAAATGTATTACAACTTTGTTGAGTTTTCATCTTCTAACATTCACACCCGTCTTAGTGCTGATTCAAATACACTACGATTAAATCGCTTTAACACTCTTTCTTGCCTCCATCTCTTTTTTATTCGCATAGCCAATTTATGGGATAATTTACCTAGGGCATTAAGGACGATCAATTAAACGCTTGCTTTAAACATAGCAATAAAATGGTATTTTACCGAATTTCATAGTTCATTTGATCCTCAAAACACTTGTACGTGGACAGTACGCTGCTTTTGTAATAAATGTAGACCTACATAAACATTGGTCTTTTATATTTTTTCATTTTTGTTTTATTTTCAATTATAAATTGCTAAGCTTTTCTCTTTGCTCGTAGTGTTGGTAATTTGCACTTGTTTCGGTCACCCAGTCATATTTAGACCTTTTTTTAACTGTTAACTTTGTATTTATCTTTATAAATAAAATAAAATAAAATAAAATAATATAAAATAAAATAAAATAAAATGTAAGTAAAAATGCCCTCGTCGTCTAGCTGTCTTTGAAGCTGCACGCCTAATTACTCAACAACTGAGAAATGTTGCGTGCATTATAAAAAAAACGCTTGTATCTAATGCTAAAGTACAATGAACATATACAAACGCACATATTAAAGTTGAGTGATAACCATAACAAATCGTTTATAAAAAATGGTAACTGAATACTTTCACTGTCACTTAGATCTGACAGGCAGTACTGAAAGGTGACGTAGATCTATATTATTTCTGAACGCCGCATTTTATTCTCTGCTTCTAGGAAGACGTCAAGCTTCTATATCGTATTTTCTTATGTCATTCTATCGGTGAGTGTCTTTCCGGTCTTGGTTCTCATTGACACACGCCTGAACGTAACCGAACATGAGGTAATTCAATGCCAGTAAATTAATCATCCCATACATTTCAGAGCTATTTTCATCAACATATTCATGAAAGCGGAGTTAATTGATCTTTCTTACATGTGAGATCCATTGTATACGATGTGTTGCACCGCTCATTATGTACAAAAATTTCTTAAGGTAGTGTTCATTTTGCCAACCACTTGAAGTAAATAAAGTATTCACCGGTTTAACTTTGTTAAATCATCAGAAATCTTATTTCCCCATCAAAATAACACATTGATGGCGGCAATTTAGAATTTGAAATATCGTTGAATACCTGTTAATTTATTTCTCAAGTACTAAAATAGGCACCTTGTCCTCTGATTTCGATTGTTGATTTTGAAAGAGAAAGTTCGAGCAAAAGTTCAAAGTCTTTCATTTTCGAGGCACATACTTCCTTAACAGAGATAGTAGCTGGAGACCATGTACGTTCGCAGGAGTCACGAACGTGTATCAAACCTACCATCGGCAATTCAATATTTCTCTGACGGAATGTAAATTTTCGAAACAAAGAAACAATTGAGCGGCATTCAGGCGAAATGATCCGCCCGGTTTAACCTTATTCATCTTTTACTGGCGGGAGGTGACCTTTAGGCATCACTAAGCGTAGACTCATTATGGTTCCTCGCCACATTCCCTTACTATTAATTTTATTTTGAACAATGGAAACCTGTCGTCTGATGACACTCTTCAGTCATGGTGTGTTACTCGGTTATGCTCTCTGGTTAATGAATTTAAGTTTCCTATTCCTCCTACGACTAACTTGCTATGTATATCGTCATGAGCGTGTAAGGTAATTGATCTCAAGTACTATTCATCTTGTGCTTTTTCAAATTTATCTCGATGCCATCTCTTGACAACTTGACGACTGCAATACATGTGAAATGATCATTTCAGTAAAAGGATATCGCGTATCATTTTGATCTGTGGGAAAATATTAGGTCAATTTCTAGCATACACATACTGCTTGTAATCTTCTCTTTGCGTTTCAAATGAATGTGTAAACTGTATACCCTGTATTGATATTAAGAACTTATCCTTTTGCAACTTTCACATTTTGTGACTCAAGAAAATGAATTTTGATTTCAGACTGTGCGTTCTGAGAGGATAGGTTACACCATGAGCACCTATCTTAGTGTTTAATTACTGGTTTCAAGGGCCTCAAGAACAGAAGAGGTATAGCTCAAGTGTCAGAAAATGTGTTTGACAATAACACTTTCGGGTGCAATACGGGAGAATAACGACCATTCGTGACAGAAGTCAACCTCACTGAACTATTTTCGCTTAGCCAGTTTATGTAACATCAAAGTCAAAACTCTTTACTAACCTACAAACTTTCAATTAGGGAAACCAAATTAATTCAGAACATCCGTCTACACTTAAAATCACGCCACTGCTTCGTTCTATATGCTAGATGCCTTTCTATCAAACCTGAAAATAAAATCCCACACACGTATCACGTTTAATGTCGTGGAAATCTCGTACCATATTACTTGCGGGTTTCCTCGAGTCGTTTTCGAACGGCGCGAACATTGAAATGTTTCTAGATGGCACAAGTCCCTGAAGTCACTTGTGGTAATCTGTTAGTATTCTAATTGTCGTAATCGTCCAAAGTACCTATACAATGCTTTCATGATTTCTTTCAGTTCGCCAACAGTTGCCTTACCACGTACCTTCCCGTATTTCCGTTTTCATAGATATAATGGCGTTGCTGGTAAGGTTGGTATGAGCTGGTACGTTTTCCTTCTTCTCATTCAATTGCTTGTCATACGCTCTGATTAAAATTAATAGGTACTTGTAGAACATTAGCTGTAAACTTTACATATATTATCAAACATATATAAATGTAAAAATATATAGCTTGTTTTGTGGGGGACAATGGTCAATAGCTTCCCTGATAGACTCCCATGTATTATGATTTGATATTTTTGGGTGAAGCAGCCATATCTTGCCTCCTTATAGTTGCGCAAAATATGGTGACCCTACCGCAAATGCAAGACCCTTCAAAAATGCTTGCGTGGTAAATTGCAACCTCCCTCCCAAAATGCCAGCCCTCCCCCTATAATTTCTGTGACTTACATAACAATTAAACGTTGTAATGTAAATTAGCTTATTTTGTTTCTGGGTCATTCCTAGGGAGAACACTGCAGTGATTGGGGGAAGGTCAAGTTTTAGAATATTGGAAAAAAGGGGGGTCACATTTTAGACACAAGGATAGAGGGAGGGTCACATTTTACAGTACAGGTGCGCACGGAATTCGCCCGGCCCACCCCTATAATTACTGAACGCTCCCTTACAGTCTCTATATTGCTTTCTTTATATTTAGTGTCTAGCTTGTATGCGTGTATTGTCATAGAGTGAATATAGGAGCAATTCTAAAAACTCAATATTGAGAATTGAAGAGATCATGTTCTCATTATCGACCAAGCTTTACAGTAATGGCTTTCAAGTATCATACTGAAAATAGAAATGCGTAAATAGGGATTGGATAGTACCACTCACCTTAGTTTTCTCATTTCAGTCCATCAAACATGTAAAGGCTTTCATTTTGTCGCTCTGTTTCTTTCGTGCGATAAAAGTTGTGTCTGTGTTTATGTCACTTCTAATTCCCTCACCGCAACATTTTAAGCTTATGTGAGCGCAAAGTCTTAAGTATTGACACGGGAATTAGAGACTTATTAGCTAAAATGTGTTCTTTTTTCCTCTTCTATTGGAGGTAGCTACAAGGAACCGGTTAAAGCACGGTACTCTAAGACAGCGCGTCGCAGTTCACAGTCAGACTGAAAGCTTGCAGGGGGCATGTAAATTATATGATATCGTATAAAGCAAATATCATCCGGAAGATTACAATGACCGTCGTTAGCACAACGTTGATCATAAACTTGGGACTGTCAAGTAATTTCTCGAAAGAGATTTATTCGTTACAGGTGAACTGTAAATTACTTTTTTGATTTATTGTTTCCGAGGCCACTGTGAATTCGAGAATAATGGAATCTCACACCCCAAGGGACCTGGGATGTGATTTCTCACACGAGTTTGGGATATTTTGTCACCAACAGCTTACAACATTATCCAAAATCGTGACAACGCTGTCGTCTGTCTCCGTACTCTGACCTGCTTACGTTGTAGTTCCAGTCCGTGTGTTACTGATCGTGCCATTGGATAATATTTTCTGCGTGGAACGAAATGCTGTCTATCATCCAATCAGAGCTTGTGTAATATGTACTGCAGAGTATGGGACGATTTCTGAGAGTGTTGGATCGATTTTTGCCACACCTCGATCCCGCACTCTCAGTGAGAACATAACTTCATGCTATTTGGCAGGAATACAAAAGGAAAGTTTTGCTACAGTACTAAACGTCAGATTCTCTGCTTTTTGAAAATCATTGCGGGGAGACTGTCATGTCGTCTTTGATAAGAAGTATTGCTTTGACACCACCTTCCCAGAGTTTTCGAACGAAGCGCCTTTAATTGTTTCTAATTTCTAAACAACTTATGTGCTGTGGGAAGTGTGCAACACGTTTTCAACAAACACACTTTAAGGATGAAGTGTAATAAGTGAATTTCTTTTTGTGATAATCACAATTACAGCTGCTAATGCCTTGTGGCATTGTTTCGTGTAGATTAGACACACTCATTCATTTTAAAGCATAAAAAATGATTGCTAGCAAAGCAATTAGTTTTTATTGATTACCCAATAATATTCAGCAACTACATTGACAGTTCTCGATTATATTTATTATTCATCAGACAGCGCTCATTAATGATGCATGTGATATCGTTTTCAGCAACGACATTTTTTTCAAGGTAAACTCTAAGCCACTCTCGATTTTGCAATTATGTACTTTACACATGTTTTTGTTTACCGTGTGCTTAAAATCTATTTGACAATTAACAATTTTCTTCACAATATTTTTTCACTCGATATAAAAAACGGGTTTCGCTGTTTCCAAACTAGCAAAATCGACACTACAAAACAAAGATCTCCACACAAAAGGCAGTAAACTTTTAACAATTGAGCTCACTTAAAGACTTCATCTTGGTTAATTTCAGAACTTAAGTGCGAATATGCATCGCCCCAGCACCTTTATTTGCTCGTTGGGAAGTGATCTCCAGGCTTCTGTAAAATGAAATGCAAATAAATTATGCCATTGAAGGTAATGATTGAAATTAGGCTCGTGATCTCGTTTGCTTCACTGTCTACCGCTCATGTCTTAGATGGACAAGAGTTGAACATCCTCATACGTCCTTGTCGCAAATTAAATGCAGTGGGTGAAAATGAATAATTTAAACTACGGTCCCCACAACCGTTCTAGCGACATTATAATAATTGTGGCATGGTAAAGTATTAAGTCCAATATCTACCATTCTCGCACCAGTGTTTTCATACGCGCGAGCAACGATGTCATAACAAATTTGCCTATAACTATTTAATGTAGGGTGAGGCAGTATGCCTATTACTATGCGGAGTATTTGTAGTGTAACGTCCTGCAAATGTGGCCGTAAGTTCTGAAATTTTACTGTTAGAAATATGGGATGTGCATGCAATGACTATGTAATATTGTAAAACATTTCAGCTTGTTAGATATATCAATTTCTAAATAATTACTTGTTAAGTCATATTAAAACGGACGACAGTAACCTTTGAGCATATTATCATTATCAATACTCTAGGAGACTGGTATATTTTTCTAATACCCTCTAGAGTACGTTGAGATGCACACTATTTAGCCATTGTAAACACAATGCATGCTATATTCCATATCGTTTTCGACAAATGAATTCAAGTCTTGACTGAAAATCGGGTGTAAACAATATTATTTGACATTTCTGAAATGTAGACTATTTTGACACATTAAACATAATGAGCGTTTCTACATGATCTTCGCAATATAACAAGAATGTGCAATTTTCCCACCAGAACAATGTCAAAAGCAATGGAAAATAAGTAAACATTTACAGCCGGTGGAGATTTCTGAGGAAAATGCCACGACGACATCGTATAGTCTCGTTTTATATAATTGTCCAATTAATATTCATATCGAAGAGGTATAATTTTGTCTCAGAGCTGTTTCGGACCATAAACCCTAAATAAAAGCATGTAAGAGAGCCACAAATGCATAGGTGTTGACGACAAACGGATCGGTATACACAAGTTGATCAGTAAAATTACGCATCAGTTTTGGTTTTTTTTTCCATCAGCGCCATATCTTTTTGTGACTTACCCAGTGTGGCCAGGTTTGGATGTGTTTGAAGAGAGCGTCACCGGGACAAACGGTGCCATTTTTCGATTGACGATGTCCATACAATGTGTAATCGGGTGTCAGTTTGTTGCTTATGAAAGAAAAGGGATTTGTTAAACCCATTAGGATGAAGTATAATGCGTCTTTACGGGAAAGGTTCAAGACGATTTTACAAGATACCTCAAATCAGGTTCATAGCAGATAAAAAATTAAACTGAAGCATAAAAAACAATACAAGGAGTAATATTAAGTTTCTTATTACATTAAAAGCAGACTGGGATAAAAACGTCGTTCGATGGCGCTCTCTATGCTCTCCCTCTCAAGGGGAGAGCGCACTGAGAGAGCGCCCTCAAACAATGATTTTTTTAGTCTATATTCAAATATGCATGACATATCATATCTGGTTTTCCACATTTCTGTGGAAAGACAGCCTTACAAAGCGAATAACGCACACTGTCTTAGAGCTTGTGTGACAATCTCCCGCATGGGAGTAGCTGTACTGTAAACATTACACAAGCTTTCATATATTTTCTATGCCTTGAAACGCTCTCCCACGGCATATAGCTATTTAGCCGGTCTCGAAGTTCCCTGAAAACCTTGTACCATATATGATTAAAACATTCGAAAGCTATCCAACTTCAGACAATTACCACATACACCTTACTTTGACAAAGCCGTTGAAGACCGGCCAAAGCAGCAGTAAGACTATTACCTCATCGCTACCGATTGGTGTTAAAACGTGAGTTTCATGGGCAGTACTATATTATATACCACGGAAAACGGGCACGGAAAATTCTTACATTCTAAGCCAAATTTCATCGGCAGCTACGTAACGTATATAGGGTTTGTCATGTGATTTCCATTGCGACCATGCAGGTCTATAGTAACTGTCGACATTGAGTGAACCGAAATATCAAAAAAATAGTGTCAGTGACACTGTCCTCCCATTTTGCAGCGATACTAACTACTAGTACACACATGACATTGCATTACTACAGGTTGATTAAGAAAATTCCATTGCAAGTCCAAATTAATCTTATACCCCAGCAATATGAAATGCTCCATCTCATAATGACTTTTACATGTCTGACAGAAAACAACCCTAGGATCAAGACTATAATGTTTTACAGCAATCCAACAAATACTTTGGGAGAAAATGATTTTTTGACAAAAAATGGGAAAAATTGCCCCAAAAATACAAATATGAAAATTTCACCTCAATTTGAACAAATCTGACAAAGGTCAACCCTAGGATCATGCATACAAGTTTTCAAGGCAATGGGATGAGTGCTTTCAGAAAAGATCTTTTGACAAAAAAACGGGAAAATCGCCCAAAAAATACAACTTTCAAAATTTCACCACAATTTGAAGAAATGTAACTAAGTCACTATAAAGAGCCTGCATACCAAGTTTCAACCAAATCTGGCCAGTGGTTACAAAGTTTTAGCAATTTGCAGGATTTTTCCTTTTTTCCCCTTCATTTGCAT
>LD349472.1:272920-294876 GCA_001465055.1 Ptychodera flava
AGCATTAGTTGTATTTTTAACAAAATATGTAGAATTATACCCTAATACCACATATTTGTAACGGCGTGAACCGTTTTTGTAGAAAAATGCTTGGTTGATGATGTTTTAAGATGCTTGGTTGATGATGTTATAAGTTATGCATCTTATAAGCCTATAAATTTTTTCAATTAACTCTTTTGAAAATGATGTAGACGTTACATTTTTTAGCAACCATACATCTTGTACTATAATTTAATAGATTATGGAAGGGAATAATAAGTTATGAATTGCCTTCAAAAATACTTGATGAAGGAATATAATAAACAAGAAGATACCTTACCGGCTGATAGGTGAACTAATTCGCTACTGTTGTCAAATCCAATCGTCGTTGTTTCTGTAGAAAAAAAACATATGACTTGCAAAGATCCACATTTTTACGACATCTAAAATATCTGATGGCGAAGAAATTTCCTAAATTTTCAGAGAAAATAAACCAACAGATTTTACTAATCCCTAAGATGATAGACGAATGTGCATTCAGTATAAATGTCGAATCATAAAATGGCTTCGTTTGGCGATATTGGAGTATTTTCCACAATAATATTTAGTACCTTAATATACAAATTTGGTGTGCCAGGTTCGATTAGTGGAATTAGTTCTGTCAGATTACTGATGGTCATTCTGAATGTATACGTAGCCAACGCCGGCCACTTTCTTCTACCTGTGCTCGATCGTTTTCACAAAAGTTACATGTTAGTATGAATGTAGCTAAATTAATCAACCGGAAAGGGATTGCTGAAGTTTGTCTGATTTTGACACACTTTTTCTAATATCATAGCGTTTCTTCAATGTTGCAATTGAAACACAATCTGACTGAAAAGATTCTAAGTGGTAAATATACGAGAAAAGTCTATGCCACACGAGAACACATATATGAAAGATTGAGGATTTTGGATGTTGAGTAATCTTTTTAATTTCAATAGTGTAGGGGTTTTGTCGTAACATTTCATATTTTGCGCAAATTAAAATACAAGGGGCAAATGAGACAAAAACGGAATTCTGTTTGAACTTAGTTTAATACGCTTTTAATGCACTTACACATAGCATACATTACTCTATTTGCCTTTGGTAACTTTTTGATCCATCCACTTTCAATATGCAAACTGTGATTGGATACTCGAGATCTACAAAGTGCTTTCCTAAAACATCAAAAGCGATATCTGTCTTACTATGAATATGTATCTAGGTTCGTTCTCCATCGTTGAATACTTATATCAAGTGTTCTCTGTTTAATTTCAGAAAGAAGATATACTCATAGCCTACTGTCTGCATGTTCCAAATTGCGATATTAGATAGTACAGTAATGTCGGTTTAATCTGCAAATGTAAGCTAATCTACTTTTCTTTTTAAGTTATACACTTATTTCTATGAGTAACTTAGATTTTGGACGGCCGGGATCGAGCCTAACATCGCCACAGGTTACTAACAAAAGCGGTATGGACATTTGAGTATTACCTTGAATTTCTCTGCACGCCATTGAGGATAGAGGATATGCATGGTCTTCACAGCCTTTCGAATTCGGAGGAAAGTGATTTCCCGGTTTCTGTGGAGTAAAATAAAAACCACACATACAAGGATGAGAGTAATACAAATAAGCTGTTTGCCTTTTTGTTTTCTTATTTTCGGAAATCATGCCGTACAACAACCGAAAAAATGCTTGAACTCTATTTTTTAGCCAAAAAGCTGATTTCATCCCCAAGAAATGAAAGTATTGTTAACATATACAATAAAGCTCAATTTAGTAATCACCTATACGGAAATATTAACTGCTCTTCAAAGAAATTCTCATCGATTGTTTTCTGAGCTAGATCTTGTCACTATAAAATAAAGGAAAGACGCAACCAGGATAGAAAGTGAAGAACAAAGTTCCTACGGACTACCTGGCACAGAAACCTATTGAATAATTGCAGTTTTGGTTACAAAGTTACTCAATCGATTCAATCTCAAACTTGCTAGAATCATATATGAGTGTATGCAGGCATAATGTTCTTATTTTACAATATTGTGATTAATTTTCAAAACATTATAGTGTACAAAACGTAAAAAAAGTGATATACGTTAGATTAGAATGCGCCTCGGGGACAGATCAAAATTTTACGACACGATTTTTGATCTACCATTTGCGAGGGTTCATTTTGAAAATCATGGAGTAAACATAGTTTTCGCCGCCTTAATTTTGTGATCCGTATTTTTATACGTGATTTCGAAAGGGTATGATTTGAAGATTCCTTGCGGTGAGTTTGAACGAGACTCTGTCTTTCAGTTTCGACATTACTGCTTAGACTCGCAGTTAATGCAAGTTTCATCATCCATATCAGTTTTTGATGTATTTTCAAGTTTTTTTATTATGTCGTCTTCAAAGTAAAATCTTCGTTCTACTTTCATCATGTCGAGAGTACTGTTCAACTGCGTGGGTAACGTGTAATAATATTTTCGTCGGTTGAATTTTAGTTAGGATCAGACACTACAATAATAACATCACAAACTGTACACAATGTCTCGTGTTTGCAAAACGAATATGCTATATTCAACATACCGTAAGGGAATGAATAGGAATAAGAAAATGTATTTTAAGGATGAAACACTAAGGAAAATATTATCATAAAGTACCGCTATTTCCCTACAATCATGTCACTTCGCAGTAAAGCGGTAGGACTTACCCAGTGTAGCCATTCCTTGATGTCCTTGAACAGCGCATCACCAGGACATACTGTGCCATTCTTTGCTTGGCGATGACCATATAAGATGTAATCGTGTGTCAGTTTATTCCTTGTTAGAGACATGGGTTCATAAATGTGTTATTGCAAAGTATGGTTGGCCATGAAGAAGCCCGAAGACACCGCCTTAACGACAGCAAAGCCGCCGTTTGTTCAATTTGTTCAGTTATTGATTATCTGAAGTGAAAATGCGAAGTGACTTTTAATATCGTTTTAACCTAGTATCATCAAAGTACATAGCATGTTAAGCCTACTTTGGACAAGTTAATCCAGGTATATATCCCTAATTAGAAAAAATCCATCCAATATGCAAATTTGGAATTGGCTTAAGTTAAAGAGCTTAATGACTTTCCATAATCTTGTATCATAGTATCTTCCATTTAGATAGCAAGTTTCGTCAACTTTGGTCTAGGCAATCGAGATATATAACCTCGGTTTGGAAAGTTCATTCAATTTGCAGATTAGGAATTGGCTTATAATAAGTAAAAATGCTACATGACTTCCAGTAGTCATAAATCATAGTACCTTCAATATACATACAAGTGTTTTGTCAATTTTGGTGGAGTCAATTCAGATATATATCCCCAATTAGGAAAATTCATCAAATATTCAAATTATCAACTAACTTTCATGTCACACCTTTATGTCTTTCATTGCGGATAAATCCTTTTGTGAGCTACATTTTTTTAATCAAATCTCATCCGATTCTTGGCAGAAGTTCTCATGGTATGTCAGTTTTTTTCTATAGCCACAACCACCAAAAACTAATCCATTTCGCTATTTTCAAACAGAATATATGTACCAAATCTGACTTGAATCTGTTAAGATATCGTGTAAACAGACAGACACACATGTGCGCGCGCACACACAGACAGACAAACATCGGTGCGATATTAGCTCACGTGTTAACACGTGGGCTTAAAAACTTACATCTCAACTGAATAATTCAAAAATCCCTTGGCAGCGTCAAGAGCGGCTTGATTAGGAGATTCGTTTACGAAGTTGCCCAATATGCACAGACCTATAACAAAGCGAATACAGTATTCTAATCATATTTCTTCTACACACGTACATGTAAAAATCCAAATTATGTATTATATCATGCTGTCATGCGCCATTCTGATTGCAATAGAGCCTGTTCCGTCGATGCTAAAATACTGTTCTAGCAGTGCTAAAACGGCCCCTTAACCAGCACAGAGGGTTAACGCGGAAACCAATGAAAGGCAGGATGCTTAGCCTGCAGGGGAATTTCGGCAGCAATATATAAACAAAATAAAATAAAGTAAATTGTTAATTTAATAATTTTTATCATGCACACACAGGTGTAGAACGTTTTATCCTCGTTAACTCACGTGATCACGAACGTGAGCTAAGGTCGTTCCAATGTCTGTCTGAGTGTGTCTGTCTGTCTATCTGTCTCTCTGTTTGTTTGTATGTATGTCTGTTTGCATGATATCTCACGAACGCCTGAAAGGATTACATAGACAGGTATCATATGCTAATGGCAAGAACTAATTAGATTTTGCTTAGTGTGGCTTGCATATTTCATACTCATTTGCATAATTAATGATTTTAGAAAAAAAACAGACAGACAATAAGAACGGCTACATAGAATTCGAAGATATTTGCTACAAATATCGATTACACAAGGATTTATCCGCCATGAAAGACATTAAGGTATAAGATGAAAATTAATTGCTAATTTGCACATTTGATGAAATTTCCTAGTTAGGGATACATATCTGAATTGACTCAATCAAAATTGACGAAACTTGATATGTACATTTGAGATACTATGCTTTAATAATACTTGAAGTCATTACGCATTGTTAATTCAGTTAATAATGAACTTTCCTAATCAGGGTTATATATCTTGATTGATTCGATCAGAGTTGACGAGACTTGCTATGAAGTTTGAAGATACTATGATACAACATTATTGAAATTCATTAAGCATTTTTACTTCAACCAATGCCTAATTTGCAAATTTAATGAACTTTCCTAGGTAGGGATATAAATCTTGATTGCCTTGACCTAAGTTGACGAAACTTGCATTGTACATTAAAGATACTATGATGTAACATTATTAAAAGTCATTAAGCATTCCTACTTCAACTAATGTCTATTTTGCATATTTAATGACCTTTCCTAATTAGGGTTATGCATTTTGGTGGACTAGACCGAAGTTGACGAGACTTGCTATGTACATCGAAGATACAATTATACAGTATTACTGAAAGTCATTAAGCATTTACATCAGCCAATTCTTATTTGCATATTTAATGAATTTTTCTATTCAGGGATATATCTGGATTGACTCGATCAAAATTGACAAAACGTGCCCTGTACATTAAAGAAACTATAATGACCAAAAGTCGGTTAAGATTTTTTAGAACATCTTATTACTAATAAGCATATTCAACGAACTTTCCTCATTTAAGATATATATCTGGATTGGTTTGCTCAAAGTTGACAAAACGTGCTATGTACATTAAAGATACTACGATATAACATTATTGAAGTCATTAAGCATTTCGTTTTTAGTTGATTACTAATTTGCATATTTAATGATCTTTCCTAATTAACGATGCATTTCTGGATTGACCGGACCAAAGTTGACGAAACTTGATTTGTATAATGTAGATACCATGATAGAATGTTACCAACAGTCAGTTTTGATGTTGTAAAAAATCTTATTACTAATTTGCATATTAAACAAACTTTCCAACTGGGGATATGTGTTCACTCTATCAGAGTCGATAAAACCTAATATTATTGAAATATGACAAAATATTAATTAAAGTTGTTTAGCATTTTTACAACAGCAAGTTACAAATTTTCTTATTCAACTAACTTTCCCCATCAGGGATATAAGACTGGAAGGACTCTTAAGTATATGAAACATACTATGTTTATTGACGAGACAATTATTTAGTATAAGTGAAAGATATTTTGCATTTTATGTCAGTTTATTTATAATTTGCATATATACTGATCTTTCACAGTTTGACATAAATAGCTTGAAGGTCTTGACCAAGGATAATTACACTTGCTATGTAAAGTGGTGATACAGTAAAAGCAGTCAAAGAAATTGAGTTGTATTTCAGCTAATTACATATTTATAAACTTGATGACCTTTGGAATTAATATGTCGTGAATAATGTTCATGATGTTGATCATAACACTTTCAATGAAGATGCAAATATGTAGCAAAAGTTAAAATTCACAGGCAAATGCAACATATATTAAAACAGATTAGCATTTTCAATTCATATCTGTATTTAGAAATGTCTCTGTACTTTTAGTGCAACGGAGATACACCCACTTTAGGCAGGGGTTAATGCTTACTTTTGAGTCGTTACCCTAGATATTTGACCTACCGATGGATATGTTGTTGTACCCAATATTGTGAGCGCCCCGGGCATTCCAGCCACGTCCTTCATATACACGACCATCTTCACCAACGCAAAATGTATAACCTATATTCCCCCACTTCCGGTCGTCCATGTGAAAATTCTGTTTGTTAAAAGAAGTATCAGGATTTCGTTTGTCTTTGACCAGATGATAAGAAATGCGTTCATTTTCAAAACATCTATAACATACACAAACATTATTGAATAAATAGCTCTTTTACGAGAAATCGCAAGAAAGTTGCGAGGCAATCAAGCACTGCTACATATGAATATGATATTCATAAACGCCAAAGGATTCGACAACACGAATTGGGCAAGATTGATTAAAAATTGGTAAACATCTAAAAGCAAAAGTTGATTAAAAATATGCAGTTATGCTGATTTGAAAAGAGCAATTGTGTAAACATGGCGGTCAACATTAAAACATTATGGAATTTTCTAAAAAGTGTAAAATCCGACAGAAAAAAGAAGTCAAATCATAAACCATAAAAATATACTGCTTTTACGAGACCGTTAAGACCTCTGAGGTGTTCCTGACCTCAAAGGTGACCCGATGTTTTCAGTTGAATTTGATTTCTTGCTGTGTAATGAAATTTTTATTTATACCACAAAGGTGTCCCCTGAAAATTTATACCACAAAGGTGTCCCCTGAAAATTCCGATGGTTATATGCTCCCAGGGCTATATCAACCTACTTTATGTGATTGAAGGAATTTAATTGACTTAAAAATTTGCCGGGTGACCTGTACATGTAAAGTATCATAAAGTAATAGGATTATAATACACTTCTTTGGCTTTGTCCAACATTTAGTATTGAATTAAGAAAATAGATTTGACTCCAAAAGTGTCCCTCTGACCTCAAAATTGTCCCCAGGTAATTCCCTTGCTTTTCTGATTCCAAGGCTATATTCAACTACCCATACGTATTTGCAAGAATTAGTTCGACTGCCAAAATGTACAAGGTGACCTGTCAAGTGTTTGTTACTTATAGGGTCATGATACACATCGTTTCTTTGTCTAACATTTGGTATTGTATTGAAAAGAATAAATATGACTCCAAAGGTGTTCCCATGATGTCACACGTGTCCCGGGAAAATTCTGATGACTACATGCTGCCTCTGCCAAAATAAACGACTTATACATAATGAAAAAATCTGTTTGACTTCAAAAATCAGCCAGGTCACCTCTAAAGTATCAGTTACTAATAACACCATAGTACACTTCCTTGGCTTTGTCCAACATTTAGTATTGAATTAAGAAAATAGATTTGACTCCATAGGTGTTCAATGACCTCAAAAGTGTCCCAGGATAATATTAATGGTTATATAATTCCACAGCTAAATCAAACTTCCCATAAGTATTTTTGAAAGAATTTGTTTGACTTCAAAAATCTGTCAGGTTACCGGCCTCGTTTTAGTTACTTAAAGAATTATTGTTACACTTCCACTGCTTTGCCTAACATTTAGTATTGATTTGAGCAAATATCTTTGTTTCCAAAGTGTCCCATAACCTCAAAAGTGTCCCAAGATAATTCTGATGATTATACTGGAATACTCCAACTGCTATATCTTACTTCTGTTTAATGTAAGCAATTTTTTCTTCTTCAAGTAACCTTAATCTTTAATTTTCTATCTAATTTAAGAATTTGATTGTCTTCAACGGCACCTCTTTATAGGGTTGGAGTGTTTTTGAAAATCATTAGCTCTTTTGGTTGTTCTATTTATTCTCTTTGTTAATGCTGTGCTTTAATCTTGTATGTTATGCCCAATTTGAAGAAACAGCATCAACTAGTATATATGACTTCAAAACTGTGCATGCCTTCAACAGAATCTCTCGTAGGTATATTTTTCGAAAATATTACCCCTCCCGTTTGTTAATTCTATTCCGTGCCCCGATCTCATATTTTCATATCAAACTTGAAGTATTAAGTAACAGCAATCAGTATGACTTCAAAATATCCATATGACTTCAAAATGCATCGTTTTGTAGCGAAGGTATATTTTATACAGACACTAGTCCTCCCAATTTTTAATGCTGCCCTTAGGCCTAGTTTAGTATTTAAATAATAACACATGAGAGCGAGGGCAAGATCACGATTTATTGCCTGCCCAAGGGATGGTGGTCATGATCGAAATATTGATGATGCCCGAGCCGTAGGCGAGGGCATCATCAATATTTCGATCATGACCACCAGCCCGAGGGCAGGCAAAAAATCATGATCTTGCCCTAGCTCTCATGTGTTATTATTTTTATTACACCGAACAAACTTCGAGTACAGTTCGCCTTTCTGCATGAGTCCGGACCTCAGCGTAAAATGTTGTCAGTGCCAAGTCAAGGGTTGCCGCTGAAAAATTGCCGATCTCCTCGGTCGCGTATGCAAATTTGTTGCTTGCATAGTCGCTGATCACAGAAATTGCATTCCTTGTTGCCATTTTCGTTCGTTTGCTGTTTACTTGCATCAAAATATCGTCTAACTGTGCCGGTGACAGCTCTGCATGACGTTTCGCAGCGATAGTAGCAAGTACAAGCGAACGACAATTTGTTATGCGCAGAAAGGATGCGCAGTAAGTAAAATGACGTCATCCATGTAATATCAAATGCAGAGGGCATCATCAAGTTCGCAGAGGGCATCATCACGTTCGCAGAGGGCATCATCACGTTTTGTAACACACCTCATCCGCAGTCTGTATTCTAATTCGCCAGTTGATAGTCACGTGCCATGCATTCTTTTTGTGCTGATCCACGTAAACGACGTCATCAGGCATCATTTGTTGGAACTGTTGCCTGCCAGGCATCAGTTCCGAAAAATGATGCCCGCTGACGTCAAAAACGACATTGACGCGTGCGCGGACCGGAATGTAAACAAAGATGTCGTCTGCGGCCAATCGAAACGATAGTCGAGAATATTTTTGGTTTATCCTACTTTCTGAAGAAGAATTGAATGCTTTGGTTTCCAACAAGGACTCGAAACGGACGAAAACTATAATCAAAGGTGCATTGAACGTTTTGCAGAAGTATTGCGATCCTGTTAGGAAAAACGTTTTCATACTGAACCACTCCAACATATTACATCATAGGCCTACACGAGACAAGTTTTGTGTATAGTACGTTCTTATGCATGGCTACGGATGAGATGTGTTACAAAACACATATTGACTGGCCATGAGGGCAACAGCATACGTCTTTAACCCCTCGGGCCTGTGAGTCACCCCCAAAAACAGACTGTTTTTGGGGGTGACTCACAGTCCCTCGGGGTACTGACGTATGCTGTTTCCCTCATGGCCAGTCAATATGTGTATACTCTTACATGTCACGTGAGTCGTGTTTAACCAATGGCAGTGCACGCTGAATGAGTGAGGTGTAATAAATGTTTTTACAATTTGAATTATATAATAGCAGCTAATATTACTTCCAAAATTACAATGTTACTTCAAAAGTGTCAACTAAGCGATAGGTATTGTCAGACTCCAGTTTAACCCCTATCTCATTGCAAATTTAGCACGGAGACACCTTTCAGGTCAGGGATACCTATGTGGTCTTTAGAAAAAACAATCGACTGCTTTGAGCGACTCTCTGACCCACGATCCTATAGGGAAACCAAACGTATGCTGTCGCCCGAATACAGCTAGTCAATATGTCTTTGTAGCACACCTCATCCAATTTTCTCGATGAAATTCGAGTTTCCGAGAAGTACATTTCATGGCATGTTGTGCTTTTGCATCTCTTTCAGCAAACAAGTGTCTATTCGTACTACTTCCTGCACACTTTGTTGAATGGGCCTCGTTAGTTGAAAAGGTCAATTTGAGTCCATACAATGGATAGGCTATGGTTATTTCACCACAGTAAAAGTGCTTTAGGTCAATCTGAAAATTTTAACACATGTGTAATTGGCTTTGTAAGTTGTTCCAAAAATTGTTGCTCTAGTTGATGTGCTAGCGGAGGTGTAGCAGAACATAGACAATTTTTACTATTCCATAGGGTGACAGTTTATGGTTGTATGTACACAGACGCATGTGGACTGGGTAGTCTGCTTGATCGATCGATCGATTGCACTGCTCGAACTGTACGCGATCGATAGATCGAGAAGACGATCGATCAATCAAGCAGACTACCCAGCCCACGTGCGCCTGTGTGTATGTACATTGAAATCGCAACAAGCAAGTATTGGCAAGCTGTAAACATTGGTTCAGTGTTATGGATTTCAGTCAGCGGTATTATCTGTTTATGACAAATCAAGTAAATTTGCTTTGAGGCTGAAAAAGCCATATTTGTTAATACAGAAACTAAAGTGCACGGCGACCTTCTAAAAATGTCAACAGAGAACAAAACCATCCTGAATGCCTGTGTTCTTGACTACCAGTATTTTATTTTCTGGACATCTTATGCTTTGTGATTTATATAAGCAACAAGTGCTACTAAACCGTAACTTTGGAAACAACATCACAAACGAATCACACAAGTGATATATATCATTTACATCAACTTCAGTATTCCTAATGTGGTGGAAAGGAAGAAAACATTCAATCTGGAGAAATGCAGTGTGCATGTTTTGTATACAGAATCGAATAGAAGTACATCATTAATGTGATTAAAGTGGAGAGGGGTCTGACATACATTGCGTGCTAATTTTTGTATACTCATTTTATTATGTCACTTGGATGGATCAGTGTACGAAATCATGCCATGTATTTGTAAAATGCTAGTCTAACTGCTTTCAAATTCGATGTACATGTTCCAGGGCCTGACAGATTTCTGTTTGATACAGAAGATGATGAAATTTGCACAATACTATTTAAAAAGTGATAAAAGTCACGATATAATCTGTTTCAGTTATGACTGGTTAAATTTTTAAAAATCTTGTTGATTACACTGCATGTTTTTCATTATTGCAGCTATGTACACTCTTTTTAGTCCCCGCGGACGAAGTCCGGCGGGGACTTATAGATTTGGTCCCGTCCGTCCGTGCGTCCGTCCGGAGCCGTTTCTCAGACACTGCTGAACAAATTTTGTTCAAACTTTGCACAAAGGCATAGCACTATGACCTACAGATGCACATCGATTTATTTTGCGATACGATTCAATATGGCCGCAAGGTGGCCATATTTTTGCGATTTTTCATGTCTTTGAACCATAAGTCAAACATCCTTGAACCGATTCTGTTCAAACTTGGCACAAAGGCATAACACTATGGTCTACATATGCATGTCGAATTATATTGCGATACAATCCAATATGGGTGTGAGGCGGCCATGTTGTTTGCGATTTTTCATGTCTTTGAATCATAACTCATAAATCCTTGAACCGATTCTGTTCAATCTTGGCACAAAGGCATAGCACTATGACCTACAGATGCACATCAATTTCTTTGCGATACGATCCAATATGGCCGCAAGGTGGCCATATTTTTGCGATTTTTCATGTCTTTGAACCATAACTCAAACATCCTTGAACCGATTCTGTTCAAACTTGGCACAAAGGCATAACACTATGGCCTACATATGCATGTCGAATTATATTGCGATACAATCCAATATTGGCGTGAGGTGGCCATTTTGTTGCGATTTGTGCATGTCTTTGCACCATAACTCAAACATCCTTGAACCGATTTTGTTCAAACATGGCACAAAGGCAAAGCACTATGGCATACATATGCATGTATCAATTAACCTTGCGATAGGAGCCAATATGGCTGCAGAACTGCCATTTTGTTGGAATTTTGCATGTCTTTGAAGCTTAATTCAAAGGTCATTACACCGATTTTGTCCAAACTTGGCACAAAGATCATGCACTATGGCATACATATACATGTCAATGTACTTCGTGACATGTTCCAATATGGTTGCCAGATTGTCATTTTTCCGAAATATCGCTGCCAGATGGTCATTTTTGGATTTCTTCATGTCTTTGAGGCTTAATCAAATGCAAATATTCCTTATCCAATGTTGTTGAGACTTGGTACAAAGATAAAGTACTATGGCATAACATATGCATGTCTACTAATTTTGTGCTATGATCCATATGGTCAATAAACAGCCATTTGATTTCAATTTTGGTGTGATTTTTTTATGTCTTTGAAATATAAACATTGGTCATTGTCCTTCGATGGACTGATTTTGTTTAAACGTGATATGGCTGCTTTCTTGTGCACATTAATTTGTTTCATTATATGATCCGAAATGGCTGATTACAACAACATACCCGATCCCATACCATTTCTAAAATTCCACCAAACCATGTGTAGTATGTGCCATCATGACTCTGGGGCCAGTGAGGGCATCGTTATGTGTGATGTAATCAAAAGTTCCTTCAATGGTCATTACCGGCAGAGATGGGTCAATTTTATTGAACGTTCCTCAGATTACTTTATTATGCAAGTCACAGGCCTGATGCACCCGTTGCATCAATGTCATTCTACAGCTACCTAGACCACAGCTACCTAGACACCAAAGATTATAACAAAATGGACAAGCGGGGACTGTGTCATCGACGATGACTTGTTCCACAAGGTATCACGTTGCTCCAGACTGTAATGGAGGCAAGCGGGTACAGACAACGACAATAGACTCAGGGCTTGACAATTTTTTTTTCAGTTCACTTGTCCGTGGGACAAGTGGATTTTCAATTTCACTTGTCCTCACAAAAATTTTACTTGTCCTCCATTTGTATGAATGTGACTATGTAAAAAATTCTGTTGAACAATGAAAACAGCCTGAGCCAATATTCATGAGCAGTATATTTCATTTATTTATCCAGACAATATATATGTTACCAGTAACACAATGCTATATAAGCTACTTGAGCAATGACTCTGTGGAAGAACTTCCACCACAAACACTGTGACCCTGTAAGTGTCTAGTACCACCAACGCTGAGCCAATGCTCAATAGCGGCATCTGCACTGAAGTCTGATATTGAGGGTCCATGCAACATGATGAGGAGAAGGGCCTGTAATGAACTCTGCTTTAGACATGAACGTTGAGCCGTTTTAATTAACTTCATGTGTGAAAAACACCTCTCACAAGTTGCAGTGCTTGGGCTAATGGTGAACATAATATTCACAAGCTTCAGTATGATGTTCAAATTTGAGGGCTTTATTGTCAGCAGATGTTGGTAGACTCTATACATGGAATTTCCACCAATATCTCTGACTCTAGCTTTCAAATTAGTGAACTGTTCCTTTCCAATGGCAATTTCATCCTCAGTAAAAAGAGAAGCAAAATGCATGAACAAGGTAGTAACATCATCATCTCCATGTAGAAGTAGATCTTCCCTGTTGCCTGGCCACCTGCCAATGTCAAATGCTTCAAAACAAGCCAAGGGAGGCTCATAAAAGTTATGAAAATTGTAAAGTAGATAAAACAAAGAAGTATGAATGATTCAGAATACACAATAGATTCTAAAAGTTCATCCATGACATTTCATACAAGCAGTGTTCCATGCAGGTAAGTAGTGTACAGGCTGATAGGGGTACTATACAAAGAACTCACCTCTTGTCTATATAGTTGTTAATGCCATCAATTAGATCATGAAGTAGTGTGTCTTCTGCAAAGTTGATGCTGGGACATGGACCCTGCAGACTCACTTCACCAAACATACGTTCTGTAGGTTTGTACAGTCTGATGAAATCTGCCATGCTTCCACCTCTGGTTGGATCAACTTTCAATGCACACAGCTTCAACACAGCTGCTTCTAACTCGTGGCTAACATCAATCACCAGGAGATCTTCTCGCTGGAATATCTACAACAAAAAGTGAGAAGAAAAAGTACACACATGACTGATTATTACCAGAACAAGTGGCAGAATGTAGATAGTGTGACAGTCAAAAGTGATGGCTACCAATTAAAGCTCCACTATCTACATTTACTGCTGTACTTATTCTGTTTATCAACTGGACTGAATTAAACTCACAAAGACATGACATTGAAGTGCAAAGTATTTTGCTTCTCAACACAGCCAATGGTAAAAAATCAGTTGATCATTGTTTCTGTTGGAAATTTTTTAACTAAATTCAAATTTCAACAAATTTGTTTGTCAACTAACAATGGCAATTCCACCTACCTGTATACAAGGTTATGATGAAAAAGCATAAATACTTGGCAATTTAGTATTACTCCTGGGAATAAGACAAGCTTCTAAACTTTGTTCGTAAATCAAGATATGAAAGTATAGCCAAACGTTATCATACTGTCCCTGTTAAAACATTTTCATAACAAATTGCAGTTTTTGCCAATATATAATGATATGCATGATTGCAAACTCTCTTGGAATTAATTGGTGTTAATTTTTTGAATATCAGAGTATCCCAATCCTAGTACCTGTGAAATTTCTGCAATTTTAGGCAGAACATCCAGCAAAATGTGCAGGGTCTTTATGAAAGATACACTTCGAGTTTCCTTCAGCCACCCTCTAGCTTTGGCTGCTGTGTCATCTTTACCAGTGCTAACAGCCTCTAGGTGGGTAACAACAATGGGTAGACTCTTCTGTATAGCTCGGACTGCCCTTACTTTACTTGATAACCATCGCACCTTTCAATTGACAAAAAGTGGAAAAATTTGATTATTTTTGTCAAATAAAAAGAAACATATTGATATGGCATAATCCAATAATTTTCAAAAATAAATGCAAATTTTTTGTGTGAAATCAGATTTGTGACATAATCATATTCTGAATGTGTTTTTAATTTGTAATTATTTGTCCAAATAAATTTGTGATTAAAATTAGCTAGTGGCTGCAGCAACAGGTGAAGTAAGATTGGTACATCTAAGCTTTACATCAACAAAAAGTGTGTATTTTTTGTACAATGGAAATCACTTATTCAAGGTATTATGCACCTCGAAAGTGGAAGATTTACATTTTGCTCAAATTTCCTCAAGCTAACTTGCATTATTTAAACCATTGTCTCATGAAATCAAGAACAAAATCTGCAGGTTTTTATGCAAAGTTTGGTACCAGAGAAGCAAATCACCTAACATTTACTGATATTTGAAATTCATTAATGCCACCATTACTTTGTTTTCTCTATGGGGAAAATAAAATTTTCAAAAAACTTTAAACACAGTTAAAAGTTGTGTATATTCAAAGAGCTTCAAAATGAATCCCATAAGTAGTAAATCAGAAGGTAATTGTAAAAAAATACCTATCCCAAAGGTACATTTTTCCTGAATCTACCATTCGGAAAATTGAAAAAGACAAAGTGCACGTGCGTACAGTTTACCTGCTTGATGTAGCCAAGATGGGCCAAATCTTCTTCCATGATTGAAGCAACTTCTTTCAGATCTCGTCGCTGTTTTGGACTGTAGTGGTAGAAATTAAACAGTCCCTTCAACGTACTTTCAAACTTCTGCAATATTGGCAACTGCCGTACACTGTCCAACACTGCCAGTTCGAGTTTGTGAGCAATACAGTGTACCGGGATAACGAACGGAACCTCCTCCAGCATGTGCGCGACGACTCCAGATTTCAGGCCCTGCATAACCGATGCACCATCAAAATTTGCGCATACCAGTTTTGGCCCTGGTTGTTCACGAGATGCCAAATTTTGAATCGTTAAATCCACTGACTGCAGGGCCCGTTTGATTGCACTGTACACACCAAGTGCATGTCCGTGTTCCAAAGCCTCAATGCCGACCATGACAGTTTTCGGGATGCCATTACGTGACACAAATCTCACGAACACGTTTTCCTGTTCTATTACGCTGACGTCAGCACTTCCGTCTGCCAGTACAGATATAAAGGCTGCGTCATGGAGGTCATCCATTTGACCTCTTTTCAGAACAGCCGCAATACTTGCCACGAATTCCGTAGCGGCTTTGTTATTTTGGTAGTTTTCGCCGATGTTGACGCCGATTTTTTTCAAAAGTTTACATTGAAGGTACATATCATACATCGGCTTCCCGTGTTTGGCAAGCATAAATGCCGTCGTAAACAGATTGGTCAGTTTTTGTCGCTGGTCGTCATTCATTTTACGCATTGCGAGTACGATCGGGGTGTTAGCAAGTGAAACCGTATCGGGCTCACCGGGACCGGCAAAATTTCCACAATCATTGTCCCGATCTCGTCTGTAATGCGCCAAACAATCCAAATGCGGTCGACTGGACTCGTGAGACCTTATCGATTCAACGCGAAACATGTCGCATCCGTCAAGAAAAGCGTTTCGCTTTCCCATTCCCGGTGGTTTAGCAATGGTAGGGTATTTGAGACACGACGTACAAAACATTTTGGAACCGTCATATTTCAACCAAGGCCATTGCGCTTGCCATTTCGGGAGATAGCATCTACGGCGTTTTTCCTCATCATAACGCTTATGTTTAGATCTTTTGTCGGAAACATCATTCGAATCATCAGATCGTCGTTTCTCAGAAGACCCACTCACGCTGGCGCTCGTGGGGTCGTCCGCAACGTCATCTAAATCATCACAGCGTCGTTTCTGCGAGTTCACCTTGTTCGTGTCAGTGGAAAAATACCGTAAAATACTCATAGCGCAATCACTCCACAAACTGTCTGCAAACAACGTTAGTCTACCTCGCCAGGCCACAGAAATGATTTTAAAGTACAGCGTGGCAGATCGTCGACAAGCAATGATTGGTTTTTGCAATTTTTTATCCAATTTGTTGGTTGGGAGCAGCCAGTGTACAACAAAGAAATGCAGCTTACGCCAAATTTTGGACGACCATTTTAATTGGGCGATGAAACATTTTCATGTCGATCATCGAAAAATTGCAACATTGTGTGAGTCGGCAAGTGAATCTCAGAAGAACGTCACAGCTGTTTCTAAAGAGTCAGTGATTGACATTTATATTGCGTCTACTACAACGTGAATCCGACGACAGATGCACAAACCACAACTTTAGGTTCGCGTTGATCGCGTTGTCTACTTGTCCGGCGGGCGACCAGATTTTATTTTTTACTTGCCCGAACGTAAATTTCACTTGTCCCGGGCGTCGGGCGATAGGAATTGTCAAGCCCTGATTAGACTATACATTGATGTGTCAAGACAATCTCATTTCTCTATTCAACAACAGGGAGGAAGGGGGCTTGATCTTTGGCAAAAGCCGAGCAAAACATTTTTAAGTGTATCAATGTTCCCTCAAACATGTCACAGAAAGTTGTAACAGAAACGAGTACCTGTATGCCTCTCATTATTTCAGAGCAACTATCGTGCGTGTAACAGCGCAGTCCTGCCGTATGATGTAAGATTACGTACGGCACCGGCATAGGCATGTATTCCCGTTCCGTAGGAGGTCTTGCTCCCCACTGCGATCGGTTCACAATCTCCACGGTCGTACTGCTGGTGCTTGACGGTGGCTGTGACAACATCCAGGCGGTCCACAGCAATGTTAAACCTATCACGAACATGGCTGACTTAATTCTCGATCGAAAGAGACTGTGCGCATGTTCGCAAACACTTCTTGTTTTGAAGTGTCAGCGTACGCGCATTACTTCCGTGTTTACGTATTTTATATATTTCCGGTTGTACCTGCTGTTGATCACTTCTACCTTTATTGACGCCGTCCCTCTCTTTGATAAACCATAGGGCACATGCGCTTGTAAAGTCGAGCACATTTGTTTGGTAGAGGTTACTGCACTATTTCGAACACAAATTCACGAGCGCCCGTACCACAGTAGGGGGATAAGAAGCGTTGCCATCTTGTCATGGACGATTAATATAGAATTCAGCTATTTGTTGTTGTCATTGTAATAATTGTTGTTTTTTACATACGCTGTTTACAAATTATATTGGTTTCGTTGGGATTACATGGACATGAACTTCATTATTATAATTATAATTATAATTTAAAAATTGTTATACTTTATTTCAAAGAGGTTAGTCTGAGTTACAAAAACAGCATTGTACTTTACATCAGAGCCCTTAGAAAGGACGTTATTCAAACAAATAAGACACTACTGCAATACATTAGGATGCACTGGGGAATAGTGAGTAGCACACTAATTCAAAAACCGAGATTGAACTCCTAATTAAGGGCATATATCTTCATTGGCTGGACCAAAGTTGACTAAACTTGCTATGTACATTGAAGATACTTCGATACATCATTATATAAAGTCATCAAACATTTTTATTTCAGCCAATTCCTTATTTGCATATTTAATGAACTTTCCTAATTTGGGGTATATCAGGATTCACTTAATCAAAGTTCTCAAAACATGCTGTGTACATTGCTGTTACCAGATTAAAAGAGTATTGAAAGTCAATTCGCCTTTTCGTGGCAGCTAATTTATAATTTGCATAGCTAATGAGTCTTCACAGTTTGGCATATATAGCTTGAAGAACTTGACCATAGGCAATTACACTTGCTATATAATGTGGTGATGCAATGACAGCAGTCAAAGAATTTAGTATTTTTCCGGCTAATTACATGTTTGTATACTTAGTTACCTTTAGAATTAACCTGTGGTGAATATTGTTCAAGATGTTGATTATAACACTTTCAATGAAGCTAAAAACATGTCGCAAAATTTTAAATTAATAGACAATTGCAATATATACTGAAACACGTGAACATTTTCAGTTAATGCCTGGTATTTATTCACATGCAATATTCCTTTTATTGCATGGTAAACGAGAGCGCTACTATAGGCAGCCTCTCACAGACGAGAACAGCAAATTTAAACATCAAATAAATCACTTTTAAAAATACAAAAAAGATACTCCCATAAGACAAGAGATATCTAAAACTGAAGATGAAAGAAGGACAAGAAGGCTAGATTTGACACTTTCTATTCTCGTTAAAGGGAAAAAGTCTCTCTTTTTGACCCTTCTATGAGATCAATAAAACATGGAATACTTGCATGGAGTCACTCAGGGTACAAAATGAAGACGGTGCATGAATGCAAACTTTTTTTTACTATTCAGACTTGCTTTCCTGTACTGCTAATTAAGATTTCATAACAAAAGCTTGCATGACGTCAAAACTTCATATAGCAGCGTAAGTTCAGCTATGCATTATGACAGTTGTACGTGAATTTTTGAACTTGATTTTTTGAAACACACCGAAAAAAGTTTCACTGAAGAGTAAATCTTGTCTGGCTGCAAACAAAGTTTAGGCTGTGCATAGTTAACCAGTGTTTCAGCAAGAAGTAAAATAATACAGTTAAAAAAGGCTTTTCAAACAAAATCCGTGAAAAAAAGTTTTAAAAAGCGACTTTGTCCTTTCAATGATAACTCTACCTGTCTGTACCTGTCAGATTGAACTAGCTTACCTTTCAGTACATGAACAATGCAAGTTGATATCATTACGTCGTCAAGACTCCACAATATTTTGTGATTAAAAACAAACTACTAGGATACGTCCCTGCCTTCCAAAATCTCAGACTAGCTTCACATTGCCAAGAAAACAGAAATATGTAGGAAATGTTCAATGTCCCTGAACTACGTGTCCTTAAAAATAAAATGCCCCAGCTAAAAAGACACAAAATATTGACAGTGAGTTTCAACAATTTATGTAGCTACAGAATATCATTGAGTATATTCATCGTCTTTACTGCCTTTCGGTGGAAAGTGCTTTCCCGGTTTCTGTGGAAGGGAAAAAACACATACAAGGATAGTAAATATGGTGTTTTCACTGGGGTTCGTAAGTAAGCTGTTTGATTTTCTGGGTTTCAATTTTCGTAAATAATTCCGTTCAACAACCGAAAGAAAAAAGCTTTTAATTTTGCTTGAACTCTGTCTTGAAGCGATAAAG
Source organism: Ptychodera flava (assembly GCA_001465055.1). Taxonomy (NCBI): domain Eukaryota; kingdom Metazoa; phylum Hemichordata; class Enteropneusta; family Ptychoderidae; genus Ptychodera; species Ptychodera flava. The sequence continues at coordinate 292,792 of LD349472.1, forward strand.
CTGATTTCACAAATGAAAGTATTATAAACATGATGATGAAGCTCTATTAGTAATCATGAACACGGAAATATTAACGCAGGCTGCTCTTCTACAAGATTCTCATTGAGTCTTCTCTGAGCTGGATGTTGTCGCCATAAAATAAAGGCAAGACTTTAACCTGATGAAAGTGTAGTACAAAGTTTCAATGGACTACTTGGCACAGAAATTTGTTGAATAATTTTCAATGTTGCATTGCACAGTTACTCTACCGACTATTTCTTAAATTTGCGCAGACGATAAAGTTCTGATTTAACAATATTTTGATCAGTTTTCAAAATGTTATAATGCATAAAGCGTAAGAAATGTGACGTACCTTACGATAGGGGACAGATATCGTGACTCTCAAACTTTTGCGACACCACTTTGGTCTACCATTTGCGGAGATTCATTTTGAAAATCATGGAGTAAATAAAATTTTCACCGACTTAATTTTGTAAACATCGAAAAATTAATTATCACTTATACAATTAACTGACGGATGGCAGCCATTTTGAATTGCAAGAATCGGTATTTAGAGATGAAGAGACAGTGATGAATAAATTATCAGAAGATACTTACGGCTATTTCCCTCCAATCATTGTAAATGTTACGAAGCGGTAAAGCGGTATAACTTACCCAGTGTGGCCATTTCTGGATGTCCTTGAACAGCGCATCTCCAGGGCAGTCTGTGCCATTCTTTGCTTGGCGATGACCATACAAAACGTAATCGGGTGTCAGTTTATTCCTTGTAAAAGACATGGATTCATAAATATGTTAGTGTGAGGAATGGTTGGTAATGAAGAGAGATATGTAATAAGGCAGAAAGCTAGGCAATGGACAAAGGAAATACAGCTATTAGCCTGGTAACAAAGACAAACCACTACGATGAATCTTTCCTCTTCTGTAGAATGGGCATGAGTTATCTATTCGTACAACGCTATGTGCATTTTTTCTTTTAAGAATTACGTTTTAGAAGAGGAAACAAAAAATGATATTGCTGTAATTCAAAAGGCTAGTCTAACGATTTACCATTTGGGATAGTGTCACGGTTTGCTTAATGTAAAACTGTGGCGCGCGGCTTAGGACTTTCCCCGATGAAGCCGACGACGATGACATTTCCCGGGTTACAATCTGAACAAGTGTTTAATCTTTCCATTTCGACTTTTACATTAAAATAAATATAGTGAAAGCATAATACAGATTATAAAGTTAATATTGGAACATGAAATCAATCAAAGCAACTGCACTTCTTTATTGTTAAACGAATAATACGTGACAAAACACTGGCATCAGCCGACCATTCAAAATGACAGACACCTGGTCGATAGCAAAGCTGCTGCTGGGGGAACCTTCATGTTGCAGTCATAACATCAGCTATTTTATATCTCGCGAGTTATATTTCGCTCTGAGAGTATATTCATGCAGCTAGCGTTTCGCCTAAATGAAATTGCATGTAAGAGTAATATCACACAACAACCAATAATTGTTATGCAAAATGAAACATTTCGCATTTCGGGTGCTGGCGATTGGCTAAATACAAGATTGTATCTGAATCTCCTCTTCACTATACATTGTCACTGGATGTTGAAGTTGTTTGTTCAGAAATATCTGTCGTACTGCAAATATTAAACGGAAAACTTACATCTCAACTGAATATTTCAAAAATTCCTGGGCGGCGTCAAGAGCGACTTGCTTGGGTGATACGTTACCGAAGTTACCCAATATACAAAGACCTGTAACAAAGAGAACACGGTATCCTAGTCATATTTCTTCCCAACACATACATACAAAAATCCCAATTTTGAGTTAATTTTTACCGTAGAAATTTGACCTACCGATGGATTTGTTGTTGTACCCAATAGTATGACATTCCAACCACGTCCTTCGTAAACACGTCCATCTTCACCGACGCAGAATGTATAACCTATATCAGACCACTTCTTGACGTCCATGTGAAAATTCTGCAAATTAACGGAAGTAACATTTTGTTTGCTTTTGACCAGGTGATAAGAAATGCGTTTGTTTTACAGAATATCTATAACATAAAAATAAAAGTATTGAATTAAT
>LD349472.1:295575-317810 GCA_001465055.1 Ptychodera flava
TTTATGACAAAGACTTCTGATGCTTTGTGATTTATATATTATCCAACACGTGCAGCTAAAGCAACGCCTTTGGAAACAACTTCACAAATCAATCACACAAGTGATATAACTATTGTCATGTATTTATGTGCCCGAGAGCAGGCGGCAATTTTCCCGACACAAGGAGGGCAAATTGTCTCCTGCTGCGAGAGCACATAAACCCATGTATTCAGGCAATAATACTTTTATTACATGCCTCTTCACCATTAACGCTATATGACATCTAGTTACATGCAGGGCATTCTCAAGCAATTTTACCATTATCGACTAGCAACAAACAGATTTTAACGAAAGTCAAAATAGTAGTGTGCGCATGGATATTTAACATCCGGCGTTAAGCGTCTACCTTGACGTCGAAAACGTCGAAGGGCTTCACCGGGCCGGGTAACTATGGAAACCGGTCCGCACATCCTTCACATAGCCCGCTAATTCCCCGGATGTTCCTATTCAAATCAGTACTGGTTTTCACTCACATCGAGGCATGTAATAAAACATTAACATCAACTTCAGTGTTTCTAATGTAGTTTGAAAAAAGGAAGAAGACACAGTACTGTAACATAGAGTTATGTCCATATTGTAAAAATAGGTGCACTGGACTGTTAAATTAAAACATTGATGACTAGGTCAAGAAAAATAAAAAGTTAGTTTCTCATCTTCGGGCGTGCATCGATTCAGACCTGCCGTGTCAAACTTTTTTTCCTGCTCATGAGGAAAATGAAAAGAAAAATAAATGCAAAAATACGCGACGATAGTGCATAACACAGAGCTGTATGAAACAGAACTGTGAACAAAATAACTGACACTAACATTCCATTCAGAACTGTACACACTGTTATATTAAGGTGTCAAAAGTGTGCATTACCGCATTAAAAGTCACACGGCAGAACTGTTGCCATACAAAAATACTAAAGCAAAACTGCTGTGAATTATCTCTGAGTCAATTCCTATTGTGTTTTCATGTTTTTTGCGCGTTGTTGGTTGAACAATAAAAAAAAAATGAGAAGAAAAAACCCGCGTCACCGCATCATTTTTGCAATATGTCTAGGATGAGAAACATACTTTTTATGTTTTGGCCTTACTATATTTTCATCATGGCAGCCATGTACACTCTTTTCAAAAACGTTATGACCTTGTTGCAAGCTGTGATGGAGGTAAGCTGGCAAACGATAGACTAATCTGGTCAATCCCATTGCTCTATATGACAACGCCGAGAAAGGGGGCCTGATCTTTTGCTAAACCCCCTCCCTCCCTCAATATTTTCTCCAATATGTCACAGAAAATTGCAAAAGGATTGAGTACCTGTATGACTCTCATTACTGCAGAGCAATTCTCGTACGTGAAACAGCGTTTTCCGGCCGTATGATGTGGTCTCGCTCCCCACTGCGATCGGTTCACAATTTCCACGGTCGTACTGCTGGTGCTTGACGGTGGCTGTGACAACATCCAGGCTGCCCACAGTAATGTTAAACCTATCATGAACATGACTGGCTGAGTTCTCGATCGAGGGAGACAGAGCGTATGATTGCGAGCACTTCTTTTTTTGAAGTGTCACCTAAATTCTCTGTTTGTGTATTTATAGTTCGGGTGTAACTGTTGTCGACCAATCACTTCCTCCTGTACTGATGCCATGCAGTCCCCTCTCCGTTAATAGGGCACGGGCGCTGGCGAAGTTGAGTGCACATTTAGGTAGTGTGCTGCGGATCAGTAGCCCTACCACTCCCTTTGCTGGTTTTGTTGGGGAGTGGCCCCACTTCTCCAACACAACCAGCAAGTGGAGTGGTAGGGCTACGGATCTGCAGCAATTAGTAAAAGTTTACTACACCACTTCGCATCCGACCCTGAGAGCCTGTAGGGGCAGCACAGGTGCCTGGAATTGCCAGTGCGGTATACACAGACCCTTCTCTCTGTGTATATCGCACTGGTAATTCCAGGCACCTGTGGGGAAAGGATAATAAGCATTGTCATGTTGTATTTGACTAATGAAATGTTTTTATGGTCAGTATTGCTGTTCAGATACGCTGTTTACAAATTATATTGGTGTAATTGGCATTGCTTGAAAATAACTTCATTATTATAATTACACTTTATTTCAAAGAGGATAATCTGAGTTACAAAAAAAGGCACTGTAGTTTACATCATAGACCTCCGGAAAGATATTCTTCAAACAAAAAGAAATTTATGCACTACAATAGTATAAATATAATCACAGGGAAAAAGTGAGTAGCACAATAATTGAAAAATCAAGCAGGGAAAAATGCAACAGACATGAAAAAAGCCCAAAGATTAATAAAGTACAGAACGTTCATCAATGAATATGTTGTGGAGAAAATTCCACAACTGGATTGAAAATACTGCACAATTCCAATGCTTCTAATAAAGAAAGAGGAATATCATAGTAGACGGTAGTTATGAAAGCCTTGAGAAAGTTCTTCCTAACGTTGCATAGTTTCTTGTGAAATTGATGTCCCATTTAATTTAAATCACAAATGTCACATAAACCTGGTACTTTATTTCCTTGGATATTTTCATTATTGATTATTAGACGAGTTGAACGTCATATTACATTGGCAGTATGAGTCCGGTACGACCTTTAGGCGCCGTGCCGATGACCCCTCCCTTTAGGCCTAAACGGGAACTATCGCTATTAAAGCAGGATCGATTATCGTAAATCCATGCCAATGTAAAGAAAAACCACGCAACTGATCGGACGTGCTTTGTTTGGTTTCAGAATCCCATAATTTTGCCATGTTTCAGGCGTTCATTGCCATTGAATCTTGCATATGATATCTGTGAATATACAGCGATTAAACTTGAGTCGAAAATAAATATGTTCCTTTTTAATCGAAGAAGGCATATGTTTCAAAATGCGAAATAACTTTGAGTATTGTTATATCATAGTATCTTCAATGTACATAGCAAGTTTCGTCAACTTCGGTTTGCTCAATCAAGATGTATGTCTTTAATAAGGAAAGTTCATTAAATAATTACGTAAATCAGGAATTAGTTGACCTGAAAATGCTAAATGACCATAAATAATGTTGTATCATAGTATCTTCAATGTACAGAGCACGTTTCGTCTAAACTTGAGTCATAAATAAATATGTACCTTTTTTATCGAAGAACGCATATGTTTCAAAATGCTAAATGACTTTGAATAATGTTATATCATAGTATCTTCAATGTACATAGCAAACTTCGTCAACTTTGGTCTGCTCAATCAAGATATATATCCTTAATTAGGAAAGTTCATTAAATATGCAAATTAAGAATTGGCTGATGTCAAAATGTTTCACGACTTTCAATAATGTTGTATCTTTAATGTAGATAACATGTTTCATCAACTTTGGTCAAGTCAATTCGGATAAATATCCCTAATTAGGAAAGTTCATTCAAATTAGGAATTGGCTTAAGTAAAAATGCTTAATGACTTTCAATAATGTTGTATCATGGTATCTTCAATATACATAGCACGTTTCGTCAACTTCTTTCGGGTCAATCAAGGTATATATCCTTAATTAAACAAATTCATTAAATATGCAAATTACGAATTGCATGAAGCAAAAATACTTAAAAACTTTCAATAAGGGCATATTATAGTATCTTCAATGTGCATAGCAAGTTTCGTTCAATTTGGTCAAGTCAATTAAGCTCTATATCTCTAATTAGAAAAGTTCATTAAATATGCAAATTAGCAAATATATTTCATGTCACCCCTTAATACCTTTCATGGCTGACATATCCTGGTGTGATCAACATTTGTAGGAAATCTAATCAAATTATGTGCAGCCGTTCTCAATGTACATCCGGTTTTTTTTCTAAAATCATAAATTATGCAAATGAGCAAAAAGTATGCAAGCCACACGCATTAAAAACTACAAAATGTAATCAGTTCTTGCCATTTGCTCACTGAATCTACGAACCAGATTTGATTCTCAATTGATAAGCCGTTTTTGAGATATTGGGCCAACAGACAGACAAATACACTGACAGACATCGCTGCGACATAAGCTCACGTGTGTGAAAACGTGAGCTAAAAATAATTCCTGTAGTTAGAACGACTGCAATTCGTGATAGCGTTCATGACAAGTGGCGATTGGGAAAACATGAAGGTAATTTGTTATAATATTTCATTTTTGCATATCGTTATCAAAGTGTTTTCTTCTATCACTGTGAATAACATGTTCCCGTTCACGGCATCAGTGATAGTTATAGCCCCCCATAAATATGGTGCTAGTGCTTGTATATATTGAATTGCACATAAAGCCCCCGCCTTGTCCACTAACATAAGTCCCTTAAGCGTGAGGATAATATATCATTTTTTTCATATTTTTATCAAAGTCAGGACAATATTTTATTTTTGCATGGTGTAATCCAAGTTTTATCTACCGAGAATGTTAATATCATAACCCCTTCGTATCCCCCTTCCCCCTTCGTTTCAGGTTCATAACCGCCTTCCCCCTTCGCTGTAGGGTTACCCAGTGACAGCGTCCAAAAATTATTAAGTTACCCTTGCTTGCTTTGGCGCACTAGGAAATTAAATGCATCAGATAACAGACGAAACACAGTGACCAAACTTCGCGTAAGATTGTCAAAGGACAAATTTAAGAAATTTAAATAGTAAAGGAGGAAAAGAAGTCTTTACAAACCAGGAGACCAAGTCACCAAAAGTTGATAGTATAAATCTTTATTGCCAATACATATCATAGTCAAACGTATTAAAATAAAGAAACCTGTGCTGAGACTAAGATTTCAATGTCCCTGAAGTACGTGTCCTTAAAAATAAAATGCCCCTACTTGAAAGAAACAAAATATTGACAGTGAGTTTCAACAATTTATGTAGCTGCAGAATATCATTGAGTATATTCATCTTCTCCACTACCTTTCGGTGGAAAGTGCTTTCCCGGTTTCTGTGGAGGAAAATAACAAAACACATATATACAAGTACAGTAATGTAAGTAAAATTTTCTGAGTTTCAATTTTCGTAAATCATGCCGTTCAACAACCGAAAGGAAAAGCTTTTATTTTTCGCTTGAACTCTATCTTGTAATGATAAAGCTGATTTCATAAATGAAAGTATTATAAACATAACAATGAAGCTCTATTAGTAATCACCAATACAGAAATACTAACGGCTCTTCAAAAATATTGAAGGCAAGACCAACCTGATGAATGTGTAGGACAAAGTTTCCATGGACTGACTTGGCACAGAAACTTGTTGAATAATTACACAGTGTTGCATTGCACAGTTACTCTACTGACTGGTTCTCAAATTTGTGATGATCATATGTGCGGTTATGCAGGCAATAAAGTTCTGATTTTACAATATTTTGATTAGTTCTCAAAATGTTCAATACTGCACAAAGCGTAAGAACGGTAACGTACGTTACGGTAGTGACAGATATTCTGACTGCCAAACTTTTACGACACCTTTTTGGTTTACCATTTGCGGAAATTCATTTTGGAAATAATGGCGTAAATAAATTTTTCACCTGCTTAATTTTTTAAACAGAAAAATTAATATTTCCCTATATAGTTAACACAGGGATGGCGGCCATTTTGAATTGCAAGAATCGGTATTAAGAGATTGAGAGAAAGTGATGAATATACTATCAGAAGGTACAGCTATTTTCCCTCTAATCAGTAGATGTTACTTCAGTTTAGAGGTATAACTTACCCAATGTGGCCATTTCTGGATGTCCTTGAACAGCGCATCACCGGGACACTCTGTGCCATTCTTTGCTTGGCGATGACCATATAAGATGTAATCGGGTGCCAGTTTATTCCTTGTTAGAGACATGGTTCATAAATATGTTAGTGTGACTGTAAAGCTACGTAAGCTAGGTAAAGGACAAAGGAAATAAGCCAGTAACAAAGACAAACTATTAAGGTGAATCTCTCATCTTCTGTAGAACGTGCGCACGAGTCATATATTATGTTGCAGTTTTTTCTTTTAAGAATTATTGTTAAAAAAGGGAAAAATATAACTGCTCTAATTCATAATCTAGTCTAGTAATTTACCATTCGGGGTAGTGTCGTGGTTCGCTAAATGTAAAACTGCGACGCGCTGCTTAGGACTTTGCCCGATGAAGCCGAAGACGATGACAGTTCCCGGGTTAAAATTTGAACAAGTGTTTAATCTTTCCATTTCGACTAAAATTACATTAAAATAAATATAGCGAAAGCATAATATAGATAATAAGGTTAACATTAGAACACGAAATCAATCAAAGCAACTGCACTTCTTAATTGTTAAACGAATAATACGTGATTAAACACTGGCACCAGCCGAAAATTCCAAATGACAGACACACGTTCGATTGCAAAGCCGCCGCTGGGGGCGTCGTTCATGTTGCAGTCATAACATCAACTAATTTATATCCCGCGAGTTATATTTCGCTGTGATAGTGTATTCATGCAGCTAGCGTTTCGCTTAAATGAAATTGCATATTAGAGTAATATCAAACAACAACCAATTATAAAAAACTAAACATTTCGTATTTCGGGTGCTAGCGGGCTAAATACAAGATTGTAAGTAAATATCTTCTTCACTAGATATAGTCACTTGATGTCGATGTCGTTTGTTTACAAATATTTCACTGCAAATATCAAAACAAAAAAACTTACTTCTCAACTGAATATTTCAAAAATGCCTGGGCGGCGTCAAGAGCGACTTGCTTGGGTGATACGTTGACGAAGTTACCCAATATACAAAGACCTGTAACAAAGAGAACACGGTATCCTAGTCATATTTCTTCCCAACACATACATACAAAAATCCCAATTTTGAGTTAACTTTTACCGTAGAAATGTGACCAACCGATCGATTTGTTGTTGTACCCAATAGTATGAGCGCCCTGGACATTCCAACCACGTCCTTCGTAAACACGTCCATCTTCACCGACGCAGAATGTATAACCTATATCCCACCACTTCCTGACGTCCATGTGAAAATTCTGCAAGATAATGGAAGTAACAATTTGTTTGCTTTTGACCAGGTGATAAGGAATGCGTTCATTTTACAGAATATCTTTGACATAAAAATATAATTATTGCTTTAATAGTCCTTTAAATTGAGAGAAATCGCAAGAAAGTAGTGTGGCAATCAAGCACTGCCAAATTATAATAATCATAAACGCCAAAGGACTGGACAACTCGATCTGGATGGTCAAAAATCGGTCAATATCTAGCAAAAATTGTTTTAATATGTTCAGCCATGCTGATTTCAAATGACAAAAAGTGCCAGTGTGACGGTCAGCTTTGAAAAATATAAGGAAATTTGAAAAACAAAATGTAAAATCCGACAGAAAAAATTAGTTAAACCCGAGATCTTCGAAAAACACTAGTTATAGATTCACTTGGCCGTTGGCAGACTCGGACAAACGACTGTTTTGGGAGACACGAAATTTGCCCGAGGACCTTGGGAAAACAAACGCATGCTGTTGCCCGAATATTGTCCGTCAATATGTGTTTTGTAACACACCGCATCCAATTTTCTTCATGAAAATCCGGGACGTTTCAGCTATACCTTTAGTGGCATATGAGCTATGCGCACAGCTTCCTGCACGCAATTAACAATGATCATAAGTTAAAGAGGCCGATTTGGGTCCTGAGAATGGAAAGGTTATGATATTTCGCCACATTAGAATTGCTTATTTAGTCAATCTGAAAGTTTTAACTTTCGTGTAATTTGCTTGGCAAGTTGTTCCAAAAGTTTCTATTCTAGATGCATGTATTAGAGGAGGTGCAGACAGAACAAAGACAATGTTTACTTTTGCCAATAGGGTTTCCATGACAGTTTTAATATGGTTGTGCGATGTTGAAATCTCATCAAGTTTCTGATATATTATTTATTTAATCTTTAATTCAGACATAAAAAACGTCCATATAAAAACATAAAAGAAAAAATGACAAGACAACAAAAAAAAAAACACTTAATATAAAATATTAATCCAATGGGCTTGTAGTCCATAAAACCGCCTGTCACATGCAACAAGGCTGTTAATCAAAACATTAGTACTATTTTGCAAACGGACTCTAAAATTATGAGCAGCCCGTCTTCGTAAAACAGACAAGCAATTCATTGAATTATCAGCAAAAACTTTTGAGGCACTAGCGTATCTTGAAAAACCAAAAAGTCTCCGTAGAGCATTATTATGACAAACAGTAATACTTCGTATAACACCAACATTAAAATCGCACCACAGATGATTACCATAAATGTTATTACAGAATGCATTAAAAAGACGAGATTTCACCTCAACAGAGCAATGGTAAAATTTTCTAAGAATCATATTAGCTCTGCCACACAGTGCTCTACGTTGCCTTAAGATATCAGTGTCATCACGAAGGTCACGTGTGAAGACATGGCCCAAATAAGTAAACCAAGAGACAAATTCAATTGAGCAAAATGTAAACATTTTTTAGTGTTGTGTATTCCAGTCGGCGATATCTACTGTTTATGACAAATCAAGTATAGTTTGCTTTGCGCCTGATATTTGTGAACACAGAAACTACAGTGCAGGGTGAACATCAAAAAAAAATTATCACAGAAGAGAGAACATTAAATCATCCTGTGTCTTGTACTCGACTACTAGGATTTTATGACAAAGACTTCTGATGCTTTGTGATTTATATAAGCAACAAGTGCAGCTAAAGCAACGCCTTTGGAAACAACTTCACAAATCAATCACACAAGTGATATTACATATTATTGCCTGAATACATGGGTTAATGTGCCCGAGAGCAGGTGGCAGTTTGCCCGACACAAGGAGGGCAAATTGTCTCCTGCTGCGAGAGCACATAAACCCATGTATTCAGGCAATAATATTTTTATTACATGCCTCTTCACAGTTAACGCTTTATGACATTTAGTGACATGCAGGGCATTCTCAAGCAATTTTACCGTTATCGACTAGCAACAAACAGATTCTAACGAAAGTCAAAATAGCAGTGCGCGCATGGATATTTTACATCTAGCGTTAAGCGTCTACCTTGACGTCGAAAACGTCGAAGGGCTTCACCGGACCGGGTAACCATGGAAACCGGTCCGCACATCCTTCACATAGCCCGCTAATTCCCCGGATGTCCCTATTCAAATCAGTACTGGGTTTCACTCACATCGAGGCATGTAATAAAACATTAACATCAAGTTCAGTGTTCCTAATGTGGTTTGGAAAAAAGGAAGAAGACACAGTACTGTAACATAGAGTTCAACAATATGAGAGAAGAGTAGTGTGCATGTTTTCAAGTTGTGTACAGATTTGTATACAAGTGCATCATAAATGTAAATGGAGAGGGAGTGTGACATATAATGATTGTCAATTTCTATATAAGTATTAGCTTACATTTTGCTGTATTTTGCTGTGTCAATTGGATGTTCAGAGTAAAAAATCGTGTAATGTTTTGTAAAATTCTAGTCCAACATCTTTTAAATTTAATGTGCAGGTATCTATGACTGACTGCTTTCTGTTCTGTGCAAAAGATGGTGAAATTTGCTCAATACTTTCTTACTGTAGTGATAAAAGTCAAGATAGAATTATGTTTCAGTTATGTCCATATTGTAAAAATAGGTGCACTGGACTGTTAAATTACAACATTGTTGACTAGGCCAAGAAAAATAAAAGTTAGTTTCTCATCCTCGGGGGTATATCAATTCAGACCTGCCGCGTCAACCTTTTTTCCTTCTCATGAGGAAATAACATGAAAAAAGTAAACGCAACAATACGCGACGATAGTGTATGACACAGAGCTGTATAAAACAGAACTGTGAACAAAATATCTGACGCAAACATTCCATTCACAACTATACACAAATGTCACTGTTATATTAAGGTGTCAAAACTGTGCATTACTGCACTAAAAGTCACACCGCAGAACTGTGATACAAAAATACTACAGCAACACTGCTCTGCATTATCTCTGCGTGGATTCCTATTGTGTTTTCATGTTTTTTTGCGCGTTGGCTGAATAATTAAAAAATGAGAAGAAAAAATGTTATTTTATTTATTTCATTCACCGCATCATTTTTGCAATATGTTTAAGATGAGAAACAAACTTTTTATGTTTCTTTGCCTTTTTCATCAGGGCAGCCATGTACACTCTTTTCAAAAACGTTATGACCTTGTTGCAAGCTCTAATGGCGGTAAGCTGGCAAACAATAGACTACACCATATGACAACGCGAAGGAAGGGGCCTGATCTTTTGCTACAGCCCCTCCTCCCTCCCCCAATATTTTCTCCGATATGTCACAGAAAATTGTAGAAGGATTGAGTACCTGTATGCCTCTCATTACTGCAGAGCAATTCTCGTACGTGAAACAGCGCAGTCCTGCCGTATGATGTAAGATTACGTATGGCACCGGCATAGGCATGCATTCCCGTTTCGTAGGTGGTCTCGCTCCCCACTGCGATCGGTTCACAATCTCCACGGTCATACTGCTGGTGCTTGACGGTGGCTGTGACAAAATCCAGGCTGCCCACAGCAATGTTAAACCTATCATGAACATGACTGACTGAGTTCTCGATCGAGGGAGACAGAGCGTATGATTGCGAGCACTTGCACTTCTTGTTTTGAACTTGAAGTGTCACCGTACGCGTATTAAGCTTACTTCCTTGTTTGTTTGTGTATTTATATTTCCGGGTGTAACTGTCGTCGACCAATCACTTCCTCCTGTACTGATGCCATGCAGTCCCCTCTCCGTTAATCCATAGGGCACGGGCGCTTGCGAAGTCGAGTGCTCATGTAGGTAGTAAAAGTTTACTACACCACTTCGCATCCGACCCTGAGAGCCTGTAAGGGGGGGGGGGGGAGCACAAGTGCCTGGAATTGCCAGTGCGGTATACACAGACCTTCTTCTCTCTGTATACCGCACAGGTAATTCCAGGCACCTGTGGGGAAAAGATAATAAGTATTGTCATGCTGTAATTGACTAATGAAACGTTTTCATTGTCAGTATTGCTGCTCAGATACGCTGTTTACAAATTATACTTTATTTAAAAGAGGCTGAGTTACAAAAAAAAGGCACTGTAGTTTACATCAGAGACCTAAGGAAAGACATTCTTCAAACAAAAAGAAACTTATGCACTACAATAGTATAAATATAATCATATGGAAACTGAGTAAGCACACTATTTCAAAAATCGAGCGGGAAAAAAGCATCGGAGACATGAAAAACGCCCAAAGATTAATCAAGTACAGAACATTCATCAATGAATTTGTTGCAGAGAAAATTGCGCAACTGGATTTAAAATACTGCACACTCCCAATACTTCTAATTTAGAAAGAGGAATATCATTGTAGACGGTAGTTCTGAAAGCCTTGAAAAAGTTTTTCCTAACGTTGCGTAGTTTCTTGTGAGATTGATGTCCCATTTAATTCCTCCTGCCCCCCCTCCCCGGTAAACAATGCGCATTCCCTGGAGTGAAGGGTGATTTTGTCATATGAGTTTTCTTTGCCCTAAAGTACTTGTGTACTGTTTATCTGTTTTGTGTATCAGCCAGAGAGTTATATGTATTGCGCATTCTTTAAAGGTGAGGAGCCTTTAGAACTGCGCCTGCGTGACTTTCTTGTTTACAAACAATATACAACGTACTTTGGCCTCCGGTCAATTGTACAGCGATACATCAAGTAAACATATGCGTCAGAACACAGAGCATATCCAAATCTAGTTAACAAGTCCTCACTACATTCTACAATTAAGATATTTCAGCCGACCAAGGTATATTGGTTTCCAGGTGTGAAAGAATAATAAAGAAATCTTGCAAACTATACTTTGATTTTCCACTTGCATCAGTTGAACATATTTCCGATAAGGATTTCTCTAAAAGTGAAGAGATGAATATTTTTGCGTAAATCGTCATAATATGGGCAAACTGGATATTTTTATGCATGATATCTAGATGCATCAAGTCAACATTGCTGCAACACTAATGAATGTCACGATGTAAATTATGATAAACATGCATGTTTAAGTTTCATCAGTCGCGCACAACGTACCTTGGATACAGTGTTTACCACCACTAACTATCAGTGGTTCAGGATGGTCCTACTTAACTTTATAAATCACAAATGTCACATGGACCTGGTAATGTATTTCCTTGAATGAAAATGATTATTGGTCCAGTTGAACGTCATATTACATTGGCAGTATGAGTCCGGTACGATCTTTAGGCGCAGTGCCGATGACCACTGCCTTAAGGCCTAAACGGGAACTATCGTTATTAAAGCTGGATTATCGTAAATCTCTACAAATGTAAAGAAAAGCCACGTAACTGATCGGACGTGCTTTGTTTGGTCTCAGAATCCCATAATTTTGCCATGTTTCAGGCATTCATTGCCATTGAATCTTGCATATGATATCTGTGAATATAATATAGCGACTAAACTTTAGTCGAAAATAAAGTGAAAATATGTTCCTTTTTTATCGAAGAACGCACATGTTTCAAAATGTATTCCCTGCATGACCATTTGACCCCTCTTTGCATATGTCATGAAAGTGCCCATCATGATCATTCAAATTGATCACACAGTCAAAGCGATTCTATGAGAATTCAAAACAGTGTATGCAAATGGCTGCGTCATAAGTTATCCCCCTATTGTGTGCCCACGTTCCTGTAACTTCCTGTTTAAGTGACTTTGTGCTCCCTGCAAATCTACCCTTTTGTGCGTTCAGCCTCATTCAGTGTAGATGTACAGTCGCCCTTAGTCATACACACGTAGATTGCCCTTTTTTGTTTGTCTCATACTCACTTGGCACCCATTCTAACTCGGATCAGTGCGCCATATGAGTAAACTCATCCTATGTGGGTTTACATGTTAGCTCATACACTTCCCTTCTTCTGTCAACGAGTTGTATAAGTTGGCACAATAATGTTAGCACCACAAACACTGACGAGATCAACTAACTTGATATGTCTAATGTTTAACAAGTCTGTTTTAATGTGTTGAGGCAGAAATGCACCTCGGGGACAGAAATTCCAACTCAAAAATGTTTACGATACTGTTTTGGTCGACCACTTGTGGTTGCTAATTGAGCAGCTAATTAAGCAGCTAATTAGGTTAATAAGTTTTCATCGGCTAATTTTTGAGCATTGAAATTTCTAAAATGGTGTTTGCGCATGCCATAGTTAAGACTGCAATTGCGGCCATTTTGAATTTCAAGAGTCTGTAAATATTGGGTAATCAGTTTCTCCAGTACCAAATGTTGCAATGTGACCCTTATTTTACATGTAAAAGAGAATTATCTTAAGTTTCCTGTCAAAAAATTTAAGCAGATGTTTAAGTCAATCTGCATGGTAGACAAGCTCCTGTTAGTACTGCAGCCAGGTTTTTCTGTTTGCAGCAACGTGAGTCGGTCCCTCTTATTTGAAACCGTAAAAAAAGGCTGTGATGATGAGGACACAGCATACTGTAAATGTCTCCCTCAGACACATCACACAGCAATGAATGAAAGGCATGTAATGCAGTGCTGATGAATGTGCTGGTCACAGTGTTGTGGGACTACAAGAACCAGATATGAAATGAAAATGCTCACGTGTTTCATTATATATTGCAGGTGTGTGTAAATTTAAACTTTTGCCACATGTTTGCAACTTCATTAAATGTGTCATGATCAACATAATGAACAATATTCACCACAGATTAATTCTACAGGTCATTAAGTATACAAATATGTAATTAGCTGAAATAAAAATAGTAAATTTCTCTGACTGCTGTGATTGTATCACCAATTTATATAGCAAGTGTAATTGCCTTTTGTCAAGTCCTTCAAACTAAATATGCCAAACTGTAAAAGCTCATTAGATATGTAAATTATAAATTAGCTGAAGTAAACATGCTTAATGACCTTCAATAATGTTAAATCATAGTATCTTCCATATACATGCCAAGTTTCGTCAATTTTGATCCAGACAATTCAGATATATATCCCTAATAAGGAAAGATTATTAAATATGCAAATTAGCACTTATCTTTTATGTCACACAGCTGATATATCTTGGTGTGATCATCATTTGCAATAAATCTCATCAAATTGTGTGCAGTCGTTCTCATTGTATGTCCGTTTTTTCTAAAACCATTAATTATGCAAATGAGCAAAAAGTAGGCAAGCCACACCAACCAAAAATTAATCACTTCTTGCCATTTGCAAACTGAATCTATGTACCAGATTTGATTCTGATCTGATGAGCTGTTTTTGAGATATTGGGCCCAGAGACAGACAGACATCGCTGCAACATAAGCTCACGTGTGTGAACACGTGAGCTAATAAAACGATGAAAACAGTGACAAAGATTAAATTACAAAATAAACAATTCACTGTAAAATTCATTTACCAGTTTCATAAGATTTTATTGCATGAAAAGGTAAAATAAATTAATGAGCACCATTTTCATCAGATTTCATTGCATTAAGAGGTAGGATTTAACATTGCATGGATCCTAAAATCATTGAGTGACTGATAGAGGCTCATATCTCTTGACACATTATTTTCTTGTACGAATGCTGTCAATGATTGTTTGGACAACACATACCATAGGAACGTTCTTGTATATCTTCTATGGTCTTCTCATTGTAATTAAAAAACATTACTATTAAAATGAATCGATGGTACGGTCGGAAACAGGGTGTATCCTGCTTCAATCTTTTCAATTGATTTATTATTTTATTGCTTTTAGTGTCTTGTATCACATCATTTTTGATATCAAAGAAACTGGTAGTGTTAACTACAACAATAGTGATTTTTGTCTGATTCTTGCTCAGGGTAGAACAAAATTAAGAAAAGTCTTTGCCATAAAGTACTGGTAAGCACCAAATTTGTCTCTGGAAGGTGTCTAAAGTGAACATGGACCCTGAGAGGTAGGGTAAAATACTGTCGTTGTTGCAACAATAATACTTATGATGTGTTCTTATCTATTCTCTTTAATCATCTGCATGTAATGTATAGATGAAAAGTCTCTGGTAATATTTTCACAAAAGTGATATTTTTTGCCGTTTAGTAATTTTTTCTCGGGTCAAGGGGACGGCTGTGAAAACATTATGGACTGTTGCTCACAGCATAACTTCCTTCTGGTAAATCTGTAATGTAATTCATGTTAAGGAAAGTGATTTTTTTCTGTTCAGGTAAATTCCCTTGAAGTGTACGCTGGAAAGTGCAAAAGTTGTTTTTCACAAACAACACGCGGCACATATTGTAGTGACAGTTGTGTCTGTGCTCTTATACAAGGGTATACTGTATCTCACCAAAAGGTGGCCACACAAACAAGATGGAAAGTGACATGTTGTCATGTGATAGTCATATGGTATTAGAAATCAAACTGACAGAGTATCAAAGGATATGAGCTTTTTATCTTGAAGATGACCCAGTAGCATCTTCAGTGGTGTGTACTGCGATAATGTACTGACGCTTCCAATCATGATTAGCTTGTACTTGGCCCTCGTCACCGCTACGTTCAGGCGTCTGACGTCTTCAAGAATGCCAAATCCCTTCAAAAAAATATTGTTTATCAACAAAAGTTGTTGAGAAATAGTTACATGAGAAAGCACTTCTACAGGGCAAACTGCCAGATACAACCTATGCGTAGTACACAATTGTCAGGCAATCCTTTCTTGTGAAGACAGCCACACTTCAGCTGATGGGAGCTGCTGAAATCCAGGTTCCATGAGAATAAATTTCAAAGAATGTTTTTGTAGAGAGGTGTGATAAATAAGGGGGTTGCAGTTCAAACAGAAACCTGAAGTTTTCGTGAAAGCAGTTACTTTGAACTGACATGTATTTGCATCTTGAGTAAGTTAAAAATTCAGAATTTCAATTGTGTGAAAGAGTGGCATTTGGAGTTTCTGAGGTCAAAATGTATCAACCCTTGTCCATTCAGGTTTATCTGCAGCTATCAGGTTAAGTTGGGCAGTAAAGCATAGAATGTCCTGAATGATGTATTTAACAGACTTGACCATACCAGTATGAACGTCCCTATAAAACTGATATAATCATGAGTTTTCACTGGCTTGTATCTCCTTATTAAAGACATATTAAGTAAATGTTTTGATTTTCACTGACTCGACCAGCCAGCAAAAGTTTGTCACAGAAATATTTGTTACAGTGATCTGGTGGGTACCGTGGTTATTGTACCTATTGTGAATGACCTGACCTGAACAGGGTGTAACAAGAAAAACAAAAGTTTTGATTTCCTTACTGCAACAGAAGGATGGCGCTCTCTCTCACCTTAGTCACAGTTTCCTCCTCTTCTGAACTTCTTACAAACGAGACAATGATGACATCTTTGTCCCTTCCTTGGTATTTGTCGACTGTGTTCACTTCCAGTCGTTGATGATGGCCAAGGTTGGACATTTGACCTGATATCAGCTGACACTGTTGTCTGTACGGCGCTATCACACCAATGTCACTGAAATCACATCCACTCTGAAAAAAATGATGTTCACATTTGAGATCCACTCATGAATCTAAATGTTGTCACCACTTTAATATAGGGTGATACTCAATCGCGAAGGTCAGTGAATATACTTTCGTTTATACTAAGTAGAATTTTGTAAACTGCCAAACTTAACATTGATATGCCAGTAGTTGTAAACTGTGACCTTTATGAGTTAGAGATAATGCATTAAAAATCTGCATGTATCTTGACAGCATACCCTTTATCCTGCAAAGCTCACACAACACTATCAGGTAAAGTTGAGTAAAACCAGTGAGGCACAACTACTCCCGTATATTCATTCAGACATAAAACAGAATATCTGAAGGCCCCTGAATGTACCTAGAGATACAACAAATATGATTTTAGTGACCAATTTTCTACAATATCCCTTTTCCTGCCATACAGTATGACTTCCCTATCAGCCAAGTCAGTAAAAAGCGGTATTGAGCCAAAACATGACGAATTTTCACCCACTTGGCTTGGTCTGTTGTAGCATCTTTAGTCCAAAAAAAAATCAAGTTTACAGTATTTATGTTTTCAAGAACTTTCAAATGTACGATACTATGTTAAAATACACCATATGGAATATGTTGTTTTTCATTAATTTTAACCATCTTGACCTGGTGGTGAAATATGGACTTGGCAGGAAAAGGGATATGCCACGCATGTTGGTGAAAATACAAGTAGATTTGACTCAATACTCCTTTTTACTGACTTGGCAGATGGGGAAGTGATACTGTCTGGTGAGATTACAGATACAAAAGACATGTAATGGAGCATACAATAGGGCACTCCACTACAAACACTGATGTCTTTTTCTTGAAGTCAAATTTTAAACAGTCTGCATAATGGCCAGTGAACTGGTGCATGCTGACAAGGTTCATAAATTATTTCTGGCACACCTGACGAAACACAAGGCCACATTGTCCCCATGGTGGCAATCTCTTCTTGTCTACGGATGCCTTTCATTGTGAGTAAATACAAACATACCCCCTAAGATAATGTTGAATCATACCAAAATGCCAAGTATGGGCCCACTGTTGCTCAGTTACACTTTCTTGTGTTTCTCTCTGTATATAATGGAAGTCCTGCAAGGGGACAGCTGTAATGTTACCTTTTTTCATAACCAGTCTGCAAATGTAGCCAAACCTAAGCAAAATATACTGTTGTGTTTGTAACGCATGAAAATAGAGAAAACAGATATCTGATCCTCACCTTGTTGAGTGCCAACACCAAAAGACAGACGAGTTTGCATTCTGCTTGATTTAGCAAGCTATGGTGTACTGTTTGATGCCTTGCAGGTAGCTGTGGAAACAAGATTGGAAAAAAGAATGGTCAATATAATGCTGATTGGGTTTTTTAGTGTTTGTCTAAAACTGGGGAAAAGTAATTCTTGCAATAAAGTGTAGGAATTCTGACATATTTTGAATAATAAACTCAAGAATGGGATAAAGTGATCGAGAAATTAGGATGTAAAAGCACCCAGGCCTGCAGAGTTAACTCGATACCAGAGATCTGTTTATTTCAAGTTCAATGTCATACCTTGTCAGTGTTCAAGAAGCAAACAGGCACGTCAGGATCTATTGCTGCCGGTAGCCATGACAATGAGGGCAGCCTGTCAATACTGTCATGCTGAAATCAGAAACAGACACATCTGTGCATTATCTAATTGTCATCACCATTTTGAAAATACACCTATAAGTAGTGTAAGCCACTGACAATGGTGTGAAAATGCACCCATAATATTATCTGCTCTCACTAAATGTTTGAAAATGGAATTCATCCAACAGTTCTAGCAACAAATTTTGAATCTACACACTAGAAGTGCCAAAGCAACATATTTCACTCATCGACACCTGTGATAGACACTGTTACATGCAATTATATTACAAATAAATAGCCTCTTCAAAATTGAAATGAGACACTAATGTTTGACAATGTTCTATGGTCATACTTCACAGAGCATCATTACATGAGTTACTTTTGATTTCAAACCAACTTACTGAAAAAAACTGCAAAAGGATACAGCTGCAGATGAGTCTTTGAACCCCCTTTCTCACTCAATCTAAAAATCTAAAAATCTAGCAACATATCTGTATAATGATTGCAGTTTGACGGGAAAACAAATAACAGAAAACATCTAATCATTTTCTTAACAACATAGTTAATCCCAATCCATGGCCTTTTTGGGCCGGGGGTTTAAAATACATATGCAAAGACATGGACTTGTGCAAATTGAAAAAAAACACGCTCAGAGGAAAATTGATAATTTTAGTAGAAACCAATTGCAATATAAACATTTACTCACCTTTATATAGTTGCTATATTCCGGCAGACGCAATCGTCCCGTGGCAATTTTGTCATTTCCACATTTCAACTTCCCATCATATATTAAAGTGTTGCTGATCTCCATGATGCTAGAATTCATCCTGTATTGCATCCACAGGTCGGTTGTAGCGCCCTCATGGCAAGCCAGTCTCTGGAACAAACTCTCGTCCATTCCCATCTCCCTGGAAACAAGCAATGGGAACATGGAGCAAGCACAAAATGTGTCATGTGACCCCTTCTTTGTGAAGCATGTCAACAACATGTATTAAAATGCACTTCACATAGTGTACACTTTTCAGCTGATCTCTTTCTATAGTTTGGATAGAGAGCTCTTCACCTGAAGTAGAACGCGCCTCAGTGATAGATATTCCAGCTTTAAAATGTTATTGATTATATTCTATTCTACCACTTGTAGGGACTCGATTTAAAGCTCTTGGTGTAAGAAAAGTTTTTACCCTCTTAGGTTTTCAAAATTCAAAAATTTTATTTTTCGCCATAGAGTTAATACAAGGGTGGCAGCCATTTTGAATTTCAAATTTTTTTTTCCAGGATACACAACGTGGTAAAACCGGAAGAGAGTGTCACATACTAATATAAGCTACAGTGGTTTACGTTGAATCGTTGATAATATTGGCAATAGACATACTTTGTAAATTCAGGAGTTGCCAACACTCTCAGGAGTTATTATCTTCCAGGCAGAAACATCAGTCAATAACAGAGAAATCAACTCTGCAAAAGTAGAAACATTGTCTGGAAGGAGGTCAGACATGGTCAAAACAACAACTTACATTCATACACATCCCGTTCAGAAAGTGCCATTGGCAAGTGTTCTTTGTGTGGATTTAGTGATGTTGTTGTTGCTATGTCTGACCTTCTTCTAGACAATGTTTCAACTTTTGCAGAAATTGATTCTTTGTGATCTACTGATACCGTAGCTATGCCTGCCAGTGTTGGAACTCCTCAATTTACACAAAATGTCACTGTGTATTTTCATTGTATATCTACATGCACGTTCAAGAACTTTTTGAATATATAATCCTGAATCTGCATGTCAGTTATCATATCTTATAAGTCATTGATCTTACCTAGCTTTTTTACTCTTGACCAGCGGAGGCAACTGCCTGTGGTCTCCCACCAACACAAAGCGATCGGCACACAGCAGTGGACCTACACAAACCATCTGACCGATCTGTGACGCCTCATCCACTATGCAAACATCAAAACGTCGTCTGGTGAACAAAACGTGCTTGATCCCAAGACAGGTAGATGCTACAATGGGCTGAGATAAAGAGAAATAGTGGATTACAGCTCCAGAGCCGTATAGGTTTTGGAATGAAAATTTGTGCAAGTCATACATTACACATCAAAATAACTCAATGTTTATTAAAATAACACTAACCTTGGATTTGTAGAGGCTTTCCAAATCTTCAACACTTCCACATTGCTTACTCAAAGTGTGATCACTGCAGTCTATCAGTTCACTGTGAATTTTATTGACCGCGCCAATTCTCAGAAAATCTAAGCCATGCTGTCAAAGAAATCATAAGGGCAAAAAGAAAAAATTTAAGGTAAATGCAGATGTAAATTCCATAATTCAGTAAAATGAGTCTGAGTGTAGGAAATGATGTCATCATACTACCAATCTTACATGTGTTATCTCTCTACATTTTCAGTTTTGGTTTTTGTACTTTTTTAGAGAGAGTGCATGGCAATGATATCATCATTTTGCTGCTTAGCAACCACTATGGATTATAATTTAGAGAGAACGGCATTTTTTACACAAATATATACTCTAGCACTGCAAAGTTTTGTACTGACATGAGTGGAATAAATTTGGTAAGAAAACAAAATATTAATTCAGCAGGAATGTACAATTCAGGTTTGAACTAACAGGCATTTTAGCAGAATGATTCCTAGTGATTTTTCAAATTGACAACTTTCTGGAAGATTAATCAGAGGATATAATAAAGCACATCCATACTAAATTAGCACCACTTGGCAATCACTGCTGATTGGCCAATGTTTGCATTGTGCCATTGTTGACACAGAGTGAAAGTAAAAAGGAAAGTAAAACACTATACTTACCTTTTTCAGTTTGAGTAATATATTATCAACAGCTGAGTGTGTGTAACTCGTCAATAACACAGACATCTTGCAAGCAATCAGTACTCTGACAAGATTGACAATGGTTGTAGTTTTACCTGAGAACAGGAAACATAAAGTACAGTATTCTTATTAAAACTATATAACAATTAATCCTATGTTTAGCTATATTCACCTCAAATGACCTAACAGCCATTACTCAGACATGCCTAAACCAGTTTCTTACAGATTAGTTGAATTTTAACCTTTCAAGAGCCAGTACATGGCATACCTAATTCTGTTTAACTTGGTAAAAGGACATCGACCTATGCCATTCATACCAATGTCTACTCATTTACAATCCAATCCAATATGGGCATCAGTCACAGACAGGTCCTTCGTACCCTCATTTCTTTTTTCACACGTATCATATCAACTTCAATTTAATTACTTCCACTGACAAATTCCCAATTACAAGCAGGGACTATGTCATTGTCAATGATTTGTTGATGATGGGTTTACCTTCCACACTAACCTGACAGTAATGAACAGAAACTCTGATGGAAGAAAAATAATCATGACACTCACCAGTTCCTGGCATCCCCACAATCAGGCTGTGTGTTTTACATCTCAATACATTGCAGATAGCTCTCTGCTGGTCACTGTTCGATGTCTTCAAAATTTCTTGTACTGGAATAGACAAGCTCAGATTGTTTATTCAGAATCTGGGGACAGAAGCGCTCAGGTCCAGTAACAATGGTAAAGTTCATACCGTAAGATACTATGATTGCATTGATATGGCACATGTACAACGGGATCTTTTGCAAACTGGAGTTTCATTCTATCATGTTGATTTTATAGTAATTCCATTTCTCTTTATTAATTAGAATCATTTTGAAATGTGAAATTTTATCAAAACTTACAAAAGACGACAGAAACTTGGTCATTTTGCAATTAACTGTATGAACTCTTAAGACTTGACTTGTCCTTTCCATGAACTATTAAAACTCAAGTCAACTTTGAACTTGGGAAGTAAGTTTGCCATGCACTTTATGAAGTACCATATAAAAAGAGGTCAGGTTTCTTACACTTTGCTTTGACAACCTAGGCTACAGTAGTTGGGAGGAGTAACTCCAGAGAGAAATATTGTTCAAGCTTGGTGAATTGTTCGTTTGTTGATGGAGCATACCTGTGTTGAGTTGATCAGCAGGTACAATGGACGATATGTCCTGGTCAGAGAAGTCTGGTGTCTTCAGTTTGATGATTAAATCACTCAGATTAACACTGTTAAAAAAATGAGTAAAATGTAAACTGAATTTTCATGACAGTATTATCTGTTCAGGCAAACTGGACTGATTA
>LD349472.1:318171-346633 GCA_001465055.1 Ptychodera flava
TCCAGGCATCTCTGAGATATCTGCGTGAACGGACGGACGGACGCACGGACGGACGCACGCACGCACGGACATGACCAAACCTATAAGTCCCCCCGGACGGTGTCCGTGGGGACTAACAAACAAAAATTTCAGTTAAAAAACCTAAAGATAAAAGGCCACAATTTTTGATAATTGAAATTGTTTTTTTTCAAAAAATTTTTGTCAATTATCAAAAATTGTGAGCTTTTTGATGTCTATACACACTGCAGCACTAAAACTGTCCCTTTCACCATTTTGAAAATCTACCAAAATTTCATGACAAATATTAGGACTATATGTGCACAGTAAAAATGAATCTCAATATACAGTACGCAGTTCTTATAATATATATATTCAAAAGTATCCTCAAGAAACTTTGGACTTCAGACAAGGTAAGCTACAATTAGAAAGTTAACAGGGTTCCTACCAGTGGTTTTGCGATGATAAAAGTTGAGCCAGGTTGTTCAGACTGGTCGTCATGACGCTGAAGCCTTCATCTTTGTCTAATCGATACACTGTTGTTTCTCTGTCATAGAAGATGCCCAGATCCCTGGAACAGATATTCAATGACTGTCATTCATGTTTGTGAACTTTGCTTTCTGCAAGATACTGGTCGCTGTCTATGCAAAGGTTTTTTTCATTTCTGTCATTCTTTGTTGACCTGTTTGTTTGTTTGTTTTTTTGTGTTTGTCTTTTTAGAATGCAATTTAAGGAAAGACAAGAGATAAATGGAAAGTTGTGGTTGCTGTACACACAGTGTCAAGCCACTATACAAAATCTAAATATTTGACTTTGCTACAGCCTAGTTCTGACTTCCATGGCAACCTAACCTAACACTACATTCAAGTCTCAATATGCCTTTATATTTTTTGGCAGAATACTTAATGAATATGCTTTTTCATTATCAAATTTGGTATAAGCCTGCTGCTCACTGGAGTTAATTTGAACCTGTAAATGGTAGAACTATACCTGTGAGTACTACGGAGTTCAAATAAATGAGATGGTTCAGCTTGATAGCTAGTCAACTCAGTCTATTGTAATATAATTCGATTTTCAATAATATCATTATCCTTAGAAAGGATTAACATATTATGGGCTTGATAACTCATAATGCATGAGCTGGTTTCCATGGTAATAAGTATTTGAATTAATTTGAATAGCAATAATTACATACTTCTCTGTCACTATGGTAATGGTTTTGTCGTCAATATCTGTGACGATGCCGTAACACAGAGCAATTCTGCTGAGATCTTGCAAACTGATCACAAGTCTATCACCCACACTGATCCCGACACTGTTGATAGCTTGTGAACTTATCAACTGTGAACTGAAACAGAAAAAAAAGGTTTTTCTTATAAAAATGCTACAAAACAAAAATATCGGTTACATAAGGCTAAAAATATTAAATTGTGCTCTTCCGATAACATGGTTTTCAAAAATAGAATTCTTTTTCTAAAATATCTTTATTTTTAAATATCCATTTTTCAGGGGTTCAGGGCAGTCAAACACTGGCCAAAACATTTCCAGAAAAATGCATCATACATACATAAAAGGGAAAAAACCATAAAAGACATCCTCGTTCAAGCAAAACTCAAATGCCAAGTAACGAAAGCGATTTTTTTACGGGTTTTTTCTTTCCTTTTTTTTACTTCCGTGTTTACGTACATGTAGCTATAAAACATTTAGGGTCGGCAGGTAAAAAATAGGGTACATGTAGGTCAGGTTATCTGAACAGCACAATTTTTTTTGTAAAGTATCATTATTCACTGTATGTTCAACTACAGGGAATTACCTTGACTTAACATTTCATTACGTTTAAAAAGAGTTGTGTTGATCTTGACTAATACCAATATGCTTTAGAATTATTTACATATTCTGATGAAGGAGACTGTTTTCTTTCAAAGCTAATGCTACAGTAAACAGTTGATCAACAGTGTGCTACCCTAAAGAATATTGGTATTGACATTTCATTGTATTTCTGGTTTGCTGATGGTGCTCTGATGTCTAGATGACTTATTATAGTTTGCAAATTTATAATGAATAGTAAGATTAAAATCTTGTCTTGATAAATTCTACAGATAAATTCTCCCGATATAAAGATCAAGTAGCAATTCATTTGGGCAATTTCATCAATCCCTACACTACCTTAAAATCTAGTTTTCTTTTTTATAATGAAATTTTAGGGCCATATCTTTATTTTCACACAGCCAAGCTGTTTCTATATTCACTACAGACCTTTACAACTGTACTTTTAAAACTCACCAAGATTGCTGGCCATGTCTACAAAATGTAGAGATATACTGCCCGTCGATACTCTTGTTGACCGGTCCATACATCATCATATCACCCATGCACTGACCACTGAGCTCTCTGAAATTCAATGTCACATGATCAAGTACTGAAGTCAAAGGTCACTCACAGCAAAATATGGAAACAAATAAATATAGTCAATTATATGCATTGCAGTGATTCAATGAAATTTGCAACTTGTCAAGACACACTTACAGATTTGTACTTATATAGGATTTTTTGAAAACAGAGCAAATAGAAATAGTACTGTTTGCAGTTACTGGTTTATTACCGTACAAATATAGCTGCATGTGCACCACATCATACACTGCAGAAAATGTGGACAAATTTTGTCAGGGTTGCATGTGTGGTTGTTGTTGCAGCTTGTAGTCTAAGCAGTACCGGTATATATGTCTTTTAGTATACATTGTACAACTAGAAGTACTTTCATCTTCCTTGCGTGCTTATTTTCCAAATTGTTATCTAAAATGCCAACAAATGTTTACTTTTGCATATTAATGAGAGAACAATGACATCATTTGTGAACAGCCCAGTAGTTTGTAATCTTTTTGTGAGAGAAGTCACAGCAAGCAGAACAAACCAAAGCGGGTCTGTCTTTTATTCTGTTTCAATTATGTTGCATTCTGTTTCAAAGCAATAAATTTGAAATCTTTGGATCTTTCTGTCATAGGCTCAGAAATCACATATCACAGATAAGCTTAGCAAAGATCTATTTGTCATTTTTAAATGCAATGTAGCTTTACAAGAATTGCCTATCTTTTAAATATCAGCTGACTTTACTTTCACAATAATGTAGCCTGAATTTTACTTTGGGATGTATGGTAACAATTCTCAGAGACAGGCTTTCGATGTTGACTGTTCAATTTTTTGCAGAAGAGGATTTATCTTCTGATGGCAAAATTAAACAGCTGACTGCGACAATTAACCAGAGAAATTTTGCGCTACTTTACTGACAGTTATGAAGATTGGTGAACCAAGGACAGCATATCACCTTCAATCAGAGTTGTACGAGTGAAAACTTTAAGAAATCTTCTTGACTTCAACAAACCTTTGTTGCGATGACTTGTTCCAAAATACACTTTTTTTCATGGAGGCCATTTCAAGTCGACAGAGAGTGTACCATTTCATGAAATACTCCAGCTGTACAGGTTCTAAATGTCCAACTTCATCCCATAATATCTGTTTGATAGCATCTGATACTGGAAGACTTTCCTTCTCAACAGTCCTGGATGAAAAAATTACAAAGAAACAAACAAAAGATAAATTGTTTAGAAGAATTACCTCCAGGACAGAAATTTGGAATCTAAAACTTTTAAAATACTTTTTTGGTCTTTTGGTAGTTTGAGCTCTTGGAGCAGGTGATGTTTCCATTGGCTTATTTTCATGAAAAAGTCAAAAATTTGGATGGCCTATGTTTAATGGTGTTTTTAAAATGCATCCCCTCTACAACGCTACATCATTTCCTTGCATACAAATGAAGATATTTCTGTTTGTGTTTCTTTTCTTCCAACATATCTTTCAATCTTGTCACAGACCTTGTCATAATAAATGACAAATGCTGATGAAGGGTACAAAATAATGAAGTGTAAAATGTTTAATATTCAACATAAAACATTTTCACAGTTGTATTGGTTTCAATTGTAAGGAAAACATACCTATAGACCAGGGCACATTTCTGAAGCTGAGGGCATCGACGGCAGGTAAAATCATCTTCAATCATTTCTGGGAATGATTCTGAATTGACATCGTTGTCGATTCCTTTGTTTAAGTAGTATGCCAACTTATTCCGAAGATTCAACAATTCTACCAAAACACGGAGAGAAATGTGGAAAAGTCAATCATAATAATACTGATGTTGTTTGATTGTTTTCTAATTTTAGAGTTTTATTTTTGTTCTGGTTGACATAATCAGGATGAACTCATAAAATGGTGCACCTTTAAAATTGGAGAAAAAACTTTTCAATTTGCGGTAACCTGCATTACATGTGAGTAAATTCAGTTGTCCAATGGTCTGTGACCAGAAAATACCCAATACCGGTATTATGCCAGGCTAGCAATCCAGACTGCAGGACTAGCAAACTAGACAGAAAGACTAGCAAACTTGACTGCTGGACAAGCAAACTAGACTGGAGGAATAGTGAAATACACTGCAGAACTGGCAAAATAGACTGCCACAAACTACATGTAGACTGATGGACTAGCAAACCAGACCGCAGAACTGGAAAACTAGACCATAGGACTAAACTAGACTGCTGGACCTACAAACTAGAGTGAAAGACCAGCAAACTAGACTACAGGACATGTACATGTAAACTTGACTGTTACAGTGCTAGACTCACAATAACACAGGTCCTGAAACTACCAAATACTAAACATCTTTTCTCAACCCAGGAAGTATACTATTATTGTACACTTTTGTACACTCTCCATGCCAACTGATTATTTCATTACAGTTGAAGGATGACAAGTCAAATAGCAGTTTTGTGGTTTTGAAAATATAATGAAGAAGTCAATACTACCACAACCATCAACTCTTATCTTACCTCTTTTATCCATGTGGTTTGCTGGGACTGACATCATAGAGCCATTCTTCAGATAGAGTAACAATCCAAGGCCGCTGTCAGGTGTTATCACCTCTGATAACATTAGACTGTATAAGATCAACTGCAAGAAGCATACCGGTAAAATAGTGAACAGGAATAGTAAAACACTTTCTACATAGCCTATTACAGAATTCTTCTGTATTTAGTTTGTCAGTATTTGTGCTGTGGAATCTCTGGCATTTTGGTTAATTGGAGTGCCCTCAAAGGCATTAAAAAAATCACTGAATAGACCAGCGTAGAATAACTTTGTGCAGGCCATCTGTAAGGTTATCTAAGTAACAAAGCATTTGCTTTCTAAACATACACCAGTTTCTCCAAACTGTTTATAAACAGAGCTGGCATAGATGTAAAGTTTTCATAGAGTTTGAAATGTCTGTTGGGTGACACTGACTAGCATAAAATCTTATGTGACGTGTACAGCTTAACAGACTTGCAACACGTGTAGAATCAAATTCAGTTGTTGTCATAGCCTTTGAAAAGATTACTTTGTGGCCTAGTTTCAGAGAACAGCATATTCTAGCCAAATATTGGGTTCCAGGGTTCTCTAAAAAGGGGATTTTAGGGGGTGCGCCACGCTTCTGTGTTTGAAGCAATCTATTCATGTGTCAATCACTGTACAAAAAAATGCATTTCCACAACAGTGCAATATGAAAATTATGCATTGTTATGTAATTGGTCGCCCCTCTGTTTTTTCCAAGCTGTGGAGAACACTGGGTTCATTTAACACAGCATGCTTTTTATTGGAAAGATATCCGAGTTATTGCTGTAGACTGATATAGGAATTGATGTTTTGAATTATTAATGTAAGCACATGAAGATTAAAGTTCTATACTGTACAAACATCAGATGTTGTCATTTGGTCAAAGACCACACATGAAGAATCAAACACATACTTGACTTCTATGTTCCACTGAGTTTGTTGGTTTGCCAGTCTTTAACTCTAATGGTAGAACATATGTATCTGTCCTACGATTGGTTCTCTCTTCTCCATGGATCTACAAACATTGGAAGGAAAAAGACTTGTTTGTAAAGGTATTTACTTCACACAACTCCAGCGTCAAGTAATGGAATGTACAAACAGCAAAGTATGGTGTACACATAGCTATAGGGTTCATCCATTCACACAATTAGGGTGCCCTAAATGATGACAGGTAAATTTTGGACTGTCACCAGCAATGTTTGGGGTGGCTACGCATGGTACAAATGGCCAATGAAATACATTTTAATATGGATAAGTTGCAAGGATACAAAAAGTAGGCCCCTTTTCAGAATAGGATCTGATGAAATTTTAGAACCTGCCACACTGAATGACTGTAGTAGAATTTCGATGAAGCAGCTGGGTTTTTCAGGTATGTCAAACTGTACAAATTTGTTTTGTTTGATGACACAAATATCAATGAAGCTTGACTTCTTACTGTACAGTATCTGCTGTGTAGACTCACCTTAACTTCAGCTGTGATGTCAATTTTTCCTTTGATACCCCACTGTGGACTCCATATGTTATCTTCTATGTCTCGGATATCAGACACACAGATCTTGTGAGGCTTTGACTTGTTCTCACCAGGACTGAAGGAGGAAAACCCATGATTTTCATGGTAAATATGGTATGTCAGTCACTAGGTTTGACAGTAAAAACAGAAGTTAATGAAAAAGTAAAAAAAAACCAACCTATTTCAAACATACAATGATGCAGACTCATCTGTGCAGATAAAAATGTACTTTATTCTGTTGATAAATACAGTAGAAAAAGTGAAATCTTGGATCGCGAGCCGGATTTGTTTAAGTGGACACTTGTGCCACCATAGAGGGTGTCCTTAATCATGATCCCTGTACTCTCTATAGAGGGACCGTACCCTAGTGGAAAATGTCCCTGTGCACCAATGTTGCTACCACACACATGTACAGACATGGCCACAACATAATGTACAAAGCACATAAATACATGAAATTGTAAGTGTACCAAACCTACACATATACATACAGTACATGTAGCTGGCTACTAGTATATACAGACTTGCACACATGTTGCATGCAGACAGATTGTGAAACTCTTAGCCCATTCCTCGAAACAATCAAACAGCAGAATTCTGCAATATATGAAATGCCACTTCTATATGCCAAACTCCACAGAAGACCCCAAATGTAGATATTCATGATAAAAACATATGACCGAACACACTTACAATTTTATATCTAATTTTGCTCTTTGTGCTGGACTTGACTGCAGATAGGTCTTGGCCCACTGCTCAATTGGTATCAGGTAGGGTTCAACAATGTCCAACATGTCAGATTCTTGTATTCCAAGAATGTACCTGTGAAAGTTGTGATAATTAAGAGATTAGGATATCAAATTGTGAATATTCACCCTTTATGAGTCATTACCAATGCACACCTAAAATAATACGAATTCACAGCCTTCATCAGAGTACAATTCAGGATCAGATGATTAAAGGGAGTAATTACATTCCAGTAGCCCATTGCAATGACAGCGCGTTTTTACCACTTAACTTTTTATCAATCAATTTACGGAATATTTGACACTTGTGACACAGTGACAAATCTGATAAATGGTTAACTTGCGATGAACTCACCAAACCGTTACAAAATGCATTAACCAGGGTTGTCCACAAGGCAATTTTCAGGGGTGGGCCACCCATCTGTTTTTGGAAGTCTATTTACATGTTAATTGCAGAGCAAAAGAATACATGTTCACAACATAAGAATATGCAAATTATACACTGTAATGTGAATTGGCCACCCCTGCTTTTCCAAGCTGTGGAGAACACTGATAAAACAATCTTGGTAAGCTGTTTTCACCAATGCTGAAATCTACTATAGATTGGATTTTGAAATCACCTTTGATCACTCTCTGCTGAAAAGCATTTGTTTCTTATTCTCTGAACAAATAGATGTAATGTTACCAATACTGCACAGAAGATTGGTTTCCCATAATACTTACATGTTGTTCAAATGTGGTTGCTTGGCAATTGTTGTCATGACGATATTCTGCAAGGCTTGCATACTGAAACTTCTTGTAACAATGGCCTACAAGAAAAATCATTTGAAGAAAAACTACTGTACATTTAAGATGACATTTTGCATGGCAAGAAGAAGACTGCTTTTGAAATATTCAGATTTATATTCCTTGATAAACTCCAGATAAAAATTCACAAATTCATGACCCTACTTGTGTACATCGGCTGAAATCATCAAACATGCAACAGAGGATCCATTTTGTAAATATGGATAGGGACTTGTGAATGCCTTGCTAGAGTTTTGAAGGATACTGAATAATAGCCATTAACTGTCCCTACATAAAACTGCCCCGACAAACAATTGAGAAGTCAGTCACACTGTACTGTCTTCTTATATTGCGTGTATTACAAACACTCTTTTTTGTGAATTCGTTTTGTGACTACAATATCAAAGTACATGTACATACGCCGTAACCGTAAACTTCCACATGTAGCATGGTCTCTCAAAGTTTCACTCGTTTGTCACACTTTGACCATGTTCTTTGATAATTACAATGAATACTTAGTAAGCGTTAAACATTCACACAAACACAATGTGTGTGTCATATCTGTGTATGTATGTCACATAGTTACGTCTTACCTGTTGAAACACTTCATGAAGGAGGGTACCGCAGGCCATGGCTTTGCTGCTGAAGTCAGAACCCTGAATGCACAAAAAAACAATGCACTGTTGACAATTACACCTTCACAGTTCTTACATTGCTAACAATCTGCCATAATGTACATGTCATTTAGGCTGTGATTCACTAGCAATGATGGAAGTGTGGCTATGACAATGCATCTGATAAAAGTTATTTGGATGGCTTTCTGTTAGAATAAATAGGTTTTAATTTACTAATATTTTTTCAGCATTTAAGGTAGAATATGCCTCGGGGATAGATATTTGAACTTCCAAACTTTTCTAATTCTTTTCTGATCTACCACTTATGGAGGCTCAATTTTTAATTGTGGTATAAGAATAGTTTTCACCATCTTAGTTGTTTCGAAAATTGAATTTTTTTCCGTCCTTAGCGTTAACACAGGGATTGCACCCATTTCGAATTTCAACTACAGGTAAATATTAGGAAATATGTTTCTCTTGTACCCAAATTTGAATGGTGACCCCGATTTTTATTCTTGATTTTGGAAGAGAATGATTGAAATATTCCTTGAGGAAAGTTTGAGCAAAAGTTTTAGCCTTTCGCTTTCGAGGACCATACTACTTTCATACAAGAATATGGTCATGAGACAAATACACAGTAACACAAATGCTATTGCTTACCTTAAAAATTTCATTGAGAACTGACCTGCGATAATACAGAATAAAATATTATGAATATCAACACTTTGCAAACTCGCAACTTCCTAGGTTTTAACATACGAAATATTTCATTCACATTTGAGTGCACTTCTAGTAATACCCGGTACTAGTATCTAAACTGATTCAGATCTACATGAAAAATAGAATCTTTAGAAAAAAAAGTTTTTGTTAGAAACCATTCCATGGCGTAAAGTGGCCCATATACAGCCCTAAAAGTGTAAATGCTTTCTTACTACTGTAAATAAACTGGAAATAGCAAACTAGAAATAGCATGATAGTAAATTTTGAATATCATATCTGAATGACAGAACATTCTATTGCAAAGTATTTGATTTGTCCCCACACCTTCACATGGGAATTCTCTTACAGTACATGTATCAATCACGGACAGCTGACCTGCAGTGGAGAACACCGGAATATTGTTCATTACCTTCTGGCACATCGGATACTTGATGCAATGTTGGTACCAGTGAGCAGCAAGTCAGGTTCTACCAATATGAAGTTCCTCTCTTGGTCTACAATACAGGTATCAGTTGTATCAAAATCTCCATGGACAGAAACAGTGCTGCCAATATCAACCAATGTGCTGGACCTGGCAAAAATCAGATATTACCAAACGCTGCATTTTAATAAACTGCCTGTACCTGATACCTTCAAAACATAAAATCAATGACAAATCTCAACATGCAGGGTATTACAAGTACCATCGTCCGCTCGCACGGCTCGTTAGCCAGACAGGAGTCTTCCACTAACCACGCCGTGCGGGATACCACCACTATATTGCGTAAAGGGAGTTGGATGGAATTAGAAAATCAGGCGGACCAATCAGAGCACGTGTTACACTCAAAGATAACACCACGCCTACCTTCCAAACGCCGACTACCGCACTGTGTTTGAAGCGTGTTTGTGCACAGCTTTTCTCTCAATTTACTTACTTGTTTACTAGACTTGGTTCAAGTGCGTGATTTGTGAACGTGTGAGTTGGGTGAACGCTTGGAATGCAATGATTTGTGTTCTGTTTTCATGTGAAATGTGTGAGTAGCATTATATGAATGCGATGAGTGGGGTGAACGCGATATACAGGGGAGTTTTACCCGGCACAAACTAACTCACTACTGCTATAGCTGCACACACTAACGAAACGCGTTCGATCGCTACCAAATTTTACACGAGGAACTTTTACAAATCATTTTGTTTTTTTGAAAATTCACCGACTTGAACCAAGTCTCTGGTTTACCTTCGTCCTGTGAAACCCTAATGGCTCAAACGGAGATTTAGGAGTGGGAAGGCAATCATGCCCGAGTTACAGGATTTGATTGTCATGCATGGAAACCTTACTGCGTGGTGGGGATAAGTTACGGGAGATTTTCTCGTTACTCATAGAGGTGGCGAAAAGTTCCGTTTCAGTGATCGTCGGTTACGAAATGTATGGCAACGCTTTGTATCGTGTGAAGCGTTAGATATCTCTCAAAGAAAAAAATCGACGAATATGGCGATAGTGCAGAAGATGTCTCAACCAGTGCCGTCGCACGCGGTGTGAGAAGCCGATGGTCAGTTGAGGAATGGACTTTGAAAAAACTGACGCTTGTAGTCTATGAAAAATTCACCGATGAGTATATTGCTTACTGTGATGAATATGTGAATTTTTTTCTGAACAACACCGCAACAAAATCCGGTTCTTTGATTTCCAGTTCTTGCATATTTCACAAAGTCCTAGTCCATATTTTCGAGCCATGCTTCAAGTTGTTTCTCCCGCGGCGTGTGGATGTTCTGTTCGGGTAAATCATGTTCATCGTCTGACAATTTTACAATTTTCCAAAGATATGAACAACAGAATAGCCGCCGGCCGCGCCAGTTGACAGGACCAGAATGTCTGAACAACGTCTGAGGAATGGGTTGATCGTGAAATTTTGAGGTCAGATTTGCTTCGGCGGGTAGAACTTTTCTATTTCGCGCCACGATCTTTTGAGTTTGGCGGGTTGATGTTTTCACCTGACAAGTTGAGAGACAGCTGGGAATATCTTGCGGTAAGACGCCCTGGCGGCTGGGCCTTTGTTTTGACGTTTTGAATACATCAGTGATTGCAGCAGTAGATTTCAGTAGCATGAAATGTAAACAGCGACCACGAATACTTGTAAATGTAACACCAAGAAAAAAGTGGGAAAAGACCTATACTACTACATTCGTAGTAACCGATTATCTGATTGGCTATTTATTGGTCACATACAGTCGTGTGGCGGCGCTTTAAAAAACACGATCTCAGGGGTCTACATGTATCAGCCAAGGTCTGATTTCGGGAAGCATCCAGCTGCCCGGAGCGGAGACCTTGGCAAGCGAAGATGTACAAGTACGTGAGGATGTGGCAATACTGTAGAAATACATACAAACAAAACCTCCACTTATCTAGAGAGTTGAATTTCATTCTTTCTCCTTCTAAATTCAATTTTCATTTTGCAGCATTAGACAACATCTAAATCAAGTAAAATGGTTATTCAGTGGATCCTGGATCATAAAACAACACAAAACCTAACACAGCGATTCTCTACTCTTTCTCATATCCATGACAGTGACACACTCCATAAACTCTATATAAGTTTGCATCAGCAGAGTTCGCGTTTACGCAAAAATCGTGTGTATTTACGCATTGAAATTGACTCCCTATGCATTTTTTTCATTGTTATGCGTTTTCTATACGCAAAGGATAACACCGAAAGCACTCCCCACGACTGAGCTTAGGCGACAACCAGACGAAATTTGTTGCAACACATTTCTGTCAATCACTCATTTTGTGTGGAAAGTTTCGGATTCTCTGGGCGTTGTCTGAAAAATCGGCATCGAAGTTCACAGGTTATCACGTTAGGCACGTTATCATGTCAGCTGTGCCTATGAATTACGTTGCTAATTTTCAGGCGAGCAACAGTTCCTGAAACTTATGACACAAAGTGAGTGATTGACAGAAATGTTGCGACAAATTATA
Source organism: Ptychodera flava (assembly GCA_001465055.1). Lineage (NCBI taxonomy): Eukaryota > Metazoa > Hemichordata > Enteropneusta > Ptychoderidae > Ptychodera > Ptychodera flava. The sequence goes on from LD349472.1 coordinate 330,415, forward strand.
TAAATGCCAACCGTGCACGATCATCGCGTCTCGCTGTTCCCAAATTTTGATCAAGCACACATGCAGCATGGCGTCGAAGCATACAAATCTGTTTTCTTTCAACTTTGCTCAACGAGTCCGTGAAAAAATGATTCATCGGTAGAGCTCGTCGGAATCCCGATAAATTTTGAACACTGCAGAAGTGTCTGGATAAGCTACCATAACTCTAACTTTTGGGTTGCCCGATATGTTTTGGCGGTCGCATGTATACCCTTCGCTATTACGTTTCAACATTATTCAAGTTGTTCGTTAAACTGTTTTCATTAAAATAATGTTACATCGTACAATCCGAATATGTAGTGTAGGTTTATTCAACGGAACATTGTATTTTACAGTCAGTTTTTTCATCAATCGAGTGCGGAAGTAAAATTACGCACTCAAATCCAGCCATTACGCAATTTTAGCAGACTAATGCGTATGCCGTATGCGAGGAGAAAAAAATTACCGCGAACACTGATCAGCCCAACCCAAGTCTAAAAACATAGTATAAAGACATGATCGAAATTTGCCATACCATATTCCTTTCAAGATCACTTTCTTCTCAGTAATTGTATCATGATGAGTTGACGAAACTGTCAGAGTCAGCTGACTACAACAAAAGAAATCAAAGTATACATGTCATTTCAACCTCGGCAGCTTAGTAAACTTTCAAATTATAATTTCAACTGAATATAAAGGTACATGTACATAGCCTGAACATTACAACTTTCTTCGCCGGTAGGCCACTCCATGATACATAGAATGCATTTCACTGAACCTAAAAGGTTACCGATTGAAATATGTTAATCAATTTATCAATATAAACCTTTTCACTACCATGGTTTCACCAAAACTCATTGTTATCAATGGCGTGTGGACCAGTTTACATGGAATCGGGGGTGAACAGGTTAAGGAGCATATGCAAGTGCTAATTTTTTTAAGTCAACAATGATTTTAAAAACAAGCCATCTGTAGTTTCACTGATAAGTGAGGCATCAAGTTTTGACTGCAACTCAGCGCATATCAAAATTACTCTGCTCACTGTTGATGAAAACGCATATATGTAAGTCCTGGTCTTGCAACCTTATAGAATGTTATATCCAAAAAGTGAGACAAGATACAATGGTATGTGTCTTCCACAGACTTTATAGTCATTTTCACCCAAAGAACAGTCACTTGCTTGTGATTGATGGCGAGGTAAGGCAGTAAAATAACTTACTTGCATTGTATACATATACAAACATGTACATGTACATGTACATGTACAAGGTACACCAATCTGGACATCCTACCTTATACCGACTTTATAGCTATGACATTGCAGAATACAGATGCTTGCAAGGGACTCACACCTTTAACAATCATACTGTAACACACTTGAAACATTTCACACAATTCAAATACTTACCCTGGTTTGTATTCAGTCTGCGTCACTTTATAACGATTTTGAAGAAACGCTGGTTTCTGACTTTGGCTCAAGATGTGTACACTTGAGTTCAAAAGACTCTGGTTTACCTTTATGGAGGGGAGGAATTAAAAAAGAAAAAAGAAAAAATCAATCTGCTAACTTGCTTGTCAATCACTTGCAGATGAACTTTTACTACCAGAGTAACATTCACAATAAAACTGAAGTCAATGCTTTTTCCTTCAAAGTCATTCATCATTGCTACTTGCTTACAGCATTCTGAAATGAGTATAAACATAGTGATTTTTGCCGACGTTTAGGAACAGTTTAAAAGTCAAAAGTGGTTGCCAGTAAATTTAACCACGGCTCTCGGATGTTTATTAGTCATCTTTGGTTCATCAGTAATCATGTAAAGGGATGAGAGTGATTATACTGTAGGTTATGAAACTTCCGCAAAAAATTGGACCTTAGCTGTTAAGTAAATGGTTTGGGAAAGTAGGTAATATTTCTGCTGCCTACTTAGATGATAGCCATGATGTACAAAGACCAGGGGAAGAAGCGTAATATTTACTAGACAATCACAATGTACAAAAACACTGACAATATTTTTTCAAACTGCTCTTTAGCTTTGATCATTTTTTTTGTCAAAATACTATAAGTTTTTTGTCTCAGTACCTGTTGTTTGTCAGGTGTTGTATGACTGCCCTCAAGTCCATCCATGTCCAGGGCTGCAAGCATTGACTCATTCAACGAACCCCAGAGCTCCGAGATGCTACTCTCTGTCGACTGCTGAGATAACAGCTGACCCTGATCTAAACTGTTTTCATCAGTGGTTTCCAAGGAATCACAGTTGTCATGGTGATAGGAAGTGCCATCATGCTGATCAGTGATGCCTCCAGAGTCAAGACTGTGACTTGCGTCAGTGACTGGATGAGACGGGTCTCCTGCTTCAATGAATGGTTCCTTCCCTTCTTCAATATCATCTGAGACATCCATTTCTTGCAAAAGAGACCGCACTGACTGTCGCTTTCTTGCACGCTGTGAGTCTTGGCATGGTGACTGTGACTCCATCGCTGCTTTCTTTTTGCAAGGTGAAATGCCACTCATTGGAGATCTCTTGCCAAGAATTGTACCAGTCCAAGATACATACTTATGTTTGTTTTGTCCCGAAATGTTTCTTTTTCTTCCCGGAGTGATTTTCTTCTTTATTTTCACAGACTTCCATTTGAATTCAGGAGTGTTACTTTTTAAAGGACTGTTTTTCATCAAGTACCCCATGCCCTGTAACTCTTCCATTACCTCACCAGTCATACTGGTATCCATGGCGACATCACCTGAATTATGTCCACCATGTTCGGGTAAATCCAGATTCCCTTTCTCAGATTTGGAATTTCCACAATCTTCCTCCATGGGAATAACACAAACATCGTTCTCATCTTCTGTCAAACCATTCACCTTTTCTGTCAATGTCTTACTACTTTGGAAGGCAGGAACCTGGTTTTCTTGGTCTGCCTCATGAATGCTGTGTTCTGAAAACTCAGAATTTGCAGTCGCTGATTTGACATTTTTGGAACGACTCAGTTTTGATTTAAACGATACACTACCGCTCCACTTTTTCATATCATACATCAATGGCGCCTGTTGCGGTTTCACATGTGAGATCTTATCTTCCCTTTGTCTCCCTAAATTTGTTAAGCTGAAAGGATTATGAGTCCGTTCCTGTTTGTTTGAAACATGCATATTACCAGACATCTGTTTAAATTTATTGATAGACCTTTTTTCAGAGGGTGTGCATGGTATGCAGTCGTCATCCAGTGATTTAGATTCCTCTCCAGCAATGGAATCATCCAGAGGGGTGGCTTTCCCCTCAATAATGGAATGATCCACTTTGTTACCACTGACTTCCTCCTTGTCCGGGGTTTCAGGTACAGAGAGCGTAGAAGCTACATTCTCAAAGTGCTGAGGAATTTTATTGGTCAGTTCTTGAGTTTTCTCCAGAGAGTCTTCGAAATCTGTGTCAGCTTCTCGATCTTTTGTCTTTGTTTTACCATCTGGTAGCACAGCTATAACTAAAAATATATTGATATTGGTCAATTTCAGTTCATCTTTGTGATTGTTTTCATGGCCATTCATCTTTGCGTAAGAAATGACATCGTAATGGATAATGCAGAATGCAACATGTACGTAAACAGGTGATTTCGCCCAAACTACATGTACATGTACTTGTAACTACTCTCATCACAAGCACAACAATATTACATGTAGCTCAGTATACCTGTCCTAGGAACCATTCTTATGATTTTCAAGATATACGAAAGTGAAGCTGTAGGGTGTAAGGATACATGTAAGTGTTGATTCATTATAATCTTCTGTTCAAAAATATCTAAAGTTTGTAATGTTGTCTATAATCTAAGTACCTGTAAACATCCGGATTTCAGAGCTGTGCCTCTCAGTAAACAAAATTAACCTTTGAAAGACAATGTAAGAACAAGTACTTTTTGTCATCTGATAAACATGATTAAACCATTTGAAAATTACATTTCCACAGAATCTAAACTGTCCAACTTACCAGTAATTTGTTCAGATCTTGATATTCCACACACTGATGTTTGGTTTGTGGATTTTAAGGTCTCCAGACTACATGGTGGCTTGGGTGAAGTCTTTGTTTTGATAGCAGAATTTGAAGTCTTCAAAACTTTACCCTCTTTCTGCCCCTTGTGGCAAGCTGAAATGATCATTAATTAACAATTTGTTGATATCAATGATAATTTTCTGTTAACCTTTTAACAGCATGTCAAAATTTTTCAATGGTATGAAATAATCTTGGTCTATCTCAATAGACGTTGCAATAAAAAGTGGACGTTTTCTTCACAGAAATAATGTTTCAGCAAAACTATATCTTGTGATTATTGATAACTCCAGTAGTATGACAAGTTGGGGATTTCAAAAGTCTTTAAAGGGTTTAACACTACATGTATACATCACTTCTATTAAAGGTATACAGTCACCTGTAATCTAAATATGCCCATATATGGTCAAAGGGGCATTCCTTGGTATTCAAAATGCCCATGTGAGGGCGCTGTTTTTAAAATGCGGCCAGCCCCTCAAGATATGTGATTGGTTAGATTTTCTCTTTCCATGGTAACTGTAGCAAAATTGGAACAGGTGACAGTATACTTTTAATGACATTACCTGAATTTGATGGCTTGCCAAGTGTTGTGAACAGTTTACTTGATGGCTTTGGTTCATCCTTCTACAGAAAGTATGGATCAGCATTAACAAAATCTCAATAAAGGAACACATTTGTAACTTAGCCAAAAGGTGAATACGTTGTAAAGATTGCATTCTGTAAAGAACTTCCATGGACTATAGAACAGGAAAATACAATTTGATGGTGTAACAACACACTTCAGAAGTGTGATAGAGCAATCAGAAACAACCGTCATCCATACATGTAACACCAGGAGAGATACGGTTCAGCGGGTGGTTGGGGCAGTATTTGAAAAATACTTCCAAAGAGGCACTTTGTCTCAAAACTGAAAATGTTCAAAAACTTTTCTCAGGTCACTCAAAGTTTCAAAATTCAAGTAGAGAAATTTCAAAGTTCACATCTAATTCAAGCAGAGAAATTTGAAAGTTGGTATCTGAAAAAAGAAATTGTCGATCTATCAAATATTTACATTCACAATACTTGATAATCAGTGACATTTATCTTGGACCAAGAACTTGCAATGATTACAATTAATCTTTTGTAAGAAGGAAATCTGGATACTGAAGTTATCATCTCACTCTGCCTAAGTGTGAAATTTTAATTTCAGTTTCTTATGATGAGCATTATTTATATCAAGTTATGATAATGTCTATTTGCTTTGCAAAAAGCTGTATTAAATGAGCATTGCACCTGTAAACAGCAATTCATATTCTCAAAAGAGTTGACAAAACACTTACCTTCTTCCCGAAGTATTGCAAAATTGAAGAATTATTGCTTACTGGCTGTTTACATTTCTGTTTGAAAACGAAGTGATAAAAAACCTATGATTGAACTGACATAAATTTTTGAACTCATTGGAATGATGCATACAATACGTGTACATGTATGTGTATACAAATGTATGTGTGTGTGTGTGTGTGTGTGTGTGTATTATATATATATATATATATATATATATATATATATATATATATATATATATATATATATATATATATATATATATATATATATACACATGTGTGTATTGTAGCTCTACTGGTGAGCGAGGTCGCAAAAACCAAAACTGACCGACCGCCTCACCGCAGAGCTACAATTTTGCAGCTATGGCTAGACAATAGTCTGGACTTCCGAACATTGCCAGTACTGTACAGTTTGCTGTTACTAAAAGTACTGCCTAGTACGTAGATAACCTCGGTTCATGAAGCTGGATGAACTGCAAATATTAACTGCAGCTTGAGGAATGACATCCGAATGTCAAAAATGGCTAACTTACCGTGCCTGTGGAAGTGGGCCCTTTTCGTTTATCGCTCTTGACCATCGCGCAAAGTTTCGCCTCGGCGTAACTTGAGGTAAACGAAAAATATTATTGCAGATATCTATCTGATTGTGAAAATGCACTTAAAGCTATCATATGGCCGCTACCTAAGTACAAAAAGACGGGACATCAGAACGGTTTTCGACGGAGATGTTTCCACTTGGCTTGCTGCTCGACGTGTAAACACTATCTCAAACCCTCCCGCCATCAACGTATGACCTGTGACCCTTAGTTGGTCTGCCCCGTTCCGCATGTGCCTAAAGAGGGATGACGGGTAACACACGTGATCGGAAAGAAGGTACACAGTCGCCATTTTCCATCCACTTCCGCCTTTCAACCTTTCCGAGTTGTGAATTCTTTTCCCGTAAAAATGGCCGGACGAATGCCGGCTGTCGTCATTGACAATGGCACTGGGTAAGTAAAATATTCCAGATACTCAGTAGCGTGTTCGTTTTATGAGCAAATCTTCTTCTTCGAAGGGCAGTCGACACAATTTACTCCACAGCAAGTACAATTTACTGTGGATGGGTGTGAACCCATGCAACTTCCGCTTGTAATATTCCTGCCTTGTCAGTTCTCTTTTCCATCGATTAAACAACATTTTAAAACGTAAGACTACAGCTTCAACTTTTCTACTGTGTGGTAATTTGGTCAGGAAATGTTGCTTGAAACCCGATAGAAGCGGCTTTGAAAGAATGGACGATGAGTCAGTCGTTAGGTTTGATCGCATTGGTCTCCGTTAAGTGCTGTACACTTCCCAGGGCTGGTGTTAAAGTAAAGGGGTGTGCCGGGCAACTGTCCTGTTCCACTCACCTTTTTAAGATATTGATCGCAAGTTTTGATAAGGGCATGATGTTTTTTTCTCCGATGAAAGTAAGAGATATCGTATCCTTAATGTGCTCCATGTCATCGGTAGACTTGCACATGCCATGGATGTACAAAAATAGAAGTACAACCGTGCACATGCCAACTTGGGTTTCCTTGTTGGGAGTGTTCATATGTATATACTTTGTAGTGATATGGAGGTAGCACACAGACTATCTCCATGGTCATAACAAGGTCTTTCTAGCAACTGTGGTTATACTAAAATACAGTATATAGTCAATAAAAACCCTAATTCTTCTTGCCCGAAAATTCAGTTCTTTTTGCCACAAACATACACCGTAAGATGAAGCCCTACTGATTAAATTTATGATCAGAAGGCACCTAAAATGTAGTGCTGTTGGATCTTGATTATCGTTGTTTAATAAACTTCCCAGTATTTTCAGAGTTGCTTCAATTGACCTATGGTATGTGCTTCTATGAAGCAAGGAGTGATAAGCCTTCAATCCACCCAAAACTTGATATTGTTTGGAATTACTTGTAAATCAATAGTGAATCTTCTTGTCTGTGAAAACATGTTTTGTAACAGTCATTTCTTGTAAATTGTGTGAAAAACAGCACTTTGTGTTTGAAGTGGTAGTAGAGAAGCCATACTTTAAATAAAACATTGTTATGCAATAATTCATAATTTTACATTTGCAAAAGTGCATGTTGTTTAAGCATTATGATATTCACTGGAGTTATTAGCATGAAAATAGCTCATTTCTCATTGCCCACCCTGTTTTATGCCCAGTCATTTGAATGACTGTTACACAAAAAAAACTAAGGTAGTAAATTAGAAACCCTACCTCATACAGGATGCCACTTTCTTTACCTTACGCAGATACACAAAAATGGGTTTTGCTGGCAACACAGAACCACAATACATTGTACCATCAGGTGAGTACTGCATACACTCAATTGCCTGTCTCAACACTGGATTATAGTAAAGACAGTCTTAAAAATAAATGCAAAGACTTTTACACCTGCAGTTGGTCACATTTCATAGTTTTCAATAATGTGTATGGACCCGTATACAGGAATTAGATGCATGAAATGGAAGTCATTTTGAAGTATAGTCAACATTCATCTGACAGACAGGTTTATCTTAATTTGAATAATTCATGACTCCAAAAACAGCATTTTCAATAATCTCAGCTGCAATATTAACATTCGTATGATTAAATTTACAAGCACAGTGTAGTATAAACAAAGTTAAAATCACTGAAATGATTGGTACTTTTTTCAAATATAATATGAGCTTCAGAATTCCAGAATATTATTGCACTACTGTAGGTAGATTACAAACCTCCTGAAATTAAGATATCAGAGTCGCCATGCTTCCCTTTGCAGGCTATGGTTTGGGACAGGAAAATTGGATAGATTTTACATCAGTACTGACACTACATGAAAAATATGTATCATGTTAATACAACCCAGACTTTTGATAGTTGTTTTCCTTGCTGTAGTCCAAGATACAGTACTACATTGAAAACAGATGTGAAACTTCAAGCATAGAAACTTCCTGAAATTCAATATAAGCAATGTACCAACAGTCTTTCACAGTAGTCCATGGAAATATTAAAGAGAATTAAATTCTTAATCATTTTCAATAATTTTTGAAGCAGAATACAGTATTGGCATATACAGTTGCTAAGATTAGCTTGTGTTTAGTCATTTAAAAGAACAGAACTTTACATTTTCAAGAATTTTCATCAACATAGAGAACACTGTACTTTTTTAAAAAATTTGTTCATTGCATACATGTATGCCATGGCTGATAATTAATTGCAGTTATGATTGTAACCACATTGTAATTTCTTGACAAGTACATTGTAGTGTGGATAATTTTGTGTCACCGGTAAAAAAATTTAAAATCTGGCTGAATAAACACCTATTTACTTCAGCATTCTGAGAAATAAACATTTTGTGTGCCGCTGTTGCCTAGCCATACTGTATACATGTACACTTGTTGTGATTGCTACTCTGGCAAAAGAATTGCTGAATTGCTAACATGACCTTGAGTTCATGACCTTCATATCCACTTAAGCTGCATGGAAAAATTTTCTCATGACTGCAGCTTTGTTAAGCATTAGTACCTTGCAAAATTTTATCCTTTTATTGTTCTACAAGGTAGCACTATACATGTACCTTCTGTATATGTGGCATTACAACAAATTAAACAAAGTCTGTCCAAAATCAAACTAAACATGATTGTTGACCATATTATTCCATTTTTGGCGCTTGTTTTCTCTGAGGCTGGTGCTGTTGTTGACTCTAGTTCACTTAATTTTACCCTCATTTTTGCCCATGCTGTTTACTTCTATATCAAAAAAATAAAAATGTTGAAAAACAAACGACAAGGTAAACTGCTAGACAGATACAAAAATCCAAACAACAGTTCCTTCTGTAGCTGTAAAAATTTACTTTTAATTAAAACCATAGATTTAAGTGCTATTTAAATTATGATAACCGTGTAAGTTGTTCAAAGTGATCTTCAGATCTGATGTTGTCGTGGCAAAACAAATCATCTTGTAATTGCAAAGCAATTGTATTGTACAATTTCTCTTGTATTTCAGCCATTGCAATCAAGGAATCTGCTAAAGTAGGTGATCAAAGAAGGGTAGCACGGGGTGTTGACGATTTAGACTTTTTTATTGGAGATGAAGCTATTGACAAACCAAACTATGCTACAAAGGTAAGACATAAAAAGACACTGCTGGTATCTGGCAGAAAGTGAAAGATAGTTGTGCAGTCTTGTTGGTGCAGTGCAATATTTGCATCTTTGAATTTAACAGTAATTTGCTAACAAGATACCACAATTTCAGCAACAAAGCACGTCTGTCAAGAATTCTCTGTAACCTTTATGACAACTCAAGGCATAGCAGTGTGCTGTAGTAAGTATAATGGGTGAAAACCCAGAATTGGATAGGACCGTTTTACAAACGCACGTGCACAAACACCCATAGAAATATACGTGTATTTGTGAAATACATGTGTATGGGTTTGTACACATGATGGGTTTGTGTATCGCCATCATGTGATCTCTTTGGCATACCAAGTCTGTTGAACACTATGTGTCCTTTTTATTATCACCAAAGTAGGACTGACGGAGATGTTATTTCAGAGTAGAACGGTTTAATCATTTATTTCATACCACCGTGTTACATACCACACCTAATAACATGCTCTCAGTTCATCACAGTGTGTGCACTGGTTGACACAGAGTTTATCAAGATGCCATTCAAACAAAAATCTCAGATTCTGAACTCCCATATCCAACCAATACTGAATTTGTAGGCTTGAGAAAAAGCTGCTACATCTGTGACATTTTTGGTATGTAAAAAGTTCTTTAAAAAAGTTCCAGAACTTATGAACAAAATATCATATTTCTATGAAGGTGGAATTCATGTATGAACATTAGATCCAATGCTTTCATCTGTTTTCTACAGTATCCCATACGTCATGGTATAGTAGAGGATTGGGACTTAATGGAAAGATTCTATGAACAAGCTATCTTTAAATATTTACGAGCTGAACCTGAAGATCATTACTTTCTTCTGGTAAGTCCATGGACCTTCACAGTTCAATCCTTGTGTACAAGGATAACCATGCAGGAGAAAATAAGAAACTTGAAATGGAAAAGAGATGACCATGCATGCCACTTCAGCAAAGGACAGCGCCACCAAGTACAGTGACATGTGTAGTCTGTAACTTGTAATGACAAAGGAGTATACAGGGAATTTGTTGTGGTACCCTCTGTTTCAATCATGTGTCTTTGTTTTAGGGACACTGGTTTGTTTCATAGAACTTCAACAAGTTTCTTCATACGCCTTATAGCAATTGAATTTTACCATTGTGATATTGTGTACAGGTGTGATGTCACCTGACCTGAGAAAAGGTCCCTTTTGTACCATCATTGAGAGGTGAAGTGTAGGGCAATGATTTGCTTAGTTTCAAACGTCAAAGTTTCATAACAAATACATATACGTGTATTAAGTAATCTGATGGCAAATATTTTCCTTCAATTTGCAGACTGAGCCTCCTCTAAACACTCCAGAAAATCGAGAATACACAGCTGAAATCATGTTTGAATCCTTCAATGTTCCTGGCCTTTACATTGCAGTGCAGGTAAGGTTGATGTACATCTTTGCCTGAGCTTTGTCAAAAACACTTGTCCATCTTTGGTATTCTTGTTCAGATATGAAGACATTTTCATTTCTACAAATTTCCTGCTCTAGTTACATACAGTAACTGTGCGAAATCATTCAAGACTGTATTCTTGTATTTCTTCAATCGATGATGAGATTTTAGAATATTTTAGCCATTGTAAACATCTTTCATGAGTTCTTTTCAATTTATAATAAGATTTGTGAATATTTCCACCATTATGTCACGTCTAATAATACATGTTGTAATGTTGTCATGTCACCTTGATCAACGTGGATCAGAGATGTATTATCAGCCCGAATTTACAAATTTTCACCCTGTTTCACGGTGCAGTGGTCCAATTGCCACAGAAAATCTTGGGATTTTACCAACTTTTGTGGTTAAACAGGGAAGTGTACATTACATAGAGAGAAAAAAGTTTCTGCCCTATGACACTTCACAATATTCACTATGTTGTGTCTTAGAGTGTTTCATAAATTTGTGACATTTCGGTATGATGTTCAATTTGACCCAATGTGTAGGCTGTTTTAGCGCTTGCTGCATCATGGACATCAAGACAGGTCGGGGAGAGAACTCTGACTGGAACAGTCATTGACAGCGGTGATGGTGTCACTCATGTCATCCCAGTGGTAAGTACCTGTCAAATGTGTGCACACAGATACGTACATACTTTATCGAAATGGAGCGTTGATAGCCCTGTACACAAGCACTCTATGCAAAAGCTGTATTTCTGAAACATGTCAAGGCATTTTACCTTTGCAGGTCTCTTCTCTTTGATTCATGACATTTCTGGTATAACTCTGAAGTCAATGTTTGCAATATTGAGCGTAATTGCAAAAGAAATGAAATTAGAATTTAGATTCTGGTTTGACAAACGGTAAAGCAAATGTTATGAGAATAAAGTACATTGAACTGTAATAGTTCCCACACAAAAAACTTTTGTATTGATTTTACAAATGAAGTCAATGTTGTCTTATTCCGGAAAGGTGAAGATTCAAAAACAAAACGTTTATCAGTTATTTCTCATAATTTAGTAAAAGGATATTTTGCAAAGAAACAGTAACACATGCCAGCCATAATGTAGTTGCTTGGAGAATTTATTTTCATGGAAAGCTATTTTATACAATATTAATGAAATCTGTTTTGTTTCATATAGGCAGAGGGGTACGTCATTGGTAGCTGCATCAAACACATACCAATCGCTGGTCGCGACATCACATTCTTCATACAGCAGCTGCTTCGAGAGAGAGAAGTCGGAATCCCTCCGGAGCAGTCACTAGAAACAGCAAAAGCTATCAAAGTAGGTTCATGCAGCCAACCTGTAGAATTTCTACAATGAAGTAGATTGCTTGATAGTGATGACTGATGTTGATTTCTTGCAGACTGGTCTGTAAAAATAGCTGTAGGCAAGAGTGGTTCAATTCTTTGTTGTGCGTCCACTCAAAATTTTTGCAAGACAAGCAGGCAAGCAGTTCAAATGACAAAATAATTTTACCTCTTTGATAGATACTTCAATGTTACCTTCTGCCAACATGCTAGCATTTTAAGATGTGCTCAGAGACGCAAAACAAAGAATTTAATCAATGTTATGTTACTGTTTGCTCACAACGTATGTACAGTCATATAGAGTGATTCGCCCTAGGTATTTGTGTTTGTTTGGTAGACTTGGCCCAAGTCTGTTGGCATATAAATATCAAAGCAAAGTAAAGTTGAAGGAATAAACTTCAGCACATTGTCAAGCTAGTAGTGAGGTGACCACCAATTTGAAGCAATATACTCTGGCAGGCTGTTGCATGGATAGTGCGGTGAACGCAATGGCCCACAGACTTGTGAATCATGCAGTGTGGGTTGCTGTAAATAATTCATAATGACGTCAGGCCAGTCTATTTGTTAGGCTAAATGTTTGAAAATTAACTATCAGCCAAGTAATTCTGTGGAGAATAATAAATTGACCTAGTGACATTGTACAAGTGTATGACGATGTATCAGCTTTTATGAGACCAAAGAATCGAAAATTTTGGCCTTTAACAAACCTTTTGTGCACGCCATGGCTGGTGAGTGGCTATATTTTGGTTTACATAGTTATATCAATGATTCATCTATTTCAGGAACGCTGGTGTTACATCTGTCCTGACATAGTGAAAGAGTTCACCAAGTATGACACAGACCCAACCAAGTGGCTGAAGAGATATGAAAGCGTCAACGCCATTACCAAGCAACCGTTTGGCGTTGATGTCGGGTACGAAAGATTTCTAGGACCTGAAATATTCTTTCACCCTGAGGTAAGCAGTGCACATTGCTCTTACAGATGTGAGTGAGCACCGAACACACTGAAAGTGTTTTACAACAAAACAAGATCAGCTGGGTCCCATTTTCTGCCAGAAAACAATATCTGGTTATACTCATCATGTTTGTGTTAAAAAAGATGCATGATGTCTTAATGTAGTATGGGCCTCAAAAGTGAATGAGTTTGCTCCAACTTTCATCAAGGAAACTTTCAACCGTCCTCTTACCAAATCAAGAACTAAAATCAGGGGTTAGGCTAGGCCCCTTACCGTAGAAATCTTGGTACTAGATTGCCACCACCCCTGTGTTAATGTGACGAAAAAACATTTTTTTTGATTTTCGAAAAACTAAGATAGTAAGACAGTGAAAATGTTTCATACTCCAAGAACTGTAAAATGAGCCCTCACAAAAGAATTGTAAAAATTTGAGAGTCCAAAAATCTGTCCCGAGGAGCATTCTTCCATTAATAGTCGCGCCAGCGGCTTACTGACCACGCATGCGCATATTTATAATATACTATGCGAATAACCAGAAGTGTACCCTGCTTTCGTGGGCGCCGCCATGTTTTTTTGAGTGCTCGTAAATAAACAAATACGAAACGTGCTCGCTATTATTTTATAGCATGCCATTAATAAAATATATTTTTTATTAGCTAGTAATTATATTATCCCCCCTGTCGCTGATACAAAATATCGTTACTATCACGCCTAAAAAATAGAAGAAGAGAGAAAACTGTCGTGCATATGAACGAGAACATTCGCAAAGAATGCTGGGATTGAATCTTAGAAAAGCGCCCCCTGTGTCAATAACTTGGTGCAAAATTTGCCGTTTTTAGACGTAACGCTGGTTTTCAGCTGACAATATCGGAAGTTGGGCGGTACAGTTACTATTGCAACATAAATGGTGGCACAATACGTCCCTTGTAAAACACAATAGTCGCAATAGGTAGTTATCATGGTAAAAATTGCAAATTTTAGTCGAACTTTTTTACACATTACAGAAAATCTATACCTACAGGGTCTGACATCGTGTACGTGAACTGTTTTCATCAGAACTCAGAGGGTAAACCGGTCATAGTTGTACAAACGTATATAGAAAGTAACAATTAATTCTCTTTTATCCTTTACGATTACTAATCATGAATGACAATTTTAATCTCAACGCCTGGCGCGACACCAAGGGCTGAGCCCTACATAATATTAATATAATTTACAAAGTGAATAATGCACAACTGTGGATATTCCCTGTTGATAATGAGCACTTTCATTGGTTTTGCATACCTACTGCTCATCACACTCTACATGTACTTGGATGAATACCGGTACATTGTGTGTTACTTCAAGCATTGCTGTTTGATATACTTAAATACAAAGACATCGGTGATGGTATGGTGTCAATCTTCCCTATTGTCTTTTCTAGTTTTCCAATCCCGATTACACAACCCCAATCTCAGTCGTCGTGGATGATGTCATTCAGAATTGTCCTATTGATGTCAGAAGGCCTTTGTACAAGGTAAGATCAATGATGACGTTAATTCTTTTCATGGGTTCTGTGGAGCATTCACGTCACCTGAAGACTCATTGGGTCCTTCAATCAAAACTTCCCATCTGATAGTATTGTAAAATACAACTAAAACACCAGTAGTACATTATGGTCCTTGTTGTGTCTTGATTCATTACAGGTTGAAATTAAAATAATCTTACAAAGTCAGAATTTTATATACTCTGTAGAATAACAGAAATTACATGATAAGACAAACGATTTTGTAGTAATGCACAATTTTCTTACTCTGTTCTGTAGTGTCCTTAATAATTTTTTGAATTGGAGCAGCACCCTACCCTCTTTGAATAGTACTGTGAATGTAAAGTCATTGATATTGGAAAAGTCTTGTTTTCAATATTTGACTGTAGAGGGCGCTGTAACCTAAAATGTACTTGTGCATTTATCAGGCAATCAGTGTCAGATACCTGTTTAACACATGTAGATAGCATAGCCATTACTTCAGGAAAAAGACCACAAAGCCATCATTGTAGCTGTCTTTCTCATTTTCTGAAAAATTATTTGCAGTTTGGGCACTTTCACAACTCACTGCTAATACATTGTTGATAACAGCGTACATTTGTCTCCCGGGATTTGTCTTTTCAGAATGTTGTACTGTCAGGTGGTTCCACCATGTTCCGTGACTTTGGCCGCAGACTTCAACGAGATCTGAAACGAACTGTAGATCAAAGACTGAAGATTAGTGAGCAGCTCAGTGGAGGCAGAATAAAGGTAACTTTTTCCACAGTGATTGAATTGGGATAGAATGTGGCTCGGGGACAGATATTTGGGCTTTCAAAGCTTTTCAAAACTTTTCTGATTTACCGCATGTGGGGACTCACTTTGGAGCTCTTGAAGTGAATAAAGTTTTCATCACCTAAGTTTTGTGAAAATCGAAAATTTAATCTAATGGCAGCCATTTGGAATACAAATATCGTTAAATATTGGGTAATTTTTTTTTCTAGTACAGAAATTTGCATATTGACCCCTGATTCTTGATTTGGTTTGTCAATGGTCAAAAGTTTCCTTTCTGAAAGCTAAGTTTTTCACTTTAAGGCACGTAACACCTCACCTGCCACTCTTTGCTTCAATGAATTAATTATCTATCTAGCCAAATCATGTTAATCAGTTACCTTCAACTCAGCTTTGGGTGTTCACCAGTAGTCACATTTTTATGAGGGAAAGTCTGATCTACCTGCTTTATTTGAACAAATTCCATAAGCTTAATTCCTCCCTCAATGTAGAGGTTTTTAGCTCCCATAGCCATATGTATATATGGCAATGGAAGCTATTCTTATAGGCTTGGGAAATGTCTGTATGTCTGTATGTCTGTATGTCTGTATGTCTGTCCGTCAACATCAAAAACTCCAAAACCGCTGCACATTTCATCTTGATATTTGGTGTGTACATG
>LD349472.1:347509-366249 GCA_001465055.1 Ptychodera flava
CGGTCAAAAGGTAGACTTTCATATCCAAGGTGGGGTAACGTTAGTGAGATGTAAGCTTGCAAGAACAAACTGGTATTAAACATGAAAAGTTCAGAACCAACTTTTTTTCTGTTTGTTTTCAATGGTGTTACCACAGGGATGCCAGGATAAACGAACATATTTACCAAACAATTAAAGAAATAAATATATAAATATAAGAGAAAAAATATATTGAATAAGAATTGAATTGACTGAACAACACGTGCAATATATTCAAGATGTGACATCAGTGTTACTACTCAATGAATGCCCACAGGGAGTTGATCTTACCTTGTGTCTGTGATATGTTGCATGTGCTATTTCAATCAAATTAATTGAATTCTTATGCAACTTAAATTTTCTCTTTAATTTTTTTGTATTTAACTGTTTGATTGTCAGTCTGTTTGTTTGTTTGTTTGTTTGTTTATCCTGGCTTCTATGTGGTATAACAATTTTCCTAGCAGTGGTTTTGCCTCATTTTGATTTTGATTTTCTCATTTTGGTGGCACAAGCAATTGAGGAGTGTTGTTGGGTGAAGAAAGAGGCCTGCAATGAAATCATGTATGCAGTGTTGTCATAGCAACAGTGTCATATGATTGGCAAGATAGGAGAATGAAAATATATTGATGAGAGATTTGAAATGTCAAACTGACCAGTGCAATTTGTGGTCACAGGTTACATGTGACATTAGACACTGTTGCTTGAAATGCCGACATATTTTGTCATGAATAGCTGTTGATACAGCGCGTAGGTTGAGATGTGTTTCAGTGTTCAATGCAACATCAGCATTCACTTGTTAAGTCGTACTTTCATCATTCTTGAATGCGTGATTTCCCCAAATTTAATTTAAATGTAATTTTTGCATATTAATGAGAGAGGAATGATGTCGTGTGCAAACAGCCCTATTGACAAACCCCAAAACAGGATTTTGCAATTCTTGATAAACTGTTTGGATAAATTTCCTCAGCACGCAAGCATCTTGAAGAATGGATCACGAGGATGTTGTCTATTTCACAAGCCAAGAGTTGAAGGTGAAGGTGAACTTCGTAACTGGGACAGCTACAATGTGGCTTACGCCAGTGGGTCAAGGGTCAGCTTCTGTATTGCCAACCTCATGAGGTGAACAGCAGAAGTTCACTAGGTCAACTTCTGCTTAACCAACCCCCTTGTTGTCTAAAACGGGAGCTGGCTTGTCAACCCCTGACATCACTTGCACTGTTCACGCTTTGTAACTCCACTCCGTGTCGTTTTTGCACCTATTTTCTCACTTGGTTATTTGCCAGACTCTGTCACACCGAACACCAGTGCAATCTGACCTATTTTGTTTTCGCCTGTGCGAAACCTTGTTTATTTGCGAACCACAAATGTAGTCACGGCTGTGAAGATATATCACCAGCAGAAAGTGTAGTGTATATTGTCACACCCATATTCTGACAATGGAGTACTTTCTTCTGTCAATGAGACAGTCTTTTACCCGAGTTTCAAAACATCAAACAGTTCACCTACCATTGAAAAGGTCCCCAGTTTATTACATTCTTAAAAGCCTTCAGTCCCATTTCAAAAACTTTGTTTATCCATAGACTCTCGTTTTTCTCGGGGCTGTATGGCTTATCCGTACCTATGAGTCTCACAACCGTCTTTCACATCTCCACAAAGGCTTAACATACTCTTCCTGTCATCTTTTCACTTTTTAAGGTAGTATGCGCCTCGAAAGTGAAAGGCTGTAACTTTTGCTCAGACGTTCCCAAACGAAACCTTCGACCGTTCTCTTTTCAAATCAAGAATAAAAATCAGGGGTTACCTTGCAAGTCTTGGTACTGGAGACACAAAGTACCTTTCATTTACCGACATTTGACATTCAAAATGGCCGCCATACCTTTGTTTACTCTATGGCGAAGAAATAAAAATTTTCGATTTTCGAATATACTGAGATGGTGAAAATTTTTCTTTTTCAAACAGCTTTAAAATGAGCTCCCACAAACGGTAGACCAGAAAAGTTTCGGAACAATTTGAGATGAGAGCCAAATGCCTGTCCCCGGGGCGCATCTAAGCAACAAGTTGTATGTCTATATAAAGAATAATAGGGATATTAAAGGCCAAAATGGCACTAACGGTTTTGAACTGTCTAACATTGTATGAAACAGACAAATATACTGTATATACATTTAAATTTGGGTGCGTTCCGTTTATTTTTCATACAATCAAATGAAAATTAGACCAAAAAAAACTCTGTTGGAGACATGGAAACAATTTGAGCGACGTGTCACACTGTGAGAATTCAAATTGACAGTCAGTCAACAACATTTGGCCGATATGAAATATGTTTGTATCTTCTCAATACCATTACCTAGTGCTTGCTCAACAGACAGCTAAGGAATCAGAACATTAAAAAATCAGCCGGTTTGCAGCCACATTGGATTATAGCACTGAACAAACTGATGTATTTTCCGAACATTTGAACTAGGGGCTGAACAAAAGGGTGAATACGGCAAAAACACGGCCGCGGTGCTAATACTGTAAACTATTTTTTGCAAAATTTCTGCTCTTGCAGAAATAATGACATGATTTTACACGAGAAAAAGGCGTGAAGTTTATTGAGGAAAAGTAAGATGCAACGCCAGAAAATATAGACGCCTTCACGCTGACCAGCCCATTGAAATTAAATTTGATGAATGAATCACCCGCCCACTCTGCGCTTCTAGTATAAACGATGCTAGAGTTTAGGAAAATGTTTATAGATCTAGTAGTGTACTATCTCCTTTATGGTTCGCGCCCAGAAATTTACAGACTTACACTTTTATCCAAGTTTTCCTCAAAGAAACTGTAAACTGTTCCCTTTCGACATAAATATAAAAATCAGAGACCACAGTGCAAAATTTGGTACCAGAGAAGCAAAGTATCTAGACTAATATTTACCGCAACTTGAAATTCAAAATGGTACCAGGAAAGTATTTTAATTGTTTGTGATACCTACTATCTGTTCCCGTATCCCATTCATATACCTTTAAAAATTACATTTGAAACACTAGTAGCCTATCAGAATTAATTACAACTATTGCTGTAGGAAAATATTTTCAATTGTCTTCAGGTGTTCCAAATAAGACTCATTTTATTCGAACAGTGGTTTATGTTGTTCTCCCCTACCGTCTGAGACGATCACTGACCAGGACCTTTACAATGGATATTTTTTCCTTGGAGAAACCCGTTGCTGACCTAGATCCCGTCAGCACAAGACGAACACTAGTTGAAGACTAAACAACGCTTACGGTAGTACGGGCCTCGAATTTGAAAGACTTAAACTTTTGCTCAAATTTTCCCTAATATACCACTCCTTTTCGAAAACAAGAACAAAAACCAGGGGTCACCTTGCAAGTTTAATACTAAAGAAGAAATTACCAAATATTTATTACTGGCACTTGAAATTCAAAATGGCCGCCATCCATGCGTAAACTACATAGGGAAAATACAATTTTCGATTTCCACAATGATAAGCCGTTGAAAACATTATTTACTCGATGAGCTTCAAAATGGGCCACTACAAGAGGTAGAACAAACAAGAATTCTGAAAGTTTGTGAGTCAGAATATCTATCCCCGAGGCTCAGTCTACCTTAATGAGAAATAGCATTTTAGCGGATCTCAGCGTCTACGGAAACAAGTAGGCTTAACCATTTCTATATTGATCGACCAGTTACTTTTAACTATATAGATTATATTTATAAGCTTGATATCATATTATGCACTTCCTGAAACAAATCCTCTTGCTCTTTTCGTCGGACTCCTTATTCAGATGGAGGAGCTGCGTGACGCTGACGTAAAGTTCACATGCGCCGAATATACGTCGCAACTTTTTTTCGGAAGATGAAAGAGGAAGTATCGTCACGTGGCCACACTCTCTAAGTACTCCCGTCGACTAATTCGCCTTAAAAAGGAAACCCTTGTTAACATAAAAATAGGAATGGTGAAAATCTCATCACAGTGTACAAAATATATTTTACATTAACAAATTTACACTGTCGATCTGTTCGAGTTATACAATTACATCGATTCTCCTTACAGGCATTGCATTGTTGAAGATTATATTAAGCTTTGTGGTATTATTTTGATTCGTAAAAAAATTAAAAAATCAGCTCTCTTTGGCTGCCAATGATGTTGTTTTCACAAGGCAACCCTCTCCACGAATGAAATGGTTTCTTCCTGACCGGGTGATGTAAGTGAAGTCGGTCGACACCAACCACTGGCACAGGAGCTGGCCCCTTTCGACCCGATGTAGTAAACATCGTTCACCAGATGTTTTTACTGGAGCAGCGCCAAGGAAAGAATTCCGTTAAATTGAATATCAGCTGCGCTGGGGTCACAGGGGGCCACCGTCCGCTCTTAAAACCCATTCTGTCGACTGCAACGACACACTGTAGGCAGGAACGGTACAAATGGCGCATGTTCTCACTACTCTTGCCATACTCGCACACCTGTCATGCTTGGCTGCAGGTGTTCTGTTGGGTAAGTTGTTTATATGCAGCTTTCTTCGTAAATGGGGAAAGTTATAGACAGGTCAACATTTCTGTTGAGCAAAAATTGAGATTTTATGACCTTGTTGATGCTCATTGTGTGTTCATTTTCATACTTCTCTTTCATATTACGAGCAAACTTGTATATAACATTTCTTTGTCGCAACTTATCAATTTTGAGCCTCTTTCCGATTTTTCCCTCATTCAACATCCTGTAAACTCACCATTCGAGGCTATCGATATTTGCTGAAAGCAAAAAAGGTCACAAGTTAAGTCGAAAACACATCAGTAGCCAACATTGTGGGGAAAATGCTTAACGCCCAAAATGGGTAAAAATCTCGAAACTTTGTAATGATCTCGCCACATTCAATCGAATTTCTGGAGATGACTATGGTAAACCATGAATATTACACTTCCAATTCATAATTGCACTTATATTTTGTCCGAATCACCACTTTTCATGAAATCGACGATGCGTAACTTTTCCACAGGTCAGCAACTGTCACGAGTAAATGTTTGTCTACTATGTGTTGTTCTCAATGGCTCAGTGTGTTCGGATATCACGTAGGCCAACATGTACCTGTTGAGTATGGCGTAAACGCGTGCACGCAAGTTTCCGGTTTCACACTTCAGAAGGATGCAAAAGTTCTGTTTTAAGGTAGAACGGGTCTTCGGGGCAGAAATTCGGGATTTCTAATTTCATCAACTCTGATCTGATCTACCACTTGTGTGGTTCATTTTAAAGCTCTTTGCGTATGAAAGTGTCATTGAGCTAGGAAAGTTTGAGCAAAAGTTTAAGTCTTTCGAAAAATTTACAACTCGAAGATTTTCAAAATGAGCCGAACAGCTGGTAGATCAAAAGAATATTGTAAAAATTTGAGCGTCCAAATATGTCCCCGAGGTTAATATAGAACCGCATATTAGCTGAAGATAGAATCCGCCTCGGGGAGGATATTCGAACTCTCAAACATTTACAATGTTCTTTTTTTCCTACCACTTGTAGGAGTAATTTTTCCTCACAGAGATAATACAGGGATGGCGGCCATTTTGAATTTCAAAAATCAGTAGATATTGGGTAATTTGTTTCTCTAGTACACATCTGAGCACGGTGACCCCCGGTTTTTATTTTGATTTTGATAGAAAATGGTTGAAGTTTGCTTGTTTGGCCAAATACTTTTTGAGGCGCTAACTACCTTAATATCCTTTGGTGTTCACCTTTCCATGGGCGAACAAGTGACAAACTGTACACTACCGGTGATCGCCTTTTAGTCCTCGAATTGTCCATTGTGCGACAAAAATTGAGAACTTAATTTAAGCCTTTACAAACAAAAGCGAAAGCAGGCCCACAACTTCCTGTTGACGGCGAAAACTTGCAGTTGAGCTAAAAATAGCAATTACCTTTGCACCACCGAAAGTGAATACAATGGGACTCGAGTTGTTTATTAAACTCTGGCGCGGCAGAAAGAAAATGGCGACAGGTAGTTTCAGTCCGTTGGAGTCAGGCATTTGGCACTATTGTTTTGATTTGCTACATCAATTTTTGCAATGGTCTTTGCTCAATTTTAGGGTCGATGATAGAATCACCGTGTTCGTTTTGCAGGAAATCTCATGCGTGCATAGTGCTCAATATCTTCAATATAATGATTACAGTCACTTTAGATTTATCATTTTATGAACATCCTTTCCTGTCGATAGACTCAGGACATAATAAAGATCGCCGAAAACGCATTCACTGTAATTTCAGCTTCGACGCGACTCGGAGCCCAGGCCCGTTAGTTATAAAAGAAACTAAGATTTAGTCAGAGAGACGATCTTAATCACGAATTCTAAACATTCCTCGACATTTTCGCCTACTTGAAGGGTTTAATTTTTGTGGTCTCAGAAATGTAAAATGTAATTGCAGAGGAGTTTCTACTATTTTCTGTTTTCTAGTTGCAAACGATATCACGTGACGCACTGAGCAAACGTTTCTAGGTCTCCACAGTCACCATCATTTACATTGTAAATATATATATATATATATATATATATATATATATATATATATATATATATATATATATATATATATATATATATATATATATTGTTCGTTTGAAAACACAATATCCCAGTGCGGTATCACTCAAGACCATAAGCAGGGTAAAATGCACGGTCCAAAGATATGGATGTTCTATTGTCATTCAGTTTTAACGAGAGAGTAGCTGTATTCCAGTATTTTTGTCCTCTGCATCAACTACTGTTTCTGGGTTTATTCCCTAAACCATGTGGAAATACCTATCGTTCTTCTTGTCAATACAACTTGTGTATACATGTAAACGCATTTTTAATTATTGAACATTGAATTTTTAGTGAGGACTAAGATTTTTTAATTGTCAACAATAACAATTCTGTCAATGGGTGCATCAACAGACAACGTCCGGTTCGCATGGCTTGGTTAGATCGGGTTAGTTGCTCGAGGGGAAGTCCCTGCCCCGAGTAAACACCATTGGTAAGATAAGTTGATTGATAAGCAGACTGCTGGATTTGTTCAACGTGGATTATGGTGTATTAAAAATGTGGGTGATACTCAGAACAAAATTATTGAAAAAACATTTTAAAAAATGCAGTTACTGTCCTTTTAGTCACACATAACCTTTCAACTCTATCAGCATTCAATGATCCTATTGATCAGTGCAATGGCAAACATTCTTGTGTCGAGCAAAAAAGGCATGGTTGATCTAACCTCGAAAACTACTGGATTTGATAATCAACCAAATGCGCAGATAATTTAAAAGTTCCACACTTTAATAAAACAACTTATTATGGCTCTCAGGTCATATGACAGTGCACATGATGGTCACAAGCTTTGGCAAAACAGGAAAGGTCCCAAGTTTGACGAGTCTCTGTTGCCTCAAGTGTGTCTGTTTTTAAGTGAAAATGGATGTGCGCTTTTGCTGAGGCAGCAGTTTTTTTTCCTGCGAGATTCATAGAAGAACTGCCAGGGTTGAGCTAACAGAAAACAAATGTGACACCTATTTTTAGATCGTTCCCATTCAGTAACTTTACCCAGAGTCGAATTAACTTCATGAACTTTCGCGGTTTCGGAAATACTCGGTTTACGGCCACAGATTCACAAGATAATTGGTCAACCAGCTGTTTGCGACAACTCTGTATTGTCGTACGGTAAACTCTATCCCTTGACAATTAGATGCACATGTAAGCTGTCATCGAAGTTATGATAGTAGTAGATCGCCTGTCCATATATCTCCGAGATAAAATGTCAGCCTGTTTTGTCTTGCCGTAAATCGTTCCAGGCGTGTACTCTTCAATGACTGGACACTTGGTCTAATTTCCCTTTCAGATATTCCGTCATATGGCGTATTTCGCTTCCTGTTTAAAAAAAAAAATCATATCTATATTTCAAAGGCTGTGCTTCCCCTCCAGTGGTCACCTTTTTACGAGAGAAACCGCAGAACTAGAGAGGTACTACCACTATAAATGTTTTCTAGAAGATTGCTTTTTATAGCCAAAATCAATAAATACTGCTTGTCTCTCTTGTTCAATTATGAAGGTTCCCCACGACGATATTTATATTTATGGTGATGAGAAAATGATTTTATTGATATATTACAGCTTGAAATATATATGACTGACTGTAGTTCGTACCCTTTAGATCGCCATCCGTGAGGAGATTAAAATTTTAAGTTAGATTTATTGGAATTTTTACAATCAATTTAGTCATTTCTGTGACATAAAGGTGTCAATATTTGAAAGACAGATTGTCCTATCTGTGAAGCGTGTATACATGTTTTGCGTATTTATAAATAGAGGAGGGTTATCAAATTAAGTAGCTCTACGTGATTTGGCGGAAGGTTACATCGAAGTTTTTACATGGGTGAGATAATGTAAACATGTAACCTTCACTCCTGAGCGCAACGAGTGCGCGTTCTAATTAACAAGTTGCGTCTTTGCAGTGATTGGCTGTCTCCGAATCAGCTGAGGAACATTTGCATGAGTTATAAATAGAGCGGCGATTGTGAATTTATCTGTGTCCTTATTTTTCTCGTGTCACAGAAAAGTAATGCGGGCCGGGTCATGTGACGAGAGCTCCTCCGAGATGTTCAGCCTGAGTGTCTGTTAAGTACGGTCAAGCTCACAAACCGCCACAAATGCCCTTCTGCACGGTATGGGGTTAAATCGAGAATTTTGATCTTGATAATTTTCTATTCAAGGTTCCACAGAAGATTCAGAAGATTGATGATTGTCATAACATACTCAGTGCTTCGAGGGTTCTATCTTAAGGTATTATGCGCCTCGAAAGTGAAAGACTTAAACTTTTGCTCAAACTTTCCTGAACGAAACTTTCAACCATTCTCTTACCAAATCAAGAATGAAAATCGGGGGTCATCGTGCAAAGTGTGGAACTAGCGAAACAAATTACTCAACATTTTGCGATATTTGAAATCCAAATGGTCGCGATTCCTGTGTTAACTCTATGGGGAGAAATATAATTTCGGATTTTCGAAAATCTGAGACTGTGAAAGTATTTCTTTCTCCAAGAGCTTTAAAATGAGACCCCATAAATGGCAGACCAGAAACGAATTGAAGAAATTTGAGAGTCCAACTATCTGTCCCTGAGGCGCGTCGTAACATTTGCAATATTTTCAGTGAACAACTCACTGAAACTCAAGAACCGATTCTAATAAAGGATGCAATGGGCAAATGTTAAGAACCAGTAGCAGGCGGGTGTGTATCTGCTTTGGATATGTGGAATCTGAGTACACTCATCCAGGGTATCGACCTACTTTTCTACGCTTGGCATATAAAACATGCTGTGTGACGGAATTTGAAGCAATCTAATATTATCGATATGTGTTGTTTTGAACCTTTGGGTCGGAATTTTGCGTATTCAATACATTACTTATTACTTGCATTGAAGTGCTTGATTATACTTGTCATTCTGATCATATTTTTGTGGTATAACAAAGCCAGAGAACATCCTTTTTTTGAAACTTACACGAGATTACGAACTGGTGCAGTATGATTTGATCTAGAGCGCCTGGTAAAAAGTTAACGAATGATTACGAAATGCCACCCTGTAATAGTTACTTTGCAAGACTATGGGAAGTTTATTTTTAGCCATGTGTAAGTTTCGAGAGCGGCGAAACCAACCAAGCGCAAGCCCGGCTGTTTCCTGTGCGGTATTCCGGTTACATCAGCGAAAACGGAAGGATTAGATTATAACAGCGAAGGTGGGGTGGTGAAAGGCAGTGAGAATGAAAGAACCAGGGCAACGTCACATTTCAAATTATTTGGGGTTTTTTCATGTGATAGTCTCGTGACGATGTTCTAATCGCCTAAACATTATTTATTTGTACAAGAAACCCTAAATTCCGATGGATGTGATGACATAAAATGATCTCATGTTGTAACTGCAGGTGTAATCAAATTTGAGATACTGCTAACCTTGTTCAAAGTCGGCAATCCTCATGAATCTAACATGTTCAAAAACACCTCTTGAACATGTTAGACAATCTCTGGTCATTTTAGGTGCCCGTCATATCCTTAACAAATATTGTACACCTACCAATTCATAGTAATTTGAAGTCCCCCCCCCCCAAAAAAAAAAAAATATGCCTTCGGTTAACAGAGTCGGTGGTGGGCCTTAACGTTTCAATTTTCAGCACACGACAAAACGCGTAAGCCGAAAAGTGACCACTTGGAAAAAACCTGGAAACTAGGGGGCTTTACCTCACCTGCAGAAACATAAATATGCATGAAGAATATAATTATGTAACATGGTATTTGAATTTGATGTATTTAATATCGGTATCTTCTTTAGTCTATCACTGTGAGTCTCACAAAAATAATCTTTTTCCTGAGATCATACCATAAAATTACTTTTGGTGGCAGGCCTGAGGGGAAGAATTTATTCAGCAATGTACCTCATAGCCAGTCAATATGTGGGGGTACTATTCCACTTTAAGTTACTCTGTCTTCCAATGGGTGGGGTAAAGAGAGGGGTCCCACTCACGTCAGAACCAAAAGGTGCCATTCAGTCAAGTCTTCGATTGATTTCAATTTCTCTGCTCGAGAATACTTCACGATTGTGTACACAGTAACCTATAAATTCCAAAACATTACCCGTTGGACGAGAGAGGGTCACTGTAATCTAGATCACCGTGTTTTTGCTGCTCTTAAAAATGCAACGGAGAGGTTTCTCTTGACACGACAAAGTGACCTGGGCCGTTTCATGTCGGCATGAGTGTGGCAAAATAAACCGTTTTTAATGTATATTTACAACAAATACACAATTACGAACGTTTTGCGTAAACTTTTTCTTTGTGTGAGTTTCGTTCAATATTGGTACATCATAAGAAGCATTATTTTTTTCAATCCTCGTCCACTTCACCCGCTAGAAGTATTGATGAAAATAGCCCAAAACAGAAGCTCAGCGAGCCGGACATATTGAAACACTTGGTAATCTTCGCTGACAGACTGACTGAATGAATTATGATGCTATAATGTATGCCATATGTGAAGCGTGACGACTTCCTCAGGAAACACTTGACATGACCACGTGATCATTTTTTAATCACTTCTTCTTTCTCCTATATACAAAGTTTCCCCTCGTCATCACTAATCAAGTTTTCTGCGTTGTTTCAGATACTTTACTTTTACTTTGTCCATTTTTGACATGTAGGTACTTACCTGGTTCTGATTTGTGTATATTATGCTTTTTAGTCATTAATGTTCCTTTTGAATAATCAAAGATCAGCTTCCTTCTCCTGCTTCTTCTATTTTGTACCGCTTTCTCCTTTTCATTGGAGAATATTCGTTCACCGTGCATCTTGCCTATTGGTATCGACTTTTAACTATCGTGCTTTCTTCAAGATATCACGGGTATTTATCATTATGTCGCTTTGGTATGGCTAGCTTTCTGCTTAATTCATCAGTTATCTGCCCTGTCTCATCACTGCTTTAGTGCCATTGCAAAAAATGTTTGTTCTTTTGTCAGTTATTGCTGTTCATTTTCTACAGTGTCCAGTTTTGTTGCAGTTCTTCAATGATTGATCATCTGATGTTGCCGTCTTTTTGTCGGATTTCATTTTTGCTTTTTCGTCTTAAAAATTGAATTGATTTGATACGTTCTGTACATGAGTTTGATTTTAGTTATACTCTCTCTCTCTCTCTCTCTCTCTCTCTCTCTCTCTCTCTCTCTCAGCTATAACATGCACGGTTAATTTATCCCTCCGACACAAGTCATACCTGTTTGTTAAACAGTCATGTTCATAATCAATTTATGAATACACATAAGTTATAAGTTATTTCTCAGTCACTAATATACTGGTTAACAATGGTTTTCTAAAACAACTTTCTACGACACCCTTGCAGCACCAAATCCTATCGAAATCCAGGAGCAAGTGAACGGCCACGCCGGTGACTACTTCAAACTGCGGTGTCGCATAAGTAACCCGTCAGATACAGTCACGTGGGAGAAGGATGGCAAACCAATACCAACCAGGGATGCTGATCTTGTGCAACGACTCTACCACAGCGCAGAGAACGATCTACTTGTTCTTGAGAGCAGTGAGTCGGACAGTGGCGTGTACACTTGCAGAATAAACGACGGAAGAACTTATTCCATATCGGTCGATGTTAGGGAAGCGCCGCAAATACAAGGTGAAGTCCATGCTCTCATTCAAATACTTATTAAAGACAGAAGTAGAAAGATGCCAGTTCTGAACTGAGTTTCAAAACACTAGTGCAAACTTTAGCACAGAGCCTTGGGGAAACGTTTAATTTCCACTTTGGTATGAAACTGTCTGCAGGGACTATAACAGCTAGAACTGCTGTTGTTTCATTTGTCATTGACTGCAAAATACGTTATCTTTGCACATGCGCAAGTCAAGTTTGTAAAATTTCGAGACTAATCCCAAAAAATGTTAATTTAAATTACAGACCCTCCGGACTCGAGGGTCTATATGAGAATGGCTTAGGTTGTTTGTTGCCCATTTGTGCAATAATATATACGAAGGATTTGTTTAACACACCCATGCTGGGGAGAAACATGACAAGCAGGTATGCGTGCACGAGATGATGAGAAACATATTTAGTTTTTCGGGGTTTTTGTCGATTAGTTCATTTCATGATTGCATGTCAATTTCATAGGTCAATGCGGTATGCAAAAATCTAGGAAACGGATTTATAAAGGTGATCGATCAAGGAAAGCCGAATGGCCATGGATGGTGTTGCTAACCAGATCAAAAAGTTCGGCACTTTGCGGTGGATCCTTGATAGACTCGAGATGGATCGTCACAGCAGCGCATTGCGTGGAGGGAGTTTCGGCCGATTCTGACAATAAACCTGAGATTCAACTTGGTAAAATCAACAGACAAGCTGTCGAGAAAAATCAAGTGAAGTGTGATCCTGATGACATCATCGTTCACCCGGCCTACAACAACAGAACCTTTGATAGTGACATCGCCCTCATACGACTGAAGGAGCCTCTTGATTTCAACCGTTATGTTTCACCAAGTAAGTCAGAGACTGACATGGCGCACGTCTAGACACATTTAGTAATAGCCTAGACCCTATTTCTCCGCTTTGGCCTCCGTGCCTCCCACCACACTCCGGGCGAAGGTCAAAAGCGGAGTAAGATGTAGATGTCCAGGCTAGTAACTGCAACACTCATTACTCAAGTTACCTTGGATGCATAAGTATCCATGTTTCGTCAATGCGGACTTCAAGGTGTGAACCGAAACATATAAATGAATAGTATCATAATACAACGACGCAGACTCACCTGTGTAGACGTGCTGTATTCTTGTTGTTAGGAACTTTCAGGTGCAGTACAAAGTTCCTAGCAACAAGAACAGTATCATGTTATGACAAATACTACAGAAAGTCTCTTATCACTCTAAGTTTGACGTCCATTATTGTCTTTGCAGTCTGTCTGCCAACACCTGAAGTTGCGAGGGAGGTTATCAGAGATCGAGGAGCGGGAGTAGTGACTGGCTGGGGCGAAACAGAAAACGGGACAGCTTCGGACATTTTACGTAAGGTAAATGACAGTCCATAGAGTTTTTGAGATGAGAAAGTTCTTGACGGTGGGCCGATTTGAGCCGTTTGATGGATTTTTTAAATCTTGATATTTTTGTTTCCTAAACAGTCACATATCTGCAGTCTGCTACGAAGTTGACGCTTCTTGGCTATTCTTTTCATAAATGCATAATTTCATGGCGTCTCTCATTACTTTGAGTTGAACAATGTCCAAACCGATTCCCCTTTCATTGAGTCGGGCCGATCGATGAGGCTTCCTTGACCAAAATATGAATGATAGCGGGCGGGGCGTTTGTGAGTCCAAATTGGAAACAAAAGTGTTATGAAGAATGCATTGGTTTTGTGGTGCGTCATTTCCTAACAGGTCAAGCTTCGGGTCACAGACCGTTCAGCATGCGAAGGCTCCTACTCACCCAGTCTGGTGACGTGTAACATGTTCTGCGCAGACTCGCCCAGGAGAGGGGACTCTTGTTTCGGTGACAGTGGGGGACAACTCTCCGTTGAGGTGAGGAAGAAGGTGATACATTCATTGACAAGTATCATATCAAACGAAAGATTTGCTTCAGATGAGCAGTTTAAGGTGAACACGACTGGAACTAATTTGGGATAATTGGATCTTCACATTTTTCAGATATGTCAAAATTGTTAGTTTCCCTGTGGCTGAATGTTGCAATTTTACAAATTACTCATAAAAGCAAGTGTGTAACTTAAAAAGAAAAGTGGATGAGGTTACATTTGCAGACTAAATCGACGCTACTTTACCATCCAATTATCCCCAATTAATTCCAATCGTGTTGGTGATGATATGGTAAAAGGAGACAGTGGCACGTGGAATTAAAAAATGTAGTTATAAAATTTACAAATCAAAAACATATCAGATTGCGGTAGATGATATAGGAAACGACTAAAAAAATCCTATTCAGGCTGAATCTAATATCATCTTCATCATCATCATCATCATCATCATCATCATCATCATCATCATCATCATCATCATCATCATAGTCGGTTCATATACATTAATTTATATCTAAGCTTATGCACAATGGCATCTTTTGCATTCAGGTTGATTCTCGATGGTACTTGCTCGGTGTCGTCAGCTGGGGACACGAATGTGGTTCCAAGTGGCCTGGTGTTTACACTTCAGTGTACAGATTCAATCACTGGATACAACAGCATATCAACTCAAAAGACAGCGGCAGCAAGGGTGAGACAGTAACTTTACAGGGTCTTAATTCAAATATCTGCTATTGTCAACATATTTTGTACATATTCGTTTTGTTTTCACTTGTTTAATTTGCGTAAGACATTAAACACTCTCTACCGCTGACAAAATTAAAAGAATCGTACACAAAAATAATATAGAGTTTGTATATATTAAAAAACGCAGCGCGCAGGACAGAGGTAGCAGATTATTTATCGAGTGTCCGAAAGTTTATCAAAAGTGGCATATAAACTCAGAATATAGATCTCAGCTGTCAAATATTTTTTCAGACTCTTCCACAGTGGAACACTAGGAATGAGTCAATGATAGGTAAACTTAAAGCAAGACTCGTAGTAGAGCAGGTCAAATGTTGGGGTTTTCGTGTTTGCTTTGTCTATCACGAAAGACAAGTCGCGGTTGTTATTTTAATGTTACTGAAGGTCACAAACTAGAGTTTATGCTAAAACAGCTGTATAAGCTTTAGTAAAAGCTAAAATATATATAAGCAACTTTCGTGACCACCAACGAAATAATTGTCGTTGCAGGCGCATACTCATTTCATAGTTGTTAGCTAGGTCAAATGTTAGCTCTAGCGCCCTCACTCTATGCTGGAGTCTGAACATGGGACATCTGCAGACGTCCTATAAAGGCAATACTTGGGTAGGAGATTGTGCGTGGAATATGACGACAGCAAAAGTAAAACCAAATTAATTGTCTATCAGTATCATAAGAGCCGGTTCACCATTTTCCTAATGTGTCTGTCGCATCTGTAGATATTGTGGCTGAGACAACGACAGAAATGTGTGATATTGAAAGAAAAGTCAAACTGGCGAAGAATAATGAGAACCATAACATGCAAACTGTCATTGATTACATAACGGCCTCGGTGAGTCCAGGTGAGTATATCTGTGATTGTCTCTCGAATTTCACATTCTTCGCTGGTCCTCGGCATTGTGATGACTTAAGCTTATACTGAAGCCTTGGGTTAACACCGGAGCTTCATCAACTCTAACTTTTTATGTATTTTCAAGTAGGTCTTTGTACTGTCCTTAAAATGTAGAATTTTATTCATCTGTCAAGATGATGTCGATACGTTTAATTTTCAACATGTCAACGGAGTATGAAAGTGTGAACAGAATTAATTCGTCAACAGCAACATTGTACATTGAGTTGGCAAACCTAATACTTCGTATTTCAACATACTTCGGAGAACCTCTGAAGTACAAGAAAATGCATTTATTTTATTTTATTTTACTAGCAGAAATAACTAAGAAAAAGTACTGGTTTTGTTTTGTTGAATTTTGTTTTAGATAACCAAATGAGTGACTTTGTCATTCAACGTTACTATTGCTTTCGTTTTTGTTACAACCATATTGTTTTTTTGTGAAATATAAAATCTTATTATTTTGGTTTCAATTGCCGTTCAGAGAAGTCTTTTATAACAGACAAACGAGACGATAAATTAAAGATATTTAGTAATGTGTATGGCCTGTGTATCTAGTCGATGAAAAATATATTTCCACAATAACCTTACAGAGTCTAAATGAGTTTTATTTGTTTGTTTTTTCTCTCCCTTCTGTACGATTTAAACTCGCCCATTGATCTATTTTTCTTTTCTGTCTTTACCGCACAAGAGGACTGCGGGGTGAAAGGTCACCATGGTATCAGGTTTTCTAACGAAGACTGGCCTTGGTTGGCGAGTATCCAATACACTGTCAATGAAAATAAATACTTCAAAGGTTGCGATGGAGTCCTTGTAAGTCACAACTTGGTGCTGCTCTCTATCCGATGCTATCGCTTTTACGAGGCCCTGCCCAAGCCGAACCATTTCCGAATTTATCTGGGGAGAAAGCGCTTCAGCGAGCCTGGCGAAAACGAGAAAGCTTACGAAGTTAGTGCACATTTCCTTGCGGGCAAGAAGAAAACGGGTCTGGCGTTGTTCAAATTAAATGAATCGGTCGTCTTCACAGACGCAATCCGACCAGGTGCGTGACTTACCCATTTAATTACTTCTTTACTTAATGGTTATTTATCTTATTTTTGTTTCTATTCGCTCATTCATTTATTCTTCAGTTATAAATTCGTTTGTACTTTCATTTATTCTTTCTGTCGTTCACGCATTCATTGTTCAGTTATTTATTTGTTTGTACTTCTTTTGTTTCTTTTCTAACCAATGCAATCATTATTTACAAATTGCATATGCGAAAACGTAAAGATCCGTGTCCATATAATCCTATGCATGTGCCTTCAACGTCCTTTGTTCATTTTTCACACCTCGTTCCTGCTTTCGGCACCAACCTCTCCTATCAGTATGTTATGTGTTCCAAACATGCTTTAGGCCTACACCACAATATGTGAAGGGTCTGTGATCGAACGAAAACATCTTGTCGAGCTCATGATGACAATAAGCATTGAGTTAGCACCTCCTTGCAATGATTAGTAGAAATTAGACTTTTCTCCTTTACTGATTATGCAATACTGTACTCGTTTTAAAGGACACAGTGTGCATGCAATCTTATGATGACCTTGCTTCTTTGGTTACCTCTTATACATCCCTGTTTTGCCACACAATTGAGGATCAACCAATCACCGAACTGTTAATGGAAGTCATTCAGAGTAATTTTTCTTATTTCTTCTCTCAGTTTGTCTACCCGCGTCAGACTTTGCCGCTAAGATGCTACACCCCGGCACCTACGGCTTCGTAACGGGGTGGAAACTTTATGACGATGTTGAGTCTATCCAGAAGGTGAGCCATGCAAGTTGAGGTAGAATACGCCTCGGGGACAGATATTCAGACTCTCAAACTTTTACAATATTCGTTTTGCATACCTCATGTGGGGGCTCATTTTGAAGGTTATGAAGTAAATAGAGTTTTATAGGCTTGGTTTTCTGAAAATCGGGAATTTCATTTCCCCCATAGAGATAGCACAGACTGGGATGTTGGCCATTTTGAATTTCGTGTATCGGTAACTATTGGGCAATTTTTTTCCAGTGCCAAAATTTGAAGGGCGACCCATGATTTTTATTCTTTATTTCGAAAGGGGATAATTTAAAGTTTCCTTCACGGAAAATCCGAGCAAGGTTTGAGTCTTTCATTTTCGAGACGCGAACCACCAAAGTCAAATTTCAGTGAATCTGAAAGGGAGGCACCGTGATCGCTTGCATGACTGTTGATGAATGTTTACTCTGCGCTTTGCTTTGTTTGGAAGATGACCAGTTAGAACCATGGCGTTCAGTTTAGGATCAGAAATTACAACATGAGTCACTAAAGTTCGGGAAAAGTAACATAGGCTTACTGTGCGTCGAACACTATTTACTAGGCGCTACGTAGTTTCAATTTCAACATTCAATATTACGACAAATATTTGAATTGAAACAATATGAACAATCGCGGTGTGTGTCAGTCGCCAATAGGCCTATAGTGGTAAAATTTGCACTGTATTAGGATTTCTCGTTACTAAACCTTATTTGATTCTAATGCCGCTCAGGTACCATTCAGGGTCAGCTCTGCCAAGGAATGTAAATATCGCCAGAATACCTCACCCTCGGACCAGTTTTGTGCTACATCCCGGCTGATAAAACACCATATGGATTTCTGCCATAATATCGATGGACCTCCCCTGGTACAACAGGTATGTGCGTGTTCGTAGCTCAGGTTCCCTGGTTTGTGTGGTCGGTGCGTACATGAAGTGAGAGGGTATCCTGTAGGCGACATGGTGCTATTGTTAAATTCTGTTGACATTAGGGTAAAACTTATCAGCAGATAAAAGAAATTAGTGTTCCGCCGAATTGTACTCGGCAAATTTACTAAAAACACTGATAGATGTGCAGGACAAGCTCAAATAATATAATACTTGAAAAGTACAAACAGTGCGCCACCACAGGTTTTAGGCTTGCGTGACGTGCATGGTGTCTGCGTTGCGATGGTTTGCTGTGTACATCGAGAACTTGGACTCAGGGACTGGAC
>LD349472.1:368566-397683 GCA_001465055.1 Ptychodera flava
CACATGATTATTGCCAGTTGAAGTTACTTAGTTCTGGGCTTTATCATTTCAAGTACAGCGGGCATTTTGTAATAATTGCAGTACTCTACAGCTGTCTCGGATTTCCTGGGACACTCTGATACCTGAAGAAATCAAAGATTTTAAAGTTTAAGTTATGGACAATTTGTTTGTAAACTGGAATTCTAGACTGCTGTTTCGGTCACGGTACAGGCAATTTTCGCCGTACAGAGATGTGACCCGCACCTTATACTGACACTGACTACGTGTACTCCGTTAAAAGTTCTATCAAGCAGGTTTAGGGATGGAATCCCTGAAAACTGTCCACAGAGTCGTCATAATAACATTAGGCATACATGTCACACAAATATTTGTGTTTATAGACAGGAAAGCTTCATGTTCGTCATCCTAAAAAAGATACCTGATGATATCTATGGCGTTGTTTGTGATTCTATGATGTGCAACAGTTTTCAATGAGCCGCGAGGCTTTTTATCTTATCGAAGACTGCGGTAACCATAGACCCTCAAGAAAAACTGTAACTTCAATTCACGAGACGTATCAGGGATTCTGTGCTTCTGAGATGTACATTAAGTAAAGGAACACCAATAGAGGGCGTGATACTCACCAAGTATTCATATTTCACATCCACGCCACTATCGATCAGCAGCTTGGACATTTTAGCATGGCGGCATCGTACAGCACGCATCAGTAACGACTCAGTCCCCCACTGTTGGAAGAACACGTACCCTTATTACTGGAAACCATTACAGTTCGACAGATCTCGCTCTATCAAAATTTATGAGATCAACGCCTAACGTTCTGATTGTTTAAGAGTCGAATGTGTCTTTCTTCCTGAGAATGTCGGTCGCTTGTTTAACATCTCCATCGATTATCTTTGATTATATGCTTCGGCCGACACAACGGGATTATAATAATTCAAACGTTTCATGTATTCTTTTGTTTCTATGTTTTTGGTTTGTTTGTTTTTGTTTTGTTTTTGTTTTGTTTTTTGTTTTGGTCTGGCGTACTTCAGCAGCGAACTTGATGATGATCGTCATCAAATTCAATGCATGCCTCGTTTGGTGGTATTACAAAAGTCTGTTCGGTTTCTGCTGGTTATTGCACTAAAGAAGGGATTCGAAGCTATAAAAGGTTTAATAGATGTTTGTCTGCTTAGAAATATACAAATTCTTTTCTCCAATACTGTCAGTAACGTAGGACATCTTTCTCAGGCCGTACCACTGCTCTTGAATGTTAGCGTATCCTTTAAGCCGGGAATAGGAAAATCTTACCGGAATGTCGTTCACATCTGCTCCTCGTTGGATACAAAGAGATGCAGTCTGTAAGTCACCTTGTTCAACTGCATTGATCAACGTCTACAGCAGAAAAAGAAAGAGAACAATCATGTATAACTGGAATAATTAGCCATGGGTGCTGTAATTTTTCCACGGAGGGACCGTGATTTTTCCCACCAAAATTTTAATTGCAACATTTTACCAATAATTATGAATTTTTCTGTAATTTTTTGATAATTTTTGACCAAATGGACATTGTGTTCAGTTGGCGACAGATTTTTATCAAAATTTTGGCAAAAATCTGAAAAAAAATGACTGGAGTATATTTTATAAATGCGACAAAATTGACTTTGGCGCTCAAAGGGTTAAACGAAAGATTGACAAGCCTTTCAACGGGAAAAACTCGACGTACGGCTATGGAATTCTACTTTCATAGTTCCGAGAGATATTATTTAAGGTATTAAATCAATTTTATTCACCGACAAAGAAGCCGACTCTTTCATTTTTCACATTTTTATGAAGAGCTCAAGAGCGATTTCAATTCTGTCGGTGTACTTTTAATGCCAATTTTATCATACACAATGCAGGGATTCAAATTGCTGAAATAGACTCTATTCATTATCCTTTAAATGATTATAGGGAATGATAATTTTGAGACCAAGCAATTAAATATCGTTAGCCTGCACTACTGATATCTATTTTATGCTTCTCTATGTAGTAACGGATGTTTCCTACTTGTTGTACTGCGTGTCTGCCAAACTTTCAAAACTAGTCAGACACTGAAACACTATGTGTGTGACGATAAACCGTCTAAACCAAGTTTCGCATCCGTTAATATAAACTGCATGTAAATTGGTATGCTTATGGCATACATTCTTTTCACAGGCAGACTTTGACCAAACCTTTAACCCTCATGCATGTCGAAAATGGCACCTGGACTTGTATACTTGTGATTGGAGTATAGACGGGTTTACAATCTCGCCAACGACCTACGACTGTCATACCTCTTGCAGCTCCTTCCTGTAAGACATGATGTCACCGTGACGTCACTGTTTCGATTCACTCCTGAAGCGTCCAATTCAATGGAATAGCGCAAATTATATTATCTGTAACGAGACCAAGTTAACAAATTGAGGTATCTATAAACTGTACATTATTGCCTAGGCAACTTTGGTATCTGCTTTATATTATTTATAGACTATAATCTTAGCTTATCTCACGTATCTCAGAAGGCCTAATACTTCTGTATTTAGTTTTCATGGGCGAGACAACCTCCGTAATCCTAAGGGTACTTCACAGCACTAAATTCCTGAAATTCGCTGC
Organism: Ptychodera flava; assembly: GCA_001465055.1. Lineage (NCBI taxonomy): Eukaryota > Metazoa > Hemichordata > Enteropneusta > Ptychoderidae > Ptychodera > Ptychodera flava. The sequence continues at coordinate 371,183 of LD349472.1, forward strand.
GTAGAATCCCTCGGCGCGTTCTAACTCACTTGCGTGACCTACATTTTAAGAAGGAAAAATATAAGTACGACGAAAGGACAGAAGACGCCAGGAAATCGTTTGCTGAGACAACGTCTTGAATTCTATCCGATGTCTTCAGCTATTCACTGCAGCTGTTATTTTTAAAAGTGATATAGCGATGTCATTTTATTTGGATGACATGTTCCCATTCAATGGCCATTCCTAAATACTTCATTGTGACTGTGGCTTTTGTGGTAAAAAACTGCCGCTCGTAAAATTTGCGAGAAAAGTAACGTCAGTCTTGTCCATATCACCTGTACCGACTAATAAAGTCAACGAGACTGTAAACCTATCCCATCTTTTGCACACGCTGCTTGGGAATTTTCTTCGTGTTTTCCCGGAGTTCAGCAATGTACACGCAGAATGCAAGATATCACATGCAACGCCATTCGTGCTACAAGACCGCAGTATCTTCGACGGAAACGCTTAAATTTCTTTGATCGAAAGAAACGCAAGGGAAGACCGATGGGTTAAATAGGAACACAATGACACTGTCATGTTATATCTGGTCTAAGGAAGCGTCCAGTGTTTATGGTATCTTATCATGCATTCATTCCTTGTTGGGTATGCGATATTGCGACTGGTGTCAGACGGAGTAATTTGAATAGGACCTACTCTAAGGTTTCATGTCTAATATCGCTGGTCATAACGTTTGTTGACCGAAGGAACCGAGCAGGAAATTACGCTACTGAACACTCTCGCTTTCCAGTTCACCGAGGCAGCCAGGCAGACGATGACGTCATTGAGGCTCACACAGGTGGTTGGTGTCTCGAGGATACATTATTTGAAACTCCACACGGATAAGTGGTTATGCTTTTAAACGTGAGAATAGTTAATTCAACGTCTCCTAAGTGCTCCGCACTGCGATCAACTCTACTATGTATACCTACGGTTTGTATCGCACAAGATTCTTACGAACCGAAAAGCAATCTGTGATATGCTTGGAATACGAATGTGCTGTGTCGTATTCATCGTTGTAAGTCGTTAGCAGATGACAGTGTTTACAGATACTTTGGCAACAAGCATTGATTCGATTAATAAACGAGCCATTTACTAACAAATTAAACGCCACTAAAAGTTTGCATTTCGAGACTGTAATGTTGAGAACAGCCCATTCCGCAATCAGTCTGAACAATTGACATGGTGCTTTGGACAAAAAGTCGATTCGGATTACAATTAAACCAGAGTGTGTTGTAAAACCTCAACGTAATAGGTCGATATTACATGCAGATGAAACACAATCATGTCGGCCAAGGATTACTACTAGGTACGTAAATAGAGCGTACAGACAACAAAACGATAACATAGGTGAACTATTCCCTCAATAAACACAAATATGCCCGCATTTCTCTCGAAGAACGCCTGGCTTTGGCTTGTTGACTCCATGGCACGCCGGGATGGCACGGCACTGATCAGATTCAGGGAGTGGATCGACGCAAGTGTACAGGTATACAGCGGACGTCTTGCTGTCAGTGTAACGGAAGCACTTTAGGCCTAGCACCGAAAATAGAAAAAAACCCAGACATTCCTCTTACCTGATCGACACGGTCTGGTCACAGAATCACAGGTAACCAGCGGGTTCTGGCAGATTTGACCGTGCCGAGAAGCCAAGAAGTACCGTCTACAATTATGTGTGCGTTTACGGTAGTATAAAGTGTACGCCAGTCACTATGGAGTTATTATGGTTCCCAGGTCATCGTTCACTTTACACAAGGTCATTAAAGCGACGTTTATGTGTAGTATTGTTCACATTCACCACGGAGAAAACCGAAAAGCATTGTGGGAAAATCCAGGTGCGACGTCAACTACGCTCGGCCCAAGTTGTACATTAGACGGTTAGTTGTCTGAGGTTGCGCGTACGTGCGACCCGTATTGCCATACCACTTCCTCTGTTGTGCTGAGTTTTGGTTTAAAAAAATGAGGGCGGGCTACGGATGCTTGCAAGGTTGTTCAATTCTGTGATACAGTGATATGCAGCACATCTGGAAAGGCTTTGAGTATATGACAACGGAATGTGTGGTGAAGGCCCTGTGTTTGTTCTGAGTGAAGAACCCATTCTTTCATTCTTAACTACATTTATCCTCAGGTGATCACAAGCTTAAAAAAGGCTTGATTCAAGGTTTTATTGTGTGAGAGCCTGTTTCGATATTTGGAAATTAATTCAGTATCCGCTTCATTCAAAAACTTTAGTAAACATGTGCATGGTGACTTGAAAATTGGTGTTTCGATTTATTTATTTATTTAATTACCTATTTATCTATTTATTTACACGTTTAATGAGCAAGCCAGTTACTAAGAAGAGTAATTTTCATCGGGGCTCAAAGGAAACACATGAACATTATATAAGAAAACACTTTAAAAATTATTTAAGAATTATGTTAAAACCAAGAAAGGATCGTCGTTTTCGTCTTTAAGACAATGCTTTGCTGGTAGCAGCTATGAAAGGTCAAAGCGATAGGTGAGATGCATGCTCAGTTGTCGAATTTGATCATGTGTTAGAGGATAGAGAGACCTTTGGCATGCTATTAACTAGCTCACACCGAATGCCAGTGGAAATCTCAATCATGTTGGTTACAGAGGAATTCCTATACATTGATTATAAGGTGATTGCAGATTCTCCGTCGTTGGTTCCGTTGTGTGTTAGCAGAAATGTGACTGTCTTTGTATAGGGCGTCATATTACAATTACACGTTATATAACCTAAATCTTTTAATAGGGTGTCCAGCACCTTTATACAATCAAAGGCTGTCCTTATTAGAAGCGATTTTTATATTGAGCGGTAGGTACCTTTTTATGGTAATGAGCAGGTAAGGAAGTTTCTGCTTGGCCTGGCGGCAGTTAACGTAAAAGGGGCCAACGAGGCGGTGCGTATAATTCAAATGTGTTCGCGAGTTGCCGACAGTGACGAACAGCAGGCTTGCCAAGTACCCTTGTTAAGTGGTAAATGCCATCAATCACATATATTTTTCTGAATCAGTGTGATACATGTAGTCTAAAGCAGCTTGACAAATGCAGCCTTTTGTGGTCAAAGGTAGTGGTAACACAGGCTCTTTCATAACTGCATTGTATGCTCACACAGTAAAATATACTTGGAGTACTGTAACTGTAGATCGAGTACTAATTTTCAATTTCGTACAACTGAAAAAATTCCTACCTTGTATAACCTATTTTGCATCACATTAACTCTTTAAAAATGAGTCAGCTCCATTTTGAGGCATTTTACATCTTATAAAATCATGAGTTCTATCACATTATGTCAAAATTTGACGACAAATCTTTCCAACTTAGAGCTGTGATGATTAGTATTCTTGTGTAAAACATTTTACTACAGTTCATCATGATTTTCATAATTGATGAGTTTCTTCCACCACTCTCTCAGCTCATGGACCCTGTCCCAATCCACCAAATACCACCAGTAGTTGACATGGTCTTTCCGTAAGTTCTTGTGTTTCAGGTAGTAAGCGTGCTCCCAGACGTCGATGACAAGGATGGGAAACTGACCATCGCTCAGTGGAGAGTCCTGATTGGCTGACGTTGTGATGACCAATTCTTCTTTCTCCGAGTCCAGGTTGAGACATAACCATACATATCCTGTGATAAGATTGACAAACGCCATTGATGGAAAATTTTGTGAAATATTAGTAAAAATGTATGTAAGATTTTTAGCATTTCAACTACCAGTACATCAATAATTTCTAACACTATATCTACTATGGTTCTCCTAGCCACAGAATCATCATGTTCTGTGGAGACTGTGATTTAACCTGTGAAGACAAAACCCTTGTGAGCTGTAACTGTGATATTGAGACAGAAGGAGATAACTGAATGTTGTGAATCTCCCTAGTGTGTGACAGATAGCGTTTACCCATGAAAAACCATTGTTTATATGAGAATTCAAAAATTTCCGCCCAGTGTATGCAAATGGCTGCATCATCAGTAATTTCCCTATTGTGCGCCCATGGTCCTGTATCTTCCCATTTAAACAGATACAGTATTCTTGATACCAGATATCATATCACTGTTTCATTTGTCTTGTTTGCTTTTAAAGGCCTTTAAAGGTATACTTTGGCGATCATTATTTTGGCATTTTTCCAGTTACAGAGAAACACCAAGCTGATTTCCAACATAATACCAAACTTATGAAAACTATGGCAACAGAAAGGGACTTTATTCCCTTTGTGTTCACCCTGATTCACTATAAACAGGTCCACACTCCCTATTGGCAACAATGGGTTTGGGCCAAACCATGGTGGTGAAAGGGTGAAGTTATCGTAAGACATGGAGACTTACCTGATCCAAACAGCACATTTGCCTGTGTGGAAAATGCCTCCTTGAAATTTGAAAAACTTCCAAAATCTCTCTTGATAACATTGAGAAAGCTTCCCTTTGGAGTTCTGGTCACGTTCTCTTTATTTGGAGACATTACTGACCAATACAAGTTGTGGTTGACATAGCTGAAAACAAGGGAAACAAATGCATGTGAAAAAAACTACAAAATAATTTGCATATTCATCATGTCTTCACTTCCATTTCTGAAAGTTTACCAGCATTGGGGAATACTAGTAGTCAGTGATAGCCACTGTGAGGAAAGGGCCAATGTGTAGTATCTCAGAAGCTTTCAGCCAATTGGTTGGCTGTAACTGCTTGCTATTGAGTTGCTTTCCAAACAGCCAACCACCTACACAATAACCGTAGTTTCAGAATTCCTAAGTTACTGCACCAATCAGATATAACCTTCCGAGCCAGTGCACATTAGCAGGAAAGAACAAAAGCAGAGAAAGAATCGATACTTGCCCTAAACAATGATTGCTGGTTGAAAAATGATGCCTATCTTATCCCCCTTGAGTGCTAACTGGCATCTTAATTAAACCATTACACATAAGCTCCTAATTTTGTAACTCACCAATTTTTGAGTGTTATATGATAAACAAACAAATTGGCATTCTTTGTCCTCACTGTATACTCAATCATACTTTTACTCCAGATTCAGTGGCCTCAAAGATGTACACGTGTCTTAAGGGTTTTCTCTGAACTACATACATAAATACCTCAAGAGTCTGGACTGTGACCTTTCACCCTAAGTTTCTGCCCTTACACAATAAATTTGTCAATTACAGGTTACACTATGTGGTTTTATTTTTTAAAAACGCTCTTGAAGGAGAATGTTGTTGTATAAATTTTTTGGAAAAAATAAAGAAACAAGCTGTTTTCTTTCAGTGTTTAAACAAAAAATGTGCAAATATTTTACAATCTGCACATTTGCCTGGTGACCAAACTGAAAGTGAAACCTGTTGGACCTAAATCAAACAACTATCAGGGGCACAGTTTGTTTGTTACACGAGAACTGAGACATCAAGAGCAAACATCATGCAGAGGCGGGAACTACAAAGAGAAAGATTTCCCAAGTTTTCACAAAACATTTTGTATTCTAACATTCTAGCTTCAACATCGAGATAACCATTATTGTACCTCAAAGCAATTGGAGTTTTGACCTAACTTTTTTAACGGAATGGTTCAAAAATATTGCAGATTGTGGTGACTTGAAAAGGGTGAAAATCAGTAATTTTTGTTACAACTATGACAAATTTCTAAAATGTAATGGAATAAAAGCAGTTTTCAGAGTTCTATTGATCTTTGTTTTTTTGAAGGTTCAGATGCTCGTATTTCAAATAATAGCAATTGCTTTTACAAAATCTTGGCCTTGAATGTGTGATTGAAAATGAAACATGAGCTCCAATTGTCTAAGTGTGACAAGATTAATGAACACAGAAACCTTTAACTACGAACTTAAAGGAGTTTTCCTAGCAGTATGGTCTGTCCCTAACCCTAATGACTCCCTAGGACACTGGTGATTGATATGATGTGCTGTCTGTATCAACCAATTATCTTCACTCTTTAAACTCAAGTCACACCAGTCTATGTTATCAACGTCTGTGAAAGGAATATACACTTACCCACCGCCAAAGTTTCTCAGATAACTCCTGTAAATCTCTGACACTTGATCGAGTTTTTGTAAAATGACAAAGATTGGTTCGGCAGCCAGTGGATCTTGTGATTCAACCTGAGTGTTCAAGAAATGAGAGTGACACATTATGATGATACTGGACTAACATTATCAAATTAAAAACGAAATTTGACATGTTCAGGCTGCTTTGATATATTAAGCAATGTAGGCGCTTTGGCAATGATGATTTAGCGGTACAACACGGACAGTGTATTTTATAAACAGACCTAAAATGATGGTAAAGACAGCTAAGCATTCAAAATGATTTGGGGAGCAGGAAAGAAAATTGTACTTTACAAACAGAGTAACAGGAAATAACATGTACATCAAATTTGCAACTGGTGGTCTTTTACAGTGTCACGATGACTTTTCTTTCTTTTTGCTGAAAATATTAGTGTAAGAACATGAACATGATGGTGAGTCATACGGAAATCGAAAGAAAAGAAATCGAAAATGATAGTATGGATACTGGAATCTTGGAAGATAAGAGGAGCAGATTGAAAGTGATGAGAAGATAGACAAATTCAATAGTATCTACAGCAAATACAAAGAATACTCTGCGAAATCCTCTTCATTCAAATAATCTACTTGCATTGCCCCAACATGAATTTTACAATGAGAGAATTCTCTCTCTCTCTCTCTCTCTCTCTCTCTCTCTCTCTCTCTCTCTCTCTCTCAGAGCATGCTCAGAGGAACAAAAGGCCTCCTACATGAAAGCTGGGTTAACTTTTCACCAAGAAGTACAATATCCCCTCCTCAAATATATAATGGGACAGCCTTTATAGTTAACTCTTTCCTGTTTGCGATGACACCTTTCCACGTTGAGTTTTCGTTTTCGCTGAAAATATTAGTGTAAGAACATGAACATAATGGTGAGTCATACCGACATCGAAAGAAAGGGAATCGAAAATGATAGTAAATACTCGTCCGTATTACATCTATCGGATGGAACATAATTCTGCATGAAGCTTCATGTACAGGGAAGCAAAGGCGACTTTCGTAGCTACAACCACATTTGTTGATAGAAGTTTCTGATTAAATACCTTGGAATATTGGACACATCACTGACCTTAGACCGCCAGGTACTCAGTGCAGCGTTCATCTTCTGCGTATAACCTGCATGGTGACCCTGGTGGTGAACGCGCACGGTCGGTCGCCTCGTCGATATATGGTTCGAGATCGCCATAGTCGTAAGGCAGTGTCGGCAGCTCATAGCTGCTTGCATAGGTTGCTATTATTTCGTACGGTAACGGGGCATTAGCAATACCTACTGGGATAAATGCGGCGAAAAACGTCACCGTTGTGGCTAATAGAATCTGAACGGTACACATGTTGTTCACTCAATCACAAACACTGCTGAACTGCTGATTTATGACCCTGATCATGTGACAGTACTCCCGGGGTCAACACAGGCCAATCATAGCTCCATAGCTACCTATGACAACAACACCATTTCCGCGCCAGCAGGATTTCACCGGTTCTTAAAAACGGTAAGCCACTTCCCCATCGACATTCTTGTGTCGATAGATTGCTCATATTGTCCCGAGCATAGTTGTGCCTTATGGACGATTAGCAATTTTGTGTGTGCAAGGCTTTTCACACAACATTACATGCGATACGTCAGCTAACCCACGCCATGCCACTGTCACTCATTACAGTTGGATGACAAGACGTTGCCGAGAATTGAAAGCTGCCAAGAAATCCGAAATCCGCTAGGATTTTTACCGTATCCGGGTCTTGTAAGTGCTACTGAACCGCGTACACAGGGAATGCAGACCTAAGCAGGGAGATCGAAATATATCATGCATTGAATTTTGGGCAAACAACAGTATCAGTGCTCATACATAATAAGTCGATCTCCAGCATTGTTCGGGCCTCGGAAGCACCCACTTTACGATGGATGAGTCAAGCCTATACAAAGCATTATTGCAAGGTGACATGGAACGCCTCCCTGCACAAGAATCGAACACAGTTCGCATCTTTATTAGTTCCACATTCACAGGTAAGAAAATTATAAAAATTCTGCGGTATAGAAATTTACGTACTTCGCCAACATGTTTCACTCTGATGCAGCCTGCAGGCTTAAAACGTCCCATAACATACAAGGATAACGCCCTACCCCAAAGAAGTATCATCACAGGACCGGTAGCTTGGGCGTGGTATGATCACGTCTTAATCTACATACAGTAAAAGTAATTGCACTCTCGCTTTAAAACGCTATTCGTCTTAAGATTGTTTCTTCATCAGATAATTTCATTTTGGTCTTCATGTACAAGGTTGTAAAATGAACAAATTAAAGTGAGATAGTCAAATAAGGACAGCTTTTCACTGCCATTAAAATTTTCCTCCTTCAACGTTATATTTTCACATTGAATTATAAATATGTCCAAAGCAAGCTTGTAATGCAGTAAAAGTAATATATCTGGGTGATGCAAAACTCACGGACAAATGTAAGCTATATGTGATATGGTGATATCACATAGAAACTTCCATTTGTAAATTGTGACAATTCTAACAAATTTTCTAAGTACTTTATTACAAATTTTGTTTCAAAACAGCTAGTAGTACAACAGGTTTTTAATGTTACAGCACCTTTGCAATGTGCAGGATATGTTATTTTGCTCTGATGTAGATATGGCGGAGGAGAGAAACAAGCTAATGAGGGAAGCGTTTCCAATAATACGAACCTACTGCCAAAGTAAAGGTTTAGAGTTTGAAGTTGTCGACATGAGATGGGGCATTCGAGATGAAGCAAGTTCAGATCATATGACGTCAGAACTGTGCATCCGGGAGATTTCAAATTGCCAGCGGTTGTCAAAGGGACCAAACTTTGTGGTAAGAGAAAAAGTTCAATGTAATATTCTGGGTAATTTTTTTGAACTTTTATCTACATGAATGTTTAAATTACTTTTACCCGGTAGCTTATAGACTCTACCTCTGCACCCTTCCGCACACTTTTGCACTTTTCTGCTGTTTGCGCATTGTCGATCAATGTTTTCTGCTGATTTGCAGCTTGTCAGAAGGCTTATTATCTCATTGGCGATTGTCACTATTCACAGCAACTTAGGGAGTGTATTTGTTTAATTCAATTATAACAGTGAGATTCAGCCAACCAATTAGATAACAGCTTCAGAGATGCTGCACATTAGCCCAATGTTTTCTTTACTTTCTCCCGTGACACACACACTCTCTCTCTCTCTCTCTTACTTGTTGTACTTGTTGTCATTCAGCCAACCAATTGGATAACAGCTTCCGAGATACTGCACATTATTAGCCCAATATTTTCTTTACTTTTTGCTGTGACACACATTTTCTCTCTCTCTCTCTCTCTCTCTCTCTCTCTCTGTTTGTTGTCATCTGTACTGTATGACTATTTATCTCATTATTAGGTTTTCCTTGGCAACAAATATGGTTATCGTCCTCTGCCTCCCCGTATCAAGGCAGAAGAGTTTGAAAAACTTCGCGATCTTGCAGAAGCAACTGCAAGTCAGGAAGACATGCAACTTTTGAACGATTGGTATTTGAAAGACACAAATGCAGTACCAGAGGAGTACGTACTTCAACCAATCACAACTTATCTGAAGCACTTCAACAATGAGGATGAGGAATTTTCAGATCTGCGAATGCAAGATCGACAGAAATGGTGGCAGGTGTTGCAAACGCTGCAGACATTACTGAAGATGGCTGCTGATACAGCGATTAAAACTGGAGTTTATGATGAAGAAAAAGTGGAAGCTCTGTTCATATCAGGTAAGCTTTTATCTTTTATCTTTTAATTTTCAAAATTTATATGTCCTCTAGTCTGTGTGGAGCACACTGTTCTTAATACCAAGTTACAGGCAAGTCAATAGAAAGCTTACCGGTACATTGGCAAGGCTTTAATAGAGGGCTTAAAAATACTGAGCCCGTACAAAATTTACACTTGAAACGACATGTAGCTGCAATAATTGTAGCCCTTGGTCCGTGCACCGGCTTCTTCTGTGGTGATGGAGCAGTCACGGTCAGACTGTGGTGCTGTTAAGCGACAGGTTGCCAAAGTCCTCTACAGCCTGTGAATTTTTGTTGGATTTTTTTGTACTAATTTGGCATTGTGCAACATCAAATCAAGTTGCAGACTATGGACCTATCCTGGAACTGCCTGAGGCTAGATTTTGATTCTGACTTTAACTGGGGTTTCGCTCAGTACAAGTTTTATATGATCGGATGAACCTTGAATAATACACACTCCACACTAAATTATTCAAAAGTCTGTATAGAGATAAAGATAATTCATCTTGAGTCTTACGTTTCATCAATTGTTTGTTTACAGTAACTGAGGAAGAAGTAACACAAGCAATTATAAGAAATCCCGAGGCGGCAGACCATTGTTTGTGTTTTGTACGAGAAATTGAAGATGCTCAGGGAATTGTAACTGATGAGGAAGCAAAGCATTATGTAGACCTGAAGGAAGAGAGGTAACAACATTGCATTTTGCTACACATTCCATTCCTAGCAATATATCCACTTAAATGCATTTGAAATGTGATCAAGTCACACGATAAACCACACTGAGCGACAGTATACCATGGAGCTTGATAAGTTTACGACATATGCAAAAGCAATAGAATAAATGAAGTGAACTTGTCAAAACTGAGTGGTATACCCATTGCTTGGATGTTTTATTGCTATTATATCATAACAGTATATTGAAATTCTGGTGTGAAATGTCAAAAAAGGAATTTTTCTCCAGTTATTACGAGAGCTCATTGTCCTATATCGCAATATAGCAAGTTTATTTTCACATCTCTACCAATCAGATCACTTCATTTGCACCATCAATATGCTGGTATAATATAAATATCCAATATACTGGTATGATATAAATATCGTTATATCATACCAGTATATTGATAGCACAAATACAGTGATCTAATTGGTCAAGACGTGAAAAGACAGTGGTATATTGGCGATATACCATGGCTGACATACGTGCGAGCTCTCAGCTTGAGCAAAAATCCATTTTTGACGTTCCACGCCAGAATTTCAATATACCGGTACTGTTATGATATAATAGCAATAAATCACACCCAGAGACGGTATACCACTCGCTTTTGACCAGTTCACTTCATATATGCACTCGCTATCGCTCGTGCATGTATGTCATGAACTGGTCAAAATCTCATGGTATACCGTCGCTGGGTGTGCTTTATTGCTTAAATATTGAGCTACCTGTCATGTTAGAGCTTTGAATTTGAACTGCATGGATGGAAGCATACAAATGTACCTAATACTGGTATATTAAGGCAATACCGAAGGATTCAAATTGCTAAGCAATGGTTGCTAAGGGCAATTTCCAAAATCAATCAAAATGCAAAGTTTTCATGGTTTTCTTTGCATAATAAAGATTTACAGAACCATACAATTCCAAAAGACGAAGTTTTGTCACGTGATTTGGTCAGTGACGTCACACATATACAAATTTTCACAGCTGTACTTTAAAACGTTTCAGCTCCTACAAATTTTCACCAAATTTTCCAAAATTTCAGAATGTTACACGTGAGATAATTGTTTAGAGCCCCTAGTATGGATTAGATTATCTGTTCAAGTACAAACGATTTTTGAACAGGAAAATATCTACTGTGTCATTTTGTGAAATTTTGAGGGGTTTTACGGCGATATCTCATAAATGGTCCGGAATTTGTAGAAACGCATGCTCATCTATATTCTCATGTATGACTTCAATAATCCTACCAAAAGTCAGCTAAATTGGTTTACAATTGAGAGAGTTGAAAGATTTTGAGCATTTTCAAAATACCAGGAGTCGAAAATCCATAAAAAACAACAGAATGGTAAGATTTTGCACGCGCAAAAGTGTGCGTTTGGAACGTTGCCAGCCAGAGCAACCAACGCGTGCTTTGAATCCTTCGGTATCGCCTTAAACACATGCTTGTATGTCAGTTCAAATCAAATGAGAGTACATATCATTGATGCTATTGTTTGACTGATGCAGCGTTCAAATTCTTTTTCTCCCAGAAACTATTGAAAAAAATCGTCTTTTCATTTTTTCAGTTTACTAGATGAGGAAGCTCAAGCTTTACTAGCCAAACTAAAACGAGAAAAGCTGATTTCCAGAATGAGTAAAGGAATAGTCAGAAAGTGGTCTGTTCCATGGACTTCAAACGGTATGGACCCATCTAATCCACGTCATAAGGAATACTTGGAAGCCTTGTGTGATGAATTTATTCAGAGCATCAAGCAGCTTATAGAGAAAGGATCAAACAAACAAACAAACAAGGTACCCGATGATGCATTGTACAAAGAAGTTGTACACCATGCAAAGTTCTGTGAGACAAAATGCAGGTATGTACTATTGTATACATGGACATACATATCTATAGAGCCTGTTTTGCCTTGTTTAGATTTTGTCTGTTTAGATTTTGTTTAGATTTTGTCTGATAATATGCACCTCATAACTGAAACACCTAAACTCTTGCTCAAACTCTCAAATATTCTCTTACTGATTAAAGAATAAAAGTAAGGGGTGACCATGCAAATTTGGTTTGTTCCATAGTAGCAAATTACAGTGTAACTGTACATTTACCAATATTTGGAATTCATAATGACTGCCATCCCCATTTTAACACTTTCGTAGGGAGAAGTTGTATTTTTCATTTTCAAAAACTAATGAAGTTGGTGAAAACTTTACATACTCCAAGAGCTTCAAAATGAGTCCATACAAGTGGCAGATCAGAGAAATTGCAAAAATTTGAGAGTGAATATCTTTACCCAAGGCCCATAGCAAGTACGCACAGAACACTATGAATACAAATCTAGTGTTTAGCAGTAGTCTGTTCAGTTTATTTCAAATAATTATTTCATTTTCATGATTTCTACAGTTATTACCATACTTACCTTGCACAGCAAACCTAAAGTGCATTGTGTGCATGTGTCTCGAAATGTGCATGTGAAAGCTTGGCTTGGAGGACTTGCTTTATCATATGGCATGTTTGATGAGACTGGACGTTTACCTGGTACAACGCTCCTGGAGAGTAGTTTTTACTGCTGTATTTTTGAAAAGTTGAGCACATATCGCTTGCGTTGCGCATCAAAACCCGCAATGTACTGGTGATACTTATATGATACAGGGTGGTTCTCATTTATTGCCCACCTCACAAAAATACTCTGTTTTTACCACATACAAATGTGCGATATTGACGTAATTTCTTCTGTATCAAAGATCCTTCCGTGGCAGACAGTCTATGTTAGAATCAGTGGAGGAGTATGTCAAAAACTTCAGTAAGAATAAACCACTGTGCATCCACGGAGCATCAGGATCTGGAAAAACCTCAGTGATGGCAATGGTTGCCCAGAGCTCCAGGAAATGGCTGCGGTCAACCGGCATTTGTGTGCTCCGATTTCTCGGAACGTCACCACAGAGTACAGCAATTCACCAAACACTTCAAAGTATATGCAAACAGGTAAATCATGAAATCAAAGTTTCTAAACATATACTGTAAGACAATAAGTTGTACCACGGTCAAGGACACAGTGCTGGTTTCTTGCAAGCTTGGAACTCATCAATCATCCCCAACACCAGCATACCATTGAGCTGGCTTATTCTTTTTTCCTGTAACTGTAGCAGTATACACCCAAAAGCCTCTTTGCAAAATGCCCTGCCAGGTCTAGCCTCTTATGATCAGTGTTTTAACTGAGCAAACACAACATCAATAACAAAGTCCAAGTCATCAAAGTTTGAGCATTATGTGATTTTTAACTCACATTTGGTATACCAATGTGAGGTTCGTATGAGCTGAAGTTGGTGGCATCTGTATGTACATGTATGTGTGTATGTATAGTATTTCCATCAAGTTCAAAAACTCGCACGCCGCTGCACTTTTTAGCTTGGTATTTCGTGTGTTGATGCATCCTGAGCTATAGAAGATGGGATTTTGTTCAAATGAAGTTTGCATTAACAAAATTATGCAAATGAGCTTAAAATGGTCAAAAATTAATAACTCAAGAACCACTGTTTTGATTGCTTTTAAAATTTGTGTGCAAGTACCTTAGGTAAACCTCATACAGTTTTATGAATATCGTTAAGATATCTTTAATTTTGTATTTTTGCTGAATTTTTTGGTGAAATTTCTCATTTTAAGTAAAATTTGTTCTTCTCTCAAACCGCCGGCCCAACTGCTCTTAAATTTTGGTTAGATGTTTGAAAGGGTGGTACCCTCTAATTTAATGAAATTCAGACAAAATTGGAAAAAATTACTGTTTTGGGGCAATTATTGTCATTTTTTTGTCAAAAAATCTTTAAAAAATATTTTCTTTTTCAAGCCCCTGGACAGACAGCTTTTATATTTGGTATACAGATGTCCAGGGATGACAATTGTGAGATATGTGGAAGTTGTCCTGAAATATACAAATTCGTATTTTTAAGGCAATTTTGTCATTTTTGGTCAAGAAAACTTGTTCTCAAAATTACTTGTGTCATAGCTTTGTAATTTGGTACAAAAGTCCTGAGAGATGTTATTAGATAAATTTGATTCTCAAAGAGTTTGGAACCCCCAAATTTTTATATTTCAAGTAATTTTCTCAGTTTGTGACCTTAAATGACCTACACCAACCAAGGATATGTTGTGAGAAAGTTTTGAAGGCTGTGAACATAATTTTGTCATATTTGGTATCATTTTGCAGTAAAATTTGATCCAGAAAACAAAGCTAAGGTAAATTTTTCATTGCGGACCAATATTTGCAACTTTTCCAGGTAAGACACACAAGAACTGTTGACTCGGAGAAATTTGGAGCCAGGATAATTCCAGATGTGGTAATCATCCCCACAGTGGAAGGCATTTCACTATCTGTAACTGATTTAAGTGCTGTTTACATTCGAATGATAGCACTCATAGTATTTATTAAAACATCCCCAAGATTGTAAATACATTTCCTGCCATTTGGCGTAATGTAAACATGGTCAATACCAAGGGGTGGATCATTTGATATTCAGGAGGGGGTAGGGTCTAGAAGATTGATGAGGTAGCATTACTTTTTTACCAGATCCCTTATACCTTTTTTCCCAGTCTTTATTTTTTCCCTGCTCTCCCACCTTTTCTTTTTGTCAAGCCTTCTCTGGCTAATTTTTCGTTGACATTTGCTTATGTATGTAGGGTCTGCTTGTCCCATTGCTATAGAAGTTGATATGCATGTTCGTAAAGATGACCTCCAGTACCTAAGTTGCAGACCTTATTTGCCTTTGTCATTCGTTTTTTTTGGTTTAAATATTTCTTGAATGGACCAATTCAAACTGAATTCAAACCGGTATTTTTTGTATTGTTTTACATATAAGTGTCATAGCTTTTAAACAAGTTAAGGAATTTCAGTGATTCTCAGATTCTACATTGTCCGTGATCCACCAATTACAGACAATAAGTGTTGCATTCCAAAGAGAGGTCAACAGCTTACACAAACAGCTGATTCAATGAAACAAATTGGACACTTGTACTGCATACAAAATTAACTTCTTTGGTACAGTATCTGTAACTTTGATCATTTACTAGTATTCATTTTTGGCCTAGAAAGCAAGTACATTTTCTTGTCCTCGTTTCAAAGTATGTATGTTGAATTAGCAATATAAAGTATAAATGTGCAAACAGAATGTATTATTGCATGCCTCGTATATCGAACGTCACGCGCTCCATAGGATTCAATGGTAACTCGTTGGTGACGTCGCGGGTCGCATAGTCATCATTGGACTAAAAGTGAACCGGAACTATTTTCAACTTGAAAACTTTTGGATGTAAAAGTCTCGAAATTTCATGTTTTGCACAGAAAATCCGGTTTTTGGAAAATGTTGCATAAAATATTGATAAACCGCATAACAGTAGTTTAAATATATCAATGCGCCATTCAATGATGAAAATCATTCTATTTTTAACCGTTTTTCGTCTAAATGAAATAAAGCATTTGTCTATAATTTGCCAATAAAGGAAAATATTTTTGGTGCAAACTGCGTTAGAGAGGCATGTAATAAAAACATTATAGCCCAAACAAGGGACTATGTACCCTTGGGGTAGGAGACCATTTGCCCGACGTAAGGAGGGCAAATGGTCACCTACCCTCGGGCACATAGTCCCATGTTTGGGCTGTAATATATATTATGTACTGGCACTATGAAAGTGGTATGTTTGAACAATGAATTCCAATGCTTTTCAACATGATTGTCAGAATATCAAGAAATTCTCTTTTACCTGTATTTGAAATTCAAAATGGCCGCCATCCCAGTGTTCATGGTGGAAAATTAAATTTTTGATGTTCACAAAACTAATACAGTAAAAACTTTACATAATCAAAGAGCTTTGATATGAGCCCCATAAGCAATAGTCTACAGGAGAATTTGAGAGTCCAAACATCTCTCCCTTAGGCCTTAGATGTTTCGCCTCCCTTTGACCCGAACAAGGATTCAATACATGAATGTTGGACAATTTTACTTCGCAGATCTGTGAGGCTTATGGTCATCCACCACCAAATGAAGAAACGCTGGAAGATTACACAGCAACAACGCAGTATTTTAAGAAACTACTGGACACAATTCCATCTGAGAATGCTCCCTTGGTGTTGGTTCTTGACAGCATTGACCAACTCTCTAGCACTCATGATTCGCATGCCCTTAACTGGCTTCCGAAGACACTCCCTAGTCATGTCAGAATTGTTGTATCTATGTTGCCTGATGTACATGGATGTCTTGAGTCGCTGCGCAGAAATCTGCCCAGCAAGCAGTGTTACATGGAGATGCAACCTCTTACTGGTGAAATGGGTAAGGATATTCTTGATGCATGGCTAGAGAGCAGGCAAAGACAGATAACAGAGAAACAGCGAGAGACAATTCTCACCTCTTTGGAGAATTGTCCACAACCTCTGTTCCTGAAAATTGCGTTTGATAACCTGATCCATTGGAAGTCTTATACCCCTGCTGAAGATACAGCTATTGCCAACACGGTGCGCAAGGCAATTGAGGTTTTGTTTTCAGGTTTGGAAAAGAAATATGGGCAGGTGTTTGTTTCGCGTGCTCTGGCGTACATCACAGCAGCTAAAGATGGAATAACAGAAGCAGAGCTGGAGGATGTGCTATCATTGGATGACACAGTTCTCGGTGACGTTTATCAGTACTGGGATCCTCCATCAGAAGATATTGTGCGAATTCCACCCTTGCTCTGGAAACGCACAAGATATGAAGTTGATGAATACCTGGTTGAGAGGCAAGCTGGTGGCAAAACAGTCCTGGCTTGGTATCATCGGCAATTCATTGAAGCAGCCCAAAAGAGGTACTTAGGGGACAAAGACAAAGCAGAAATTCACAGCATGCTAGCTGAATATTTCTTGGGCACATATGCTGATGGGAAATGCAAATTTCTAAATCTTGTGAAAAGGAAGAAAATATTGACAAATGCAGATCGTCAAGTGGCATCTCAACCCTTGGAATATCAGAAGGGGGTATTCAACCTCCGGAAGTTATCTGAGTTACCCTATCATCTGCTTCATGCTAGAAAACTGGAAAAATTGAAGGAAGAGGTTCTCTGTCGGTTTAATTGGATTTTGACAAAACTGAGGGGAACTTCATTCTTGGAAGTCATCCAAGACTACAACAGTGTCCTGGAAGTTGTTGAGGACGAGACTGTGCAGTTAGTTCATGATGGGTTGATGTTAGCCGGCAGCAATCTGAAAAGTGATCCATTGTCACTAGCAGGTCAAGTTATCGGTCGATTGCATGGGATCACTGGGCAGGATCACCAGCTGGTTGTTAACTTGGTTGAGCAGGCGTTTGAGTGGTGTCACAAGACTGAGCTCCCCCTGCTGATACCAAAGACAGGATGCTTGATTCCACCTGGGGGACCACTGAAAACCACCCTTGCAGGTCACGCAAAGAGATTGGAGGTAGTTGCCATGACAAAGGAAATGAAACATATCGTCTCGTGCTGTGAGGTTTCGAAATCAGAATGCATGCTGAATGTGTGGGACTTTGAGAAATTCGAGCTAGTTCATGTTCTCAAAGCAAAACCAGGAGGTAAACCACATGCAATAATTATGAATGATCAAAGGAAAGTAATTTGTGGAGCTGGATCCTTCAGTATTTTCTCAATAGAAAGTGGGGAGCTTCTCCAGACAGTTGGCTCCTCGGATGATAACGTTGTCGCAGTCGCATTGTCTCAGAATGACGAATGTCTATATACAGTGACTGACAAAAATCAGTTAAAGATATGGGAGATTTTGCATAATAAGTGTAAAGTTTCAGTGCCTACAAGTCACCAAGGAAATGTTACACAGCTCTGTGTCTCCAATGATGGCAGATTTGCGGTTACAGCTGGGCAGGATCATGTGGTTAAAGTATGGGACACAACAACTGGAGAAATACGTAGGAACTTTGAAGGCCATTCTAAACCAATTTCATGCTTGATAATTGCCCCCGACAACTCTACAATAATCTCTGGAAGTGAAGATTCAAGTGTGAAGATCTGGAAGTTGGATGCAATGGATAAACATCTTGTTGCATCCATACAGGCCCATTCAAAGCAGGTGTCAGTTCTCAAGCTGATACGAGGTGGGACCCTCTTGCTGTCGGGATCCAAAGACCAGACTTTAAAACTGTGGGACGTGCAGACACAAGTCTGTCTACAAGTGTACAGAGGTCACCAAGATGGAATATGGTGTCTGGCAGTAACCAAAGATGAAAAGATGATAGTCTCAGGTTCGAAGGATGATCTGTTGAAACTGTGGGACATAGATACGGGTGAATGCCTGATCACATATGAAGGACATTCATCGTGGATCTCCTGCGTTTGTGTGACAAGTGATGGACAGCATGTCATCTCAGGATCAAATGACAAAACAGTAAAGATTTGGAAGATAACCAAGGATACAAATGTGAGTAATTAAATTTAATACATTATATATTGGTTTACGTTGAATTGGTAACTACTTTTTGCATTTCATTTAATGGACTAGTTTTTTTTTATCAGTTTACATTTTATGGAGATGTGTTGAATTTCATAAAAAGCAAAATATATTTTTTATGCCAACATTTTGTAGTGCCTTCATTTCCATTATCCATTCATTATATTTCTCAATGGTTAACACTCTATGCATGAACACTTACAACATACTTGTGTTTTGTTCTTCCAGGCTCTACACAGAGAACGACATGAAACTCAACCAACTGCTGTGTCAATTACAAGCAATGGTACTGTGGCAATATCAGTAGCACCGAATGATACAACAAGGATATGGTCCTTCGAAACAGGGAAAGACCTGCATGTACTTCAGAATGATAGTGCCTGCATCGCATTAATGCCTGATGATTCTAAACTGGCAACAGGGTCAGCTGATAAAGTAATCCGAGTTTGGAACCTGCAGAGCGGAGAAATAGTCCACAGCTTGGAAGGCCATGAGCGAGGCATTGCTTGTCTTACGGTGACTCATGATAACAGGTACTTACTGTCAGCGTGTAAGGGCAATAGTATAAGAAAATGGGATTTGTATACTGGCGAGAGTTTCCCTGAATGGACAGGGCATGACAAACCAATCAAAGGTCTGGCAGTTACGCCTGATAACAGCAAGTTGATTTCTGGCTCAAGTGATGGCAGTGCGAGACTTTGGGATATCAACAATGGTGAATGCCTCCGAATCCTTACTGGACACACTGGTTCTGTAGACTGCATCGCCATATCACCCAATGGTAGCTACATTGCAACTGGATCAATGGACAAGACCATGAGGGTGTGGAATGTGAACTCTGGGAAGTGTGTCGACGAAGTTACTGACTTTGACGATTCCGTCAAATGCAACGGTTTTACACATGACAGTTCACTGGTAGTTGCTGGATCTCATGAGTCCAATAGACAACTCAAAATGTGGCATGTGGATAGCAAGGGCCACTGGTGAGTCTCATAACAGTATTTCCCCGGTAATAAGTCCCCAAAGCCACCGTTTGGGGGGACTTATAGGTTTGGTCATGTCCATGCGTCCATGCGTGCATGTGTCCGTCCGTTTATGCAGATATCTCAGAGATGCCTGGAGTGATTTCATTCAAACTTGGTACAAAGATAACTTCATATGTCATGCATATGCATATTGATTTGTTTAATGATACGATCCAATATGGCCGCTGTGCAGCCATTTTGTTACCATTTTTTCATGTACAGAGCCATAACTCAGGCACATCTCAACCGATTTTATTCAAAGTTGGTATAAGGACATTGACCTATGTAAAGCATGTCAATTTATTTCACGATATGATCCAATATGGCTCATGGCAGCCATTTTGTTATAATTTTTCCATGTTCTTAGCCATAACTCAGCCACGTCTCAACCAATTTTATTCAAAGTTGGTACAAGCACATTGACCTATGTCATATATATGCACGTGGATTTGATTTACGACACGGTTAAATTTGGCTGCGTGGTGGCCATTTCTGAAGGCTGTCCTCCCAAATTTGGCCGTTCACAGTTTTCAAACAACAACATTTCAGCTGGGCTTGAAATTAGCGGTAGTCCCGCATCCACAGACTACCAACTTTTCCCTGGGGCTACCAAAGTCCATGAAATGGTAGCCTACATGGACTAGTACCAAAGCCTGGGACATGAAATACTTGGCGTGCGATGTCCGTCACTTTCGGACGAGCTAAATGCAGTCAACATGCACTTTCATTTGTTTGACGCAATTGTCCTTTCATCTGTAACACGATTGGAACTAATTTTGGATAAATAAATTTCCGTATTTTCAAATTTCTCAAAAGCGTTAGGTGCAGTATACCTGAATGTTGCAATATTGCAAATTACTCATAAAAACAAGTGTGTAACGTAAAAAGAAAAGTAGATGAGAATACATTTGTAGATGAAATCAACATTACTTTACCATCCAATTATCCCAAATTAGTTCCAATCGTGTTCTGTGAAGAGTTTTTTCTGGTGACTATTACAATTTTCATTGCTATGTTGTTGTTTTCACAAAGTGCAGTGCGTTTGATACTAGAATGTTGAGTTGCTTTTCCGTGTGCAGTCTTTGCATGCCAGTTCACACCATGCTGTTGATCGACAGCATACAAGACATACGTACTTGTATCAAGTTTTAGGGTTTTGATGCTGAAATTTCACAAAACTGTAACTTCTATATCAAGAGATTTTATAATCAGTTTGATTTGAAATAGTAATATAAAACATTGTGTCAGTTAACTGAGTTTTGCTGTCGTTTATATACATGTATGGTTGTCGATCAGTATCAATGAATTACGTTCTGTATAGAGAGACTCAGGTGTAACAAGGCATACCAGTTCATAAAGATCATGAGAATATTTTTTTGTTTACTCAATTTACAATTTCTTTGGACATATAAGCCGATTTTGAAAGTGATAGAAAGTGTTAAAATATACATAAATTAGCATAAATTAAGCGTTCATGACACATAACATGGGGTTTCTAGTTTTACTGCTATTTTGTGTCGCTGAACCGGGGCTTATACTCGGACGAGTACAGTATCCCTAAACTAAAATATTCATGGGCTACCTGCCATTGTCACTGGGCTACCAACTTCAGAAAATGGTAGCCCAAGTGGACTACCAGAGTAAAAAGTTAATTTCGAGCCCTGATTTCAGTAGTTAACATACATACTTTGCCGAATCATGGAGCATTTCTCGCACAGAGAATATTCCCTCTGTTAAAAAACTGCAAAAACGAGGGAAAATTCTGAGATACACGGATGATTGCGGAATGTAAACAACTCTGTGATGTCAACTGCTGTCAAGTCTGGAACTGCAGTGATATGTGTTTCGGATTTCTATTTGAAACTTTGTCACTTTACAGCAACATATTGACTCCCTACAGACTTCTAGTTGCATCAAATCTTGCTACCAATATGTAAAAAGTACTTTAAAACCATTTTCACGAATTCTTTTAAAAATAGTTGTAACACGTTTCTTTCTAAAAATGGACTTGCGGGTAATCCGAAATAACTTGTAATCTGAAAACGTTATTACCATATACCCGCATGCACGTGTCTATGAACTGGACGTTGTGCAGTCGATTGGGTCCAGCTTCATTCTGTCCCTGACCCATTAACACCTCTTAATTATTCCAAGTACGATCGCATGCTGTTAATCCCATAGACCCTTTGTTCTCTATCGCAGTTGCCTGTCCCGTTTTTCTCGAGGGTCTATGCTTATACTAAGACCCAAAAAATAAATTGTGCTGTTCCAATAATATGGTTTTCAAAAATAGACTAGATAGGCCGCGGTCGGTCGGTAGGGCTTTTTTATCCAGAACATTTTTATTTTTAAATATGCAATTTTTCAGGGGTTCAGGGCGATCAAACACTGGCCACAAACATTTCAAGAAAAATGTATCATACGTATAGAAGGAATAAAAACATAAAAGACTTCCTCGTTCAAGCAAAAATCAAATGCCAAGTAACAAACACGTGATTTTACGATTTTTTTCTTTGTTTATTTTTACTTCTGTGTTTACATAGCTTAAAAAGTTTAGAGTCGGCAGGCAAAATATAGGGTTGGTCTGGTTATTGGAACAGCACAATTTTTTTCTTTGGCCTAATGGTCTGCCTGTGTGTGCAAGTTTAAGATAAAACAGACACAGCAAGGTAGTTAACTTTGCTGCAAACTCATTTTAATGCAAACTTGAAATGTAAGTATTAGAACTTCACTTTGGTTGCCATTTAACAAAGCTTACAATCATCGGTACTGTATTTGCATTTCAGTAAACTTGCAAAAGAGTTCAAAGGTCACCATCATGCTGTCATGGTCCTCCATATCACAGAAGATGATAGATTTCTCCTGTCTGGATCTCGTGACTGCACACTGAAAGTTTGGGACTTGAAATCAGCCATATTGTTGACATCATTTGACTTCCAGTCCCAGGTGAAACTGATTGGCGTCTCCAGGGAACTGTCTCCTGATAGTGGCAGTTACAAAGTTTTCGCCGCAAATAAGTCAGGAATGGTTGGCTTCTTTGATTTACAACTGAAATCAGCTTTGCAGGGGTAAGTAGGTGTGTATATATCTATATATCTGCTTTGATGATGAGTTAAATATTCAAATCCAAAAGTCGATTTTCTTCTCTTTCGAGACAACTGTCTGGACCCTGCATGCTTTTGTTGTGCCTGTTTCATTCTGTAATTTAAGACATGCCAAAAAATATTCAATGAAAGTTCTTAAAATGTACGAAAATGTACCTTTGAACAGGGCAGGCTTAGATACTTGACAACCTACTTCAGTCAGCAGAGAACTTTACAAGGCTGTTTTATGATGTGAAAATGATCAAAGTCATTTCCCAAGGCAGCAAAAACCATAGTCCTTTTATAAATCTCAGCATAAGGGTTTTGCCTTGACTAATCTCTTCTCTCATTTAAAGTGTATCATAAGCTTCCACTTTAATGTAATAATTCCTTCTTATTTCTTTTTAGTACCTGTTCACTGAAGACAGTGTCACAATATAATCACTTTGTAAGTCTGTGTGTATGTCAGTGTGTCTATCCATCCTTACGTACTATAAGTTACCAATCTCCACACCAAATTTGTTTCTCATTAACTTAGTAACTCTCCAATTTTTGCTCTCTCTTTACCAGGTATGTACCTTCAGAATCTGACTCAGTTCCAAGATGCAAAAAAAGAAAATCATCCTTTTGTGACCTTTTGTAGAATTCTGATATGCTCACCAATGTGAAATGAAGTCACCAGGCTCATAAATTCACACAACAAACTGGCATATCAACTAGAAGTACAATGTTCTAATGTACATTTCAGTCATGATACACCGATCATACAAACTTGTGTAGTTCCACAACAAGTCAGAAGTTTAGACACAGGAAAGTTGGGAGGACACATTACTTTTCAATTAGAGGTTGCATATGCCTGCCTGCATATGTCAGTGGTTGTAATATGGCTGCTGTGAGGAAGTATTTTGTCACAGTGTAAACATCACAGCTTGGTTTTTCTGACAGAATATATGTAGCAATCGCACGTTCTGGATGAAACAAAGCGAAGAATTGTAACTTGCTTTGGCCTGTAGTGATACTACACACATACAGTCATTCAAAGAAGTAGAAGTCAACTGATATTATTCTATGAAGATCATTTTGCACTGGTCTAGGTCTATACGCTCCTTGAAAGTTCTTAAAAGTTTTCTTACATTTACTGTCGTATGCAGATAAGAATGGACAGTGACATTGATCTAAATGTTATCACACTTGTGTAATTGGTTTGTGAAGTTGTTTCAAAATTTACTACAGGATCAGTAACTTGAGTTGAGTTGCAGTAAACTAAAGAGGGATGATAGTGTTGTTTCACAGTAGGCTTCTGCTGTAATTGTTGATATAAAGCAATAAAGTAGACACTGAATAGTGTCTGTGTGTGTAGGGTAAAAATTTCGACTTTCTATCCCCGTACATTTCAACAACTTTCTCACTTATTATTTCTGGTGTATGTACACCTCTTTTCTTGTAGATCATGATTTTTTTGCCAAAGAACTTCATACAATGCAAAGGCAACACGAGTCTAATGACAACTAGACTCTAACTTGGCTGCGATACAATGTAACTCAAAGGAGCATATAAGGAAAGTAATATGAGTCTGTGTATGTGAAGTGCACTTCAAAGTGTACTCCCTGGTGTGTTTATTATGGGTCCATAAAAGTTCTTTAATTTTCACCGCATGAGTTATAACAAGTCAGTGCAACTTCTGAGGCAAGTTTTGGAACAACTTTACAAACCAATTACACAAGTGTCGCAACATTTAGATCAATTTCACTGTCCATTCTTATCTGCATACCAGGGTAAGCTGACTGAAAAGTCCTGGACGAGTTCTTGAAAATGAAATTTAGTCCTGGAAAGTCCTTGAAAGTCCTGGAAAATTCGCCCATAATTTTTGAAATCGACAAGATGAACCATTGAGATATTGTAAATATGACATGTAAAATGATATATATAACGACATCTTGTAAAAATTATATATGACCAGATGTGAACTGAATGGGCTCACATGTTTAACAGTGACAACAGGTTCATTTATAGTAGTACAATTCACAAAAAAATCAGATATCAGTTATATCATTATATGTAGCAGGTTTCATCAACTTTCGCACAGTTCTCTCAGAGTTAAATCACTGGTTACAAAACATTATTTAATATGCAAATGAGCTTTTTATTAACTGGACACTACTCAATGCTTCATGGAACAATTAGATATCTATCAGATCAACATATGTAGCATGTTTCATCAAATTTGATGCTGTAATTCTGGAGTAATATCACTAATTACAAAGTCATTAAAATACACATGAACCCTTAATTAACTTGACACTGCTCAGTGATTCACGTGATTATTAAATATTTATCAGATCAATATAGGTAGCAGGTTTCACTGAATTTGGTGCCGTAATTTTAGAGTGATATCAGACCTGTTAGGATTTTCCAACGTGCCTAAGGCTGTATGCAAATGTTTTTTTTACTTGCGTAAAATGTATCAAAAACGCATACGATATGTAAGTACCTATAAAATAGCTGTATACGCGATATCAAAATCCGGTTCAAAAGTCAAATAATGAATAAAGTGTTCAATAAACATCAATAGTGACATTGTCTTTTTGTTGGTTAGTTTTACTATCTTTAGCTCTGTTCTGTTCCCTGTCAACGGTATTGATTCATTTTTATTTGTTCTGTCTAATACTTCTGACGATGTCTTAATTTGCTGGCTCAACTCTATCATTGGTGCTCTGAAGTCAAATTCACAGTTTTGGGCCTTCCATGGTTAGGACCATCAGATCATTTATCACATTTTCACTCAGACAACTATGGTTCGATGTTTTAATTGTGTTTTTGGTACTGAGCCCACGTTCACATCATGGACAGATAAGACTGAAATCACGGTCGCAATTATGGCCGACTTTGTCGCCATGGAAGCATGGAAACACCACTGCGGCTCAATGGCTGGCTACCGTCCCTGGTTTGTTGCTTGACGTCTTTTCTACTTCTACTGTTTTTCTATGGTGCACGGTCTTACATTTTAACATATTTTGGAAGTACTGATTAAACCGTAAACAACAATTGAAAAAAGTACCGTACCACCCAGATCAAAAATGCTGGCCTGCATGTGTACGCATCAGGCTCAACGGAAAAAAAGAACAGTTTTTTGAAATAACGACAAACTTTATTGAACATGTTACATTTTTATTGGCACAGCCTTGAAGGAAACAACACCGCCTGGTCTTTGAAAGTGTCGGGGAAAATACAGGAATCTTGAAAGATAAGCAGAGCAAACTGATAGCAATGAGCAGGTACATAGACCGATTCAATAGTATCTGCAGCACATAAAAAGAAAACTGCAAAATCCTCTTTATTCAAATAATCTTGTAGCATTTCCGAAACATGAATTTTACGATGAGAGAATTTTCCCAACAATTT
>LD349472.1:411530-445517 GCA_001465055.1 Ptychodera flava
AAAATAGAGGGTCATGTTCAAGGTGGCCTTGAAAATATAAGGTAGAGTTGTCATGTACAATTTTTAGACATTTTCAACTTTTCAATCTCAAAATATCTTTTTAATACAAATATTTCACCAGCTACTTGACCTCCTTGTATTTTTTAAGTAGATAGAATAAAAAAATACAATTTTAACTATTTTACTTTGCCTTATTGAGGTACTAACTTCAAAAGTATGAAATACCTAAGTTTCCTGAACATCTACCACACAATGAAAATAACAGTTTAGCAAAATAGGAGAGTTTACAATGTATTATCAGCAGTCAAACAAAGTAGTGGTTATAACTGTTCGAAAAATCGCAATTTGACAACCGTGATATATCAAAAACAGGTAAAGGATCAAAATTTGTAAGATTCAAAACATTCTGCAGAATTATATGATAAGTACAGTTTGCAAAATTTTTGTTTTTTTCACTGTATTTACATTTGCAAAAATAGCAAATTTGACTAGATTTAGTAAAACGCAGTTGACTTAACTTTGTTGCCAAGTAGATTGAACAAAATTAAGAAATTTACCTTAGTCTGTGGCAACAAATTATGGTCTGGTGCCTTATTTTTCAATAATTTTTGACAAACTTTTCAAAATCCTATAAACCCAAAACATTTCCAATCGTGTTTATAATGGTTTGTTTAGCCAGAGTGCTGTCCTAATTAACTTTGGTTTTCTACTATTATCTCGAAAAGTAATTTAGCAATTCCCTTGAGGGTTCTATCCAGACACTCGAATGAGTGGGTTCTTTATATCTACAATGTTATCAACAAAACTTAAGTGCCACATACAAAGAAGTAAATGTAATTTATATGAGTTACATCGTATCAAATTCAAGTCAGAGTCTTGTTGTCAATAGACTATTGTTGTCTTTGCATTGTATGGAGTTCTTTGGCGAAAAAATCATGATCCACAGGAAAAGAGGTGTGCATATGCCAGAAGCAGTACGTGAGAAAGTTGTCAAAATGTAAGGGGATGAAAAGCCAGGAAATCTTTACCCTACTCACACTGATACTAATCGGTTCCTACCGGGGAATAAGCTTTACTGCTTTATCTCAACAATTACAGTGGAAGCCAACTGTGAAACAACGCTATCATCCATCTGTTGCAAATCCTGTAGTAAATTTTGAAACAACTTTACAAACCAATTACACAAGTGTGATAACATTTACGTCAATTTCACTGCCTTTCTTATCTACATAGCACAGAGATGAATAACAGTAAGGGGTGACCATGCAAATTTGGTTCGCTCTAGAGAAGCAAGTTACCATACATTTACCAATATTTGGAATTCAAAATAGCTGCCATCCCCAATTTTATCCATTTATAGGGAGAAATTATATTTTCAATTTTCACAAAACTAAGCCAGTGAAAACTTTACATACTGGTATTCCAAGAGTTTCAAAATGAGCCCCTACAAGCGGCAGATCAGAAACATTCGACAGCGCAAATATCTGTCCCCAAGATGCATTCAACATTAACAAGTACCATCTGAACATTATGAAGACAAATCTAATGTATAGCATTGTATACTCTGGACAAAATGTTTTTCAAATATAGACTTCATTTTAATGATTTCTACAGTTATTACCTACCATACGATCCGTGCACGGCAAACTTAATGTACAGTGTATAAATGTATCTCAAAATCATAGGGAGACGCCTACGTGTCCATCCCCAGGGGTGGGTAGGTGTTTCGTTGTATTGCTAATAAAGGTATATTACACCAAGGTTGGTAGAATATATCTTTATTAGCAATACAACGAAACACCTACCCACCCCTGGGGACGGACACGTAGGCATCCCCATAAGTCGAAATGTGCAAATGACAACTCAAGAGGAGGGGGCTTGCATTACCATGTGGCAGGTTTGATGAGACAGTGAAGTTTTTACCTGTTACAACAGCCCCTTGAGAGTAGTTTTGCCACTGTATTTAGGACAAGTTGTGCACATATCGCTTGCCTTGCTTACCAAATTCACAATATACTGGTACCTTTTTCAGTGATACCTATCTGGTACAGCGTGATTCTCATTTATTGCTTACCTCACAAAAATACACTGGTTGTAACCACATACTGTAAAGTCAGAAATGTGCGATGTTGACTTAGTTTCTTCTTTATCAAAGATCCTTCCGTGGCAGACAGTCTATGTTAGAATCAGTGGAGGAGTATGTCAAAAACTTCAGTAAGAATAAACCACTGTGCATCCACGGAGCATCAGGATCTGGAAAGACCTCAGTGATGGCAATGGTTGCCCAGAGCTCCAGGAAATGGCTGCGGTCAACTGGCATTTGTGTGCTCCGGTGTCTTGGAACTTCACCACAGAGTACAACAATTTTTCAAACACTTCAAAGTATTTGCAAACAGGTAAATTATGAAATCAAATCTTCTAACAATGTGGACCGTAATATCAACTGTTATGCCATGGTCAAGGACACGACGTTGGTTTCTTGTAAGCTTGGAACTCATCAAGCATCCCCAAAACACTGGTATACCAATGAACTGGCTTATTCTTTTCTCCAGTAACTGTGTGTAGCAGCATACACTCAAAAACCTCTTTGCAAAATGCTAGCCAGGTTTAGCCTCTTATGATCAGTGTTTTAACTCAGCCAGCACAACATCAATAAAAAACTTACAACATGCGGTAGACATCAAAGTTTGAGCGTTATGTGATTATTTTATATTGTTTTAAATAATGTGTCGTAGCTTTGAAACAATTTAAGCAATTTCAGTGATTCTGAGATCCCAAATTATAATCAACTATGCACTGTCAGTGATCCACCAATCATAGACAAGAAGTGTAACATTCCAAACAGAGATCAACAGCTATAACAAACAGTCAATCTGATGAACAGTGTCCAAAGTATAAATCGAAAATAAGACCCTCATACAGCATACAAATACTTCCTTAGAACTGTATATTCCTCACGTTTTGCCTAGAAAGCAAGTACATTTTCTTGTCCTCCAAAAAGTATGGATACTCTGAATCAGAAATATAAAATATTAACTTAGCAAAGAGAATGCTATGCGTACTATGTAAAGTGGTACTTTTGAAAAATGAATAACAGCTACATATTTAAATTCAGTCTCAACAGTAAGGTTTTTTACACACACACTATCAGATAATGTAGTTACAACAGGGAGCAAATAAATAGCAATATTATATTACTTAGAATTTACCATTATTTTAAACTCAAATGACTGCCAGCCCTGTGTCACATGTAACTTAATTGCATAAAATTAAATTTTTCATTTTCACAAAACTAAGACTGTAAAAAAATTTGCTTAATCAAAGAGGCCCGATATGAGTCCGGATAAGGAGAAGAAGAAAGAAGAGTCAGAATATTTGTCCCTGAGGCGCATTCTATTGTAATTAGAATCTAAAACATGATTATCACATAATTTTCCTCTGCAGATCTGTGAGGCTTATGGTCATCCACCACCAAATGAAGAAACGCTGGGGGATTACACAGCAACAACGCAGTATTTTAAGAAACTACTGGACACAGTTCCATCTGAGAATGCTCCCTTGGTGTTGGTGCTTGATAGCATTGACCAACTGTCCAGCACTCATAATTCGCATGCTCTTAACTGGCTTCCCAAGACACTCCCTAGTTATGTAAGAATCGTTGTATCTATGTTGCCTGATGTACATGGATGTCTTGAGGCACTGCGCAGAAACCTGCCTGACAAGCAGTGTTACATTGAGATGCAACCTCTGACTGGTGAGATGGGTAAGGATATTCTGGATGCATGGCTAGAGAGCAAGCAAAGACAAATAACAGAGAAACAGCGAGAGACAATTCTCACCTCTTTGGAGAAATGTCCGCAACCTCTATTCCTGAAAATTGCGTTTGATAATCTGATCCACTGGAAGTCCTATACACCTGCTGAAGATACAGCTATTGCCAACACAGTTCGCGAGGCAATAGAGGTCTTGTTTTCAGGTTTGGAAAAGAAATACGGGCAGGTGTTTGTTTCGCATGCTCTGGCGTACATCACTACAGCTAAAGATGGAATAACAGAAGCAGAGCTGGAGGATGTGCTATCATTGGATGACACAGTTCTCGGTGATGTATATCAGTACTGGGATCCTCCATCAGAAGATATTGTGCGAATTCCGCCCTTGCTCTGGAAACGCACAAGATATGAAGTTGATGAATACCTGGTTGAGAGGCAAGCTGGTGGCAAAACAGTCATGGCTTGGTATCATCGACAATTCATTGAAGCGGCCCAAAGGAGGTACTTAGGGGACAAAGACAAAGCCGGAATTCACAGCATGCTAGCGGAATATTTCTTGGGCACATATGCTGATGGGAAATGTAAATTTCTAAATCTTGTCAAAAGGAAGAGAATATTGACAAATGCGGATCGTCAAGTGGCATCTCAACCCTTGGAATATCAGAAGGGGATATTCAACCTCCGGAAGTTATCTGAGTTACCCTATCATCTACTTCATGCTGGAAACCTTGAAAAATTGAAGGAAGAGGTTCTCTGTCGGTTTGATTGGATCTTGACGAAACTGAGGGGAACTTCATTCTTGGAAGTCATTCAAGACTACAACAGTGTCCTGGAAGTGGTTGAGGATGAGACTGTGCAGTTAGTCCATGATGGGTTGATGTTAGCCGGCAGCAATCTTAAGAGCGATCCATTCTCATTAGCAGGTCAAGTCATCGGTAGATTGCATTGGATCACTGGGCAAGAGCACCAACTAGTTGTTAACTTAGTTGAGCAGGCATTTCAGTGGTGTCACAAGACTGAGCTACCTCTGCTCGTACCAAAGACAGGATGCTTGATTCCACCTGGGGGACCACTGAAAACCACCCTGGCAGGTCATGTAAAGAGATTGGAGGCGGTTGCCATGACAAACGACATGAACAATATCGTCTCTTGCTGTGAAGTTTCCAAATCAGAATTCATACTGAATGTGTGGGACTTTGAGAAATTTGAGCTTGTTCATGTTCTCAAAGCAAAATTAGGAGGTAAACCACATGCAATAATTATGAATGATCAAAGGAAAGTAATTTGTGGAGCAGGACCCTTCAGTATTTTCTCAATACAACGTGGAGAGCTTCTCCAGACAGTTAGCTCCTCGGATGATAAAGTTGTTGCAGTCGCATTGTCTCAGAATGACAAATGTCTATATACAGTGACTGACAAAAATCAGTTAAAGATATGGGAGATTTTGCACAATAAGTGTAAAGTTTCAGTGCCTACAAGTCACCAAGGAAATGTTACACAGCTCTGTGTCTCCAATGATGGCAGATTTGCGGTTACAGCTGGGCAGGATCATGTGGTTAAAGTATGGGACACAACAACTGGAGAAATACGTGGGAACTTTGAAGGCCATTCTAAAGCCATTTCGTGCTTGACAATTGCCCCCGACGACTCTACAATCATCTCTGGAAGTGAAGATTCAAGTGTAAAGATCTGGAAGGTGGACGCAACGGATAAAAATCTTGTTACATCCATACAGGCCCATTCAAAGCAGGTGTCAGTTGTCAAGCTTATACGAGGTGGGACCCTGCTGCTTTCAGGATCCAAAGACCAGACATTAAAATTGTGGGACGTGCAGACACAAGTCTGTCTACAAGTGTACAGAGGTCACCAGGATGTAATATGGTGTCTGGCAGTAACTAAAGATGAAAAGATGATGGTCTCTGGTTCCAAGGATGATCTGCTGAAACTGTGGGACATAGATACCGGTGAATGCCTGATCACTTATATGGGTCATTCATCGTGGATCTCCTGTGTTTGTGTGACAAGTGATGGACAGCATGTCATCTCAGGATCAAATGACAAAACAGTAAAGATTTGGAAGACAACCAAAGATACAAATGTGAGTAATGAAATTTAATATCCAGTACATTATTTATTAATATACAAGCACTTTGAGTTGGTAACTTTTAGCACAAAATGTAATGGATTTATTTATTTTCTTATTAATTTACATTTTATGGAGATATGTTGAATTTTCATAAACTCAAAATAGATATTTCATGTTCTACATATACATATATTACATCTCTCAAAAGTTAACACTCTTTGCATGAAGAATAATTGTGATTTGTCTTTCCAGGCTCTACACAGAGAACGGCAAACTCAACCAACTGCTGTGTCAATTACAAGCGATGGCACTGTAGCAATAACAGCAGCACCGAATGATACAAGGATATGGTCATTCGAAACTGGGAAATACCTGCATGTACTTCAGTATGATGGTGCCTGCATCACAGTAACGCCTGATGATTCTAAACTGGCAACAGGGTCAGCTGATAAAGTTATCCGAGTTTGGAACCTGCCGTGTGGAGAAATGGTCCACAACTTGGAAGGCCATGAGCGAGGCATTGCGTGTCTTACGGTGACTCATGATAGCAAGTACTTACTGTCAGCGTGTAAGGGCAATAGTATAAGGAAATGGGATTTGTATACTGGCGAGAGTTTCCTTGAATGGACAGGGCATGACAAACCGATCAAAGATCTAGCAGTTACACCTGATAACAGCAAGTTGATTTCTAGCTCAAGTGATGGTAGTGCGAGAATTTGGGATATCAACAATGGTGAATGCCTCCGAGTCCTTACTGGACACACTGGTCCCGTCGACTGCTTCGCCATATCGCCCGATGGTAGCTACATTGCAACTGGATCATTAGACAAGACCATGAGGGTATGGAATGTGAACTCTGGGAAGTGTGTCGATGAAGTTACTGACTTTGTCGAGTCCGTCACATGCAACAGTTTTACACATGACAGTTCACTTCTAGTGGCTGGATCTCACGAGTCCAATAGACAACTCAAAATGTGGCACGTGGACAACAAGGGCCGCTGGTAAGTTTCATAGCAGTCCTTGGTAATTGTATAGCGCTTCAGATTGGATAATTAGTTAGTATTCAAGTTAGCATTGCAACTGCACAGCATAACTTGCTCCTGACTTGGTGACCACTGTGCCTTCATCACGCTTAGGTTCAGGTATGTTGGAAAATTAACCCATACATAGGAGAAACTTCATACTTCTGATCTGCATGTGTGCAAGTTTAAGATAAAACAGAGATAGCAAGGTAGTCAACTACGTTGCAAACTCATTTTAATGCAAACTGGAAATATTTTGTATTAGAACTCCACTTTAGTTGCCATATTACAAAAGCTTACAATCATCGGTACTGTATTTGCATTTCAGTAAACTTGCAAAAGAGTTCAAAGGTCACCACCATGCTGTCATGGTCCTCCATATCACAGAAGACGATAGATTTCTCCTGTCTGGATCTCGTGACTGCACACTGAAAGTTTGGGACTTGAAATCAGCCGTATTGTTGACATCATTTGACTTCCAGTCCCAGGTTAAACTGATTGGCGTATCCAAGGAAATCTCTCCTGATAGTGGCAGTTACAAAGTTTTCATCGCAAATAAAAAGTCAGGAATGCTTGGCTTCTTTGATTTACAGCTGAAATCAGCTTTGCAGGGGTAAGTAGGTGTGTATATATCTATATGTCTGCTTTGATGATGAGTTAAAATATTCACATCCAAAGGTCGATTTTCTTCTCTTTTGAGACAACTGTCTGGACCCTGGATGCTTTTGTCGTGCCTGTTTCATTCTGTAATTTAAGACATGCCAAAAAGTATTCAATGAAAGTTCTTTAAACGTATGAAAATGTACCTTTTATCAGGGCAGGCTTAGATATTTGATAACGTACTTCAGTCAGCAGAGAACATTACAAGGCTGTTTTATGATGTGAAAATGATCAATGCTATTTCCAAAGGCAGCAAAAATCATAGTCCTTTTATAAATCTGAGCATAAGGGTTTTGCACTGACTAGTCTCTTCTCTCATTGTAGGTGTATCATATACCTTGCACTTTATAATGTAATAATTCCTTATTCCTTTTTAGCACCTGTGCACTGCCTATGTCACAATATAATCACTTTGTAAGTCTGTGTGTATGTCAGTGTGCCTGTAACCCATCTCCACACCAAATTTGTTTCTCATTAACTTAGTAACTCTCCAATTTTTGCTCTCTCTTTACCAGGTATGTACCTTCGAAATCTGACTCAGTTCCAAGACGCATAAAAGAAAAATCCTCGTTTTGTGACCTTTTGTAGAATTCTGACATGCTCACCAATGTGAAATGAAGTCACCAGGCTCATAAATTCACACAACAAATTGGCATATCAACTAGAAGTACAATGTACATTTCCGTCATGATACACCAATCATACAAACTTGTGTAGTTCCTCAACAAGTCAGAAGTCAATATTGGTTATAGTCAATAGACACAGGAAAGTTGGGAGGACACATAACTTTTCAATTAGAGGTTGCATATGCCTGAAATTATAAAGAAACAAAGGGAAGTGTTGCAAAAATGTGGATACTTTGCTGAATCAAAAGACAATCTGAATCCAAATTGTGGATTGCAATCTGAATCAGAAACCTAAATGGCAATTTGCATCTTATGGTGCAATCCTGAAACAACTGAAAGCAAGTGAATTTGATTGGTGTGACTCTGATGTCAATCATTTACTGATTTGTGTCACACCATGTTTATACCATTGTTCAGGATTAGCTCCAATGGTTAGGCCAAAGTGAATCAATTCTTTGTTATAGGTCCACTAAAATTACAAAAGGTGAGTAGATATGCAGTTAAAACAGAACCA
The DNA here is from genome assembly GCA_001465055.1 of Ptychodera flava. Classification (NCBI taxonomy): domain Eukaryota; kingdom Metazoa; phylum Hemichordata; class Enteropneusta; family Ptychoderidae; genus Ptychodera; species Ptychodera flava. The sequence goes on from LD349472.1 coordinate 420,209, forward strand.
AAAAAACTTAACACAGAGTCAATCTGTATTTATTTTACAGTTTATTTTCTCATAAATATTCCTGTAATTATATGTTTCTAGAGGATACCATTTAACAACTTCCAATGGTTCAGTGGTTGTAATATGGCAGCTGTGAGGAAGTATTTTGTCACAGTGTAAACATCACATCTTAGTTTTTCTGACACAATATCTGTAGCAATCGCAAGAAGAATTGTAACGTGCTTTGGCCTTTAGTGATACTACACACATGCAGTCATTCAAAGTAGTAGAAGTCAACTGATATTATTCTACGAAGATCTCCACTGGTCCAACAAAAAACATGTCAACAGAGTCTGTATGCTCCTTGGAAGTTCTTACATTTAAGCTGCCAGGAAATTCCTGGAAGAGTTCTTGAAAATGAAATATAGTCCTAGAAAGTCGTAGAAAATTCGTTCATAATTTTTCAAAAATGACAAGATGGACCGTTGAGATATTGTAAATATTACATGTAAAATGATAAAACCAGATATGAACTGAAAATGCTCACGTGTTTCATTATATATTGCAGTTGAGTTATGTGTAAATTTGAATCTTTGCTACAACTTCATTGAAGGTATTATGATCAATATAATGAACAATATTCATCAACGATTAATTCGAAAGGTAATTAAGTATTCAAATATATAATTGGCTGAAATAAAAATAATTAATTAATTTTACTACTGTCATTGTATCATCACTTTACCGGTAAATAGCAAGTGTAATTCCCTTTGGTCAAGTCCTTCAAGCTATGCCGAACTGTGAAAGCTCATTGGATATGCATATTGTAAATTAGCTGACATGAAAATGCAAAATGACTTTCAATATATAATCATCGATGTACAAAGCATGTTTTGCCAACTTCGATCAAGTAAGTATATGCAAGTATATATCCATAATTAGGAAGGTCCATTATCCAAATTAGGAATTGACTGAAATGTTTTCATTTGATATGCAAATTAGGAATTGAATGAAGTAAAATAATGTTGCATTATAGTATCTTTAATGCACATAGCAAGTTTTGTCAACTTTGGTCTAGTCGATTCAGATAAATATCCCTAGTAAGGAAAGTTCATTTAATATGCAAATAAGGAATTTGCTGAAGTAAAAATGCTTAATGACTCTAAGTAATATTGGATTATATAGTATCTTCAATATATGTACTAGCAAGCTTCATTAACTTTGGTCAAGTCCATTCAGATATATATCCCTAATTAGAACAGTTCATTAAATATGCAAATAAGGAATTGGCTGAAGTAAAACTCTTTATTGACTTTCAATAATGATATATCATACTATCTTCAATGTACCTGTCAAGTTTCATGAACTTGGGTCAAATCAATTCTCATATATATAATTAATTAGTATAGTTAATTAAATATGCAAATAAGTAATAGGCTGAAGTAAAAACGCTTTATGACTTAAAATAATGTTATGTCATAGTATCTTTAATGTATATAGCAAGTTCCATCAGTTTTGGTCAAGTCAATTCAATATCCCTAATTTCAGAAGTTCATTAAATATGCAAATTAGGAGTTGGATGAAGTGAAAATGCTTAATGACTTTCAAGAATGTTGTATTTTAGTATCTTCAATACATATGTAGCAAGTTTCATCAACTTTGGTCTAGTCAATTCATATATGTATCCCTAATTTGGAAAGTTTATTAAATATGCAAATTAGAATTAGGCGTAATTAAAAATACTTAATGACTATCAATAATGTTTAATCATAGTAACTTCGATATACATACCAAGTTTTGTCAATTTTGATAGAGTCATTTCAGATATATATCCCTAATTAGAAAAGTTCATTAAATATGCAAATTAGCAATTATCTTTAATGATTCCCCTTAATATCTTTCACAGCTGATATATCTTGATGTGGTCAACATTTGTAGCAATTCTCATCAAATTGTGTGCAGTTGTTCTCAATGTATATCCACTTTTTCTAAAATCATTAATTATGCAAATGAGCAAAAAGTAAGCAAGCTACACCAACCAAAAACTCATCAGTTCTTGCCATTTGCAAACTGAATCTTTGTACCAGATTTGATTTTGATCTGATGAGCTGTTTTTAAAATATCGAGCACACACACACACACACACACACACACACACACACACACACAGACAGACATCGCCGCGACTTATGTTCACATGTGTGAACACCGGAGCAAATGACATCGTGTGAAAATTATATGTGAAAATGGTATTGTCGATCTCAAAAAGTCCTTTAAAATTGCTGAAAAAAGGCCTTGAAAGTCCTTGAATATTAAGTGATTTTGAGATAATTAGCAGCATTGTATAGTTTTCTAATTTTGTAAGGGTAATTTCATTGAATGTTGTCATTAGTGAATAAAAGTATCAGAAGTATGTACACCTTTTTTATCTGTTTGATTATCTTTTTCTTTTTTCTAGTAAGGGGATTATAATTTTTATATAACAACTGTGCCTATATATTGATGTCATTATTACTGAAATTATTGATATGCATAAAGTGAATGTACATTTGTCATTTACAATATAAGGCCAAGAAAAATAAAAAGTTTGTATCTCATCTTCGCGTGCATCAATTCAAACCCACCACGTCAACCTTTTTTATGCCCATGAGGAAATAAAGTGTAAAAACCTCAAAAATATGTGGCAAAAGTGCTTAACATAGTGCTGCATAAAACAGAACTGTAAACAAAATAACTAACACTGACATTCCATTCAGGCTTGTCCACGTATGTCACTGTTATATTAAGCTGTCAAAACTGCATTGCTGCACTAAAAGTCAAACCACAGAACTGTTACAAAAACACTAAAGGAAAACTGCTGTGTATTTATCTCAGCGTGCTTTCCCATGTTGTTTTCATGGTTTTTTGCGCGTTCTTGTCGGTTGAAGAATAAAAAAATAATTGAGAAGAAACAAAATGCGTCACTGCATTATTTTTAGCTACTATAGACTATAGTCTACAGAAACTATCGGTATGGGTATCTTTACGGCGTCCGTTGTCAGCCTGCATGTATGTATGCGATATGTATGTATGCAAGTTGTGAGGCGTCTGTCCACTCAAATATCTTGAGAACCGCAGTACTTTCTGATTTGATATCTGTTGTTTGGATGCAAAATATGATTATAAGACACTTTTTTAATTTTTTGATATTGTTGAAAATTGCAAATAGACCCTTTCCTCAATGTCATTGGAAGTTTCTGTGCGCATGCATAATTCTATGCACGTCGCCGGTTTGACCTAGTTCCACTGCAGTCAAAGTCAACCCTCTGGAACGTTCGTCGACTCTCTACGTACAGTTCGAGGATGCAAAGTCTGTCTCTGTATTTCCGGGCTATTTTTGCCATTTCATAAAAAAAGCCTCTGCGTGAAAATTGTCACACTAATTTTGTAATTTTCCTGTGGTATAAGCTTGCCAAAATGTTTCTAATTTCTAACAAAGTCGAAGTGGTCGATCGTGTGACAGTTCAATAACAGTATGACAGCCCTGATTTTGTGGAGGGACCGTGCCTGATGTTATACTAGCGTACTTTGACGAGACCAAACGCTTTAAGTATGACAAAAACTTAGATATTACGTTTACATATCACAAGTTTCAATTTGACTGAACTTTTGTAATACGTTAGGCTATCAAATAGCACAACAACCATTGATCTGCCGGTAACACAATGACTCATTGACAGTTCCCTATGATATTTGACAGCTGTTTTCTTTGCTTGTCATCAGTTAGTCTTTAATAAAAAGTGTCCAACGTACAGAAGGTTTGGTTTAACTTTAACGGTCTGAACATGGTTTCTTTCTCAGGGGTGAGCAAATCATGTTTTAAGTAAGCCCCCGTAGCCAAAATATTTACCGACAGCCAGCCCGCCAGTGACTCCTTTAATTTTGTGAAGTCCATTTTTCCACTGCCTGCTCTCAAACTGCAAAATGTGAGGGAAAAATTGTGTTTGGCATAAAGATTTTTGCCTAACGAAACTCCTGAACCCAAAAATACGGCAAGCTACCAATCAGTTCTTTTTAGCGTAGTGCATGGCCGTTCTTACGTGCATACATGATATGGACTGTACTGTGATACTTTGTGATTCCCAAAAACTTCCATGTGATATTTCGGTGACCTTTACGACTCTCTGCATTAGAAGCATTGTCTCTTGATACCCACATATTTATTTAGGAAATAGATGAAATTACAACAAAAAATCACACGAATCATCGCATACAAAATGTTTCAAAGTGGTGTCGATCCCGATTTCATATCTGCCATAGTTATCAATACCAGTCCAGCTATTATTACTCAAAGGCCGATCATTTTCTCTCTTGACACAAGCGATTTCATCGATCACAGCATGGTCCAAATGAATGATTTTTTTTATTTCGAAGAGTTACACTGATGAATACAACGAGTTTCACGGCAATATTGTTTTTATTTTGATCTTTGAAAGATCGGTTTTTTTTTCATGCTGCAATTTACCCACTCTGCATGATACTTGATTCATATCGTAAGTTGATTTTTATGTAGATGCTTGACGTTTTCATGCATAATTTCGTTGTTTTTTTTTTTCGAAATTGGGGCATTCTGTCGCTTGATATCCATGGATCAATTGTGGGAATAGATGAATTTACAACACAAAATCACAGAAAATAGCATCGCATACACGATGTTTCAAAGTGGTGTTGATCACGATGTTTAATTTCAAAGTGGTGTTGATCCCGATGTCATATCCGCCATAATTCCAGTCCAGCTACCGTATCTCAACAGCCGAACATTTTCTCTTTTTAGAGTGTGACACGAGCGATTTCATCGCTCACAACATGGTCAAAATGAATGTTTTTTTATTTCGAAGAGTTATACGTATGACTACAACAAATTTCACAGCCATATTGTCTTTATTTTGATCTTTGAAAGATCGTTTTTTTTCATGCTGCAATTTACCCACTCCGCATAATACATGATCCATATCATGACAGTTGATTTTTTTACGTAGATGCTTTACATTTTCATGCATAACTTTGTTGGTTTTATTAGATAAATTTCAAACTGCACTTTCTGATAACTACGTTTTTAACCCCAGAATTGCATGAGTTCTTTACTTTTGAACCTTAGAGAAGAATGTTACGTCAGTTAGGCTTGGCACGGAGCTAGACTCCGTTTCTTGCTCCATGCACTCGGTAACCATCCATCTTCGTGTTCACTTAGAGAACTGTATATCGTTTGACGCTGATTGAATTTGCTACTTCCCAAATTTACGGAATCTTTCAGTTGCTTCACTGTCTGCTTCCAAAGCAAGTATGTTCGGAATGTATTCTCATCGATCGCCATAGCTGTGGGTCCATAGCTGTGGTGTTTTCAGGCGGGATTTTTGCCTTTTACGGGCTAGTTTTGACTTTTACGCGGGGTTAAAAACGTAATAGTCAAAACCAGCCCGTAAAAGGCAGAAATCCCGCCCGAAAACACCACAGCTACGGACCCACAGCTACGATCACCATAGCGAGGACGTTGGCAAGGTGACTTCCGCAGCTGAACTAGGTCAAATCGCCGTGCAAATGATATGCTAATCTAACTTCCCGTTGAATGAGGAAAAGGTCTATAACTGCAAAAAAAAGGCATTTTTGATAAAAAATCTTCTTCATAACTGCTTGTCAAACACCTTTGCTATTTAGTATACGAGGTCTCTAGGGATAACTCAACTCAGATTTTTTCATATTGTGATGAAATATGCCAATCGATATCTGTATTTTAAAGGATTTTTTTGGGTCATTTTCGGTCAAAAATGTATTTCATCAAAACCGTTCGTCTGACAGCTTGATATTTAGTACACAGGTTCCTACAGATGAACTAAATATGATATATTGAATATATGATGAAATCTGCAATTTTGTATTTTTGGCACAATTTTTGCCATTTTCGGTCGAAAAATGTGTTTCTCAAAAACTACTTGTCTGATGCCTTTGATATTTGGTATACAGGTTCCTAGGGGTTGTCATAGTGTGATATATTGAAATTTGATGAAATCTTCTTCTTTTGTATTTCTGGGTCAATTCTTGCCATTTCTTTGTTTCTCAAATGTTACTCATCTGATAGCTTTGATATTTGATATACAGGTTCCTACGATTTATCTTAATGTAATATATTAAATTATGATGCAATCTTCAATTGTATATTTTTGCAGCTAATTTTTCCATTTTTGGTCAGACCATCCTGAAGTGAGCTAGCAAAGATATCCACCTTTGTCATCAACATGTGTCACAAAAAGTTATTCTGTACATAACACAGCGGAGCTCTGCCGACTGTTAGGTTGCTTGTTTTTTTTCAAAACCATTGGTCAGACAGCTTTAATATTTGGTATACAGATCCCTAGGATAATCTTAGTGAGATAATTTCATACAGACAGGAAATACTCAATTTTGTATCTATGTCTACAGTAGCTTCAGGGACATTGGCCCTATGTTCGCAATATGTCTTGGATGAGAATCAAACTTTTTATTTTTCTTGGCCTAAATGTTGTAAACTTTCAAAAGTCAATCTGTAGTGGACCACACTCCAGCAAAACATAAGCTTATGCATTACAAATTCCACATACTGTAGGAATGGGAAATTCTCTATTTGAAATTATTTAAAAGATTGAAGAACTTTTCACATGTGTATAACTGTGTTACCATGATACTGACAGTACCGCTTGTGAGTTCGCACAATCAATGAGGTTGAAAAGGTTGACGGCATTGCATCATAGGGCTGCAAATCTGTTTGCGCAAAAAAACCTCGATTTCCAGTTTTTTTATTGATCGTCATTTTTTGATCAATATCAAGAGGCTATATCAATGTCATTTGTGGAATGTGGTATCGTAACAATTGAAAATTTCTCCCAAACGATTGTTTGTTTCTGAAATAAATCATAGAAAAGCAGCCTTGTAGTAAACTGTGACTCTATTGGCTGACTGTAAAATATGCACGGCATGGTGAACTATTCAGCCATTCTTTCGTTTGAGATGTGTTTCAATGGAATGTTGAAAGCTCTCATGAAAAACATGTTGCTCGGTAAACTCATGTTTACTTAGTACTGATGGAATTACTAATTACTTTGATTGCCCTGGGCAACTGACATTCATGCTTTCAACCTTTCACTTTCTTTCTTTCTGAATGACATTGATGAAGATTTCAAAGATGATCAATGCAGGGGAGGTGTGTTCTTTTCGAACCAAAAAAAGCAAAACCGCATTTGTATTGTATAGGTATACAGCTGAGGAAAAAACAACAATGACCATATCTCAGTGTTTGCAATGGACTCTAACTCTACAGTTTTTCGCCTATGTCACCGTGCAAAACATTCACATCTCCACTAGTAGTTCTTTTACCGGTTCAATGATGCAATGTGTGCCAGGGTATAAAACGCATACATTATGCATATAATTTTTTAGCCGTAGGGTACATGCAGGGTATGTTACTCATAGACCCTAACCTATATTTTCATCACCAATGGACTTAATATACACAGGGCAGTATATTACCATGCCCTGTCCATCCATTTTGATTGGTCGTGCTGAACCAAGTGACTGCCCACAAATACACAGTAATGGTTTGTTTTCATGCCTGTGAATATGAATAATATAGTAAGCATAGAAACTTTACAGCCAAAACGAAAATTGCGATTTGAACAAAATTCATAATCAACCACAAAATAAAATGGAGCATTTGTCGACCACGTTTAGACGCTTTTTTCCAAAAAAATCTCCGGATTTGCAAAATTTTGGCAGTGCGCGCACTACTCACTGTCAGGTTCTGGGGCCCCGTTGTCGTTTACACAGGAAATTTTCGTACATTTTGACGGTTTTTTGGTGTTCGTTGATATATAATGGAAATAACAGACTCCGCGCTGACTATAAATGTTTATTTATGGGCGCAGGCGAGAGGAAAGCCAAATTAACGGGCTCGGCAAGCCTTGCCCATTAATTTTTGACTTTCAACTTCACCCTTGCCCATAAATAAACGTAAATGGTCAGCGTGTCGTCCGTTATTTCTATATTATTTGGCATTTCAAATTTGTGTCATTTCTGTGTAACGATCCCTTGTACTACACAAAATCAGTATATTTTCGTTGTTCTAAGTGTATATACGGTGTTTGATGTAACCACAACATTGCATTGTTGGATAACGGGGAAAAGGTCAACATTGCTACCATTCCACACAGAATACAAGCCAACATTCACATTCAGATTCTGATTCTGACTCTACATACATAGATTGCAGTTTTGAAGTCCCAGACTATAAAGAGAAGTGGTAAAATATCACCATTCATACGAAATGGAGTCCACTACAAATTTTATTACCACTGCAACTGTGAGTATTAAATGAAATCACATGACAGAGTGATGATGATGATATAATACACTGATACAAATACAAAATTATTTAAAGTTTTACAGACATAATTTACAGGGAACAAATTCCCTGTATTTAAAAACTTGTAAAGACTTTTACAGGCACTTACGGACTGTGAAAAATAGATCTGTCAAACATCTACAAAAATAAATGCCAAAGACAGGTGTATAAATATTACATATAAGACACTACAGATTGTGTATAAATGGGATAGAATATATCCTAGTCTTTCAGAAATGTACATATAGTAATATAAGACTTTGATACAAAATATGCAAATCTTTTCTGTACTCTGTGTAAAACATCTTTGAAAACCTTGCATTGTGACTGTGACCGAGAAAATATGAATCATTTTTCTCATTTTTTATTGGTCTTCAACAATCATTTATAAAAGTTGTCCATTTTGGAATTCATTCTTTGTATTTTTTGGGATTGATGTGAATTTCGTGCATGTAACAAGTCAATAATGGTCTGCCCTGAGAATCCAGCTGTGTAGTCGCACAATCAACCAAGTATTGCTCTTCTTTGGTTGGAGTTCAATAAGCAATATTCACAGATGATTTCACAAAGAATTATTTACAGAATCTTGCAACGCCGCTTGACAACTGACTATTCAACACCATAATGAACTTATACTTGACGCTGTCACTTTCATGAAACAAACTTTGGTGTAAAACAAAACAGATGTACTGATAATCCTTGTAGCTGTAAGTTGCAATGTGGAATAGACGTGTTCATCATAATTCCCAATGTCTTAATTCTTGTTCACACAAACATAGTCTATCTTGAATATGGGAAGGGCCAAAATAATTCTCTTTCAAGAATACATTTGGTACATATGAACATTTCATGATTCGGTTCAGTGCCTGGCCACGCCTATCTGTAGGCCATCAAAAACTTCAAATTGTCCAAAACTATTATAGTCAAAGAATGTTTACATTAAGCTGCCTTGAAAACTGCTCTTGAAATGGTATAGGACAAATTGTCCTGTCTTAGCCACATAATTGAATACTGATAATGATTTAAAATTTGACATAAATTTTTTAAGTTTTTGCGGTCATCAAAATCCACATCAAAATTTTATCATTGTCCATATTCGGATACAAATTTTCTTCAGATTTTTGTGACGTTGATGTGAACATACTCCATTTGATATGCTGAATTACACATGATAAGATTCTTATAAACTATGAGAAGAGGTTACGATGGCCGAGTCCACAAAAAAACTTGACTACAGTCAATGTAATGATAGAAATCATCAGAAGATATGACACTTTCTATAACAGTTATTGTTCACTTCAATGAATAACTACTTTCACCATATAATTAAAATTTCAGTTTTTGTATTTGTCCTCCATGAAGTATTAATAAGTCTCATTATAAATTTGGGAATGCAAATATGCATGAATTATTTTCACATGACCCTTCACCTGCAATAGTTTTTGCATCATTGGTAATTATTTGTCATGAGAATTGGAAATATGTGTAGCTGCCATCTAAAGTTATAAAAGAGTAAATGATACTGGCCTGACACTGTAAATACAACTTCCAAATTCACAATCCTACTGGCTGCTTTGACCTAGACTCTACAATGTCATTATTCTACAGTCACATTAGTGTGATATTTTCTATTTAGGTCTGACTGGAGAGCAATATACCTTCTGCTTTGTAAAGTACATGGCTTGCTGGGTTCAATGTCATTCATTGTGTGTGCGTATTGCTGAGTAACACAATTTGTTTTTCAATTTTTCAGAACAATCACTGATAGTTTTCTTTTCAGAGAAATAGGCTTGAAAGGCACAAAGGGCCAGTGGTGGTAGCTTTTGTAGATTTTTCACCATTTTTTTTTTTGAGAATGGCAAGTTCTTGTTCTACTCCTCAAAGCATGTTATAACACCAACAATTTAGTTTTTTCAACGAAGTGCCTGTACGCGTAAATTGCAGCGTTCAGTTTTATTTTTGAATTCTGGTGAAGACCAGAATTCACTTGTCATAACTATGCAGCCTGCACATGTGCAGCCAAGTGATAAACTGAATAATGTGTATCTCAACATGCTTGAGGTAGTAGAATAAGAAACTGTACCGGTACTTGATATAAAAATAGAAAAGTGTAAACAATCATCAAAGGTTTCAGCTACATTGTACTGTCCCTTTTAACAATAACATGAATTTCATTGAAATCTGATCTGTTATGGTGTGATACTGTGACACTACCAACAAATACAATGCTTTACTTGCAGCCTTGTGTACTTATGATACACTGAACTATCATGGGACGCACCGGAGTGAAGTAAGATTTTAGAGAAGTTAAAATTCCATACAAGAATATGATAATTGAAGGTTATAAATAAAGCTTGTTTTTGAAATTGATAGGCTCTTCCCAGGAACCATCCTCCAATTTGATAAAGTGTTTCACTTTCAGCTGGACTGAGGTCAGAGGTAAACTAGGTGATGTCGTTCATCTTTGACACCTTAGACCAAGTCTGAAGATGGTGAAAGATACCAAATTAAAAATGGAGGATGAAACTTGGCAAGGCATTTTTGCATCTGTCTGTCATTCTAAGCTGTTATGTGTTGATGCGTAAGCTATCAAAGTCTACGCTAATCTGGATGTTTTCCTTGTCACGAAGAGTGCGCAGGTAGTTAAAAGAGCCTCTATGGTCATCGTTGCTGATTCCAAGCTGTGTGTACATGTTGGACAAACCCTCATTGTGAGCATTCTCTATGATGGCCTTTGCTTCAGCCTCAGCCTTGGCCACTATCAAGGCAGATATGGCCGTTGCATTCTGGGTCAATTCAGCAGCTTCATTATTGATATCCCGGACCTGGAATGGGACAAATAATTTAGGATGTAAACCCTGGGACTAGAGAAAAGAAATGTGCTTTAAGATTTCAGGCTTACTTTGAGAATTGCACAGAAATTTCTGTGAGTCGTTAATCATAATAAAACTTTACATTCAACTGTGATGGCACTCTCTTACATGAAATGTTAAGTAGCTGTAACTTTTAATTTTTTCACTTTTTTGCTACCGGTATACATGTCTAAAGCAAGTACTTCTACTCAAAAATGCATCTTGAAACACTACTCTTCAGCTTGTCAACACAGCAAACAGTGCTGTGTGTTCCCGGCATTGTACGGCCTCCCACCACAGCCCTGCTGACTCTAATGGGAAAATCCAGCATGCGCGGTCCCGATATGGACCGTGCATGAAAAAATACCTTTTCAAACCATTTTTGGCCGAAATCAACTCGATTCTGCTCTATGCCTTCCTGAATAACTCAATCGCTCACAGACTGCAAAAAATTTTGCTCTTTTGATGTCCCACACCGTTAGTTTACCAGCGGTATAAGGTCAAAGGGGGCTGATGTACAGTGGCCAGCCAACGGACCCTTGACCGTGAATGGCTGGTAAACTAACGGTTTGAGACGTCACGAGAGCAAATTTTTTTGCAGTCTGTGAGTGAATGAGTTATTCGGGTAGGTATAGAGCGGAATTGAGTTGATTTGGGCTGAAAATAGTTAGAAAAGGTAGTTTTTTGTGCGTGGTCCAAATCGTGACTGCTTCCGCCGGATTTTCCTATGAGAGTCAGCAGGGCTGTGGTGGATATAACACCGGGAACACACACAGCATGGTACACAGGGCTACAAGTCCATGAGTAAAGTGCAATTTTATTGTGTACATTTCAATGCTAGTCTAGTCTAGACTAGACTCTCTAACAGCCCCTTGACGGCTAAAGCTCAGATTGTATAAGTGCCCTAAGCAGTTGAGCTGGGCTCCACGTTCCGCTGCGCTTTAACCCAGCTGACCATTCTTGTAGAGGCTGAGTTGACAAGCTAAATACTATGTATCAGTATCTTGACATGTTTTTTTGAGTAGAATTAGAAACTGCTGTTGACATACAAAATGAAAATAGTGAAAGAATCACCATAAGTTAAAGCTGCTGACCCTATAAATGGAATAACATACTTATTAAAATGGAATGATTGCAGCAATAATGTGGAAAAATGTTGAAATATGTTTAATGCATTTGATTACAATTTACAAACTACATGTACCGGTACGTGGACTTCAAAAGGTTAGATAACGCTTTTGAACTTTGCATAAGATAATGTTTTGACAATAATGTCATTTAATATCACTTGAGCAGCTATGTAATTTCAATAAAGTGACAGTTCACTGTTCACAGTATATGGCTTTTTGATAAAGATATTTGTAAGATGTTCCTCTTTGTCACAGATGTTGATAGCCTCACTGGCTGTGAATGCAGCAGCTCCCTGAGACTGACTACTTAGCTGCAGCATACTTAGTGCCAAGGCGGTGACCCTTGAAACAAGATGGCTGCCAGCATGCACCCCATGCACAGCCGATGCTATCAAATGGTGAGATGTTTTATCCCAAATGAAATATATCTATGCCTTTTTATTTCCAATTTTTTTTCAGTTAACCCTTTGAGCACTGTAACTTTTCCCCAAAAATATCAGGGGAACATTTTATCAATTTTTCTGTGATTTTTCCATGATTTTGGAGCAAATGTGAATACATTTTTATGGGTTGCACTTTTTGACCAAAAGTTTGGGAAACATCTGAAAAAATTGTCAAGATCTTAAAGAAGTTGTTGGCGTTGCTTAATATAAATGCAACAAAAATCGACTTTGGCACTCAAAGGGTTAATGTGGTAGTTTTTTAACTCTGTTGCTTGCAAATTTTGCTCAACGTAGAAACTGTTGAAGCTGGGCCGTGACGTACAATGACACCATCACAAAAATCATTAGATTGCAACACCGGTAGTCGCAAAAATACAGTAAAAATTGTTATTTTTCTCATAGTGCAGTGACACATGGGTATCAGTGAGCTACTTGTTGCTGCTTTTGACTGCCCCTGTGCAAGCTATTATTATTAATCGCAGTGTAATTATATCAGAACATCCTAACACCTATTCTTCATGAATCCAATAAAGTGACAGCATTGACAAGACTAAAAACTTGATAAGGTACCGGTATATGAGGAGTATTTTGAGATCAAATCACTCACCGTTTTAACCCTTTTCCTGCCAAGTTCATATTTCACTTTCAGGTCAAATTCCTCAATATTTGGTGCATTTTAACAAAACATTGAACATTTGAAGGCCCCTGATTTCACAGATACTTAAAGTATGATTTTTATGGACTAAAGCTGTTGGAACACACCAAGCCAAATTGGTTGAAATACATATGGTTATGGCTCAATACCGCTTTTCACTGAGTTGGCTAATGTGGAAGTGATACTGTCTGGCAGGAAAAGGGTTAAACTTATCATCATATTCCGTATGTTTGTGCAAATACACTGTACAAATACACTGTCACAGAGCAGTTCTTAGTTGTATATTCACTTTAGCATGACACATCGTTTCTTGACTGATCTAATCTGCTGACCAATTCAGATTAATAAATATGATTATTCAATCACTTGATTTACTTACAAGTCTTTCAGTATTCTTTCTGGTCACTTGTGCGTCTTGTGTGTACAGCTCTCCTGCTGCGTCTTCCAGCTGTGTCAATGCTAGCAGGTTATTGGAAATCACCTCTGATGCTATTGACACGCTCAGCAATTGAAAGTACCGGAGATCAGCAAAATAGCCCTTTTGTTCCTCCGTACAGGTGTCATATGCGACACAGTTTGGAACACAGCCTGGCAATGAGAGACATTGACATTGTGTTAGTATGTGCACATTGTAATTGATATTCAAAACTTCCTTACAATATGCAAATGGTTTCATTTACATGCATAACAAGTAAAATGAAAATCATAGATTCACTTTACTCTGATGAAATTTTGATATTGTCATTAATTGCTATTGGTCATTGATATATATTCTTTCATTAATGTGCAAAAATTAATATTTGTCTGTATTTTCAGCAAGGATGACAAAAATAAAACCTGCTGATGTTACAATGGACACTAAAAAGTCCCACAAATTTATGGCTCAGACTACAAGCTGCAACAACAGCCTCACATGAAACAAATGAAATTTGTCTGAATTTCAAGTGGTAGTGTCTGATGTCATGCGCATGCAGCTATACTTGGAAACAAACCTGAAAAAGTAACCAGCGACATTCACAAGCTCAGAGTGCAACCTCAGCAAACACAGCAATGAATGCTGAGACATAAAAAGACAATTTTTTGCAACAAGGCCATCTAAAAATGGTCAAGACCAGCCATTCAAATGCCATACTATGTACATGTAGACTGCAGCCTCCTTAAAGTGGTGTGCATTCCAGTAAATATTTTTGGCCATGCATTTCATCAAGCTCAAAAATGATGAGAATACCGATATATCGACCAAATCCCAACACAGCTTTCACACAGTTTGTCAGTGCTTCCCGTTCATGTTGGTGCTGGTTGTCGGTCCCTATCAGTGTTACACATTTTAGTTGATCCAGAATTACAAATACATGACTTTCAAATGTTCTGTAGTATTTTCTCACCTAGCTACATGTACCACAGATTGAAAACTGTTCCTTTTGTGCTACATAAAAATACAACAAACAGTACCGGGGTACGTTAAAAGCCGCTAATCACTTATGCAAGGATTTATGCTCAAATTTATGTTGACATTGTGCATAAGAGTTTTTGAATATTTTATGGAATTATAATGTCATAATAATTTCATACTCCATTATATGTCATAAAGAATTAGTATATGAAAGTGAAAATGGTTAACAAGAAGAATGTACATAATCACAATGAAATGAAATGCACAAACCTTCTGCAGAATCCTGGCAGTTTTTTCTGCAGCACGAACCACCTAGTCTATCTCTGATAGCTTCAAAAAGTTCACCTTCCACTTCTGATCTGCTTGTGATGTAGTCGTCTGTGCTGAAGTCTGGAGCTCTGCCCTTCAAGGCATCCACAGCACTTGCCCGAAGCACCGGCTGATATTGCAGGTCATGTTTGTCGTGCAATAACTTCAAATCTTCAGGTCGCAAGAAGTATTGTAAGCTAAAGGTAATGTCAACCTGTAGTGACCAGTCAAAAGACAATAAACGATCAGTGCAGCATATTTCCTTCTCATCTTCATTCTGTTTCAAGGGCTAGTAGCTCAAAGTTTTGATCGTTTTTCCATTATTTTATTAAATCAATGCAAGTTCTCGTTCTTTTCTCCAAAGCATGTTGAAATGCCAACGGTTTAAGTTTGCCAACATTATATTGCAACTTAGCTTCTACCCGTATACGTTTAGAAATGCAAGTTCATATTGTTGCATTTTGAAATGGCTGTGCCATCTAAACGGCGAGCTACAAAAACCTCCATGGCGCTCTGTAACATTGGTGTTTTTTACACACTATAGAAATGTAAAATTGGGCATTTTATTTTACTGTCATTCCTTTGAAAATATATCAAGATTTAGTGATCCATGTAAACTGCCAAAATGCATCAAAGACACACAACAAAACTCTACCGAAGCTGTTGACCGAACATTTTTTGCTACAATAGTCCAGACCTGAAGTTATGCTTACCTCTAGTTTGTCACTAGTGAAGATGGAAATTGCGTCGTATCTCTCAACATGTGCAGTGGCTGGGAAAACCTTAAATTTCTTGTCTGGACCGATGGCATAGAGTCCACTAGAATACACCTTGTCTGTGTAGACGTTCCCCGTTGTACTCCTTCTCGGGAAGCCATACTTAGAAATAAAGTGGATACAAAAGAATAAATATTTATGATATATATGTTGGATATTTGAAATTAAGATTTTCACCCGACCCTTTCAACAAATTCCATTATTTTTCATGGAAAGTGTGGATCTCAATACAAAAACATGGGGAGAGAAAGTCAATGGTAACTGTTCACATAGTACTGGCTACTCTTGTACTGTACAGTACAACAGACATGCCACTTGAAAGACATACAAGCAGATACACACAGACAATGCCACTGTATTACAGAAACTACTCACAAACAAGATTCTGAACTCCATACCTCGTAATACTGCACTCCAGAAAAACTCAAGGGCACTACAATCCCGATGACAAGGACCACCACACCAACAATTGCTATGATGCACTTGTGGGAGGATTCCAGTTCACCCATTCTTGCAACTCTGAAAGACAGAACATCTGAGTAAGTAAGTATCATTAGATACTCATACACTGTATTCGGCATGGAAGGAACTGATTGCATGTGTATGTCAAGACAAATATTGTATCTGACATATCATTCCCAAGTTTTCTTCAAGCATTGGTTCTATGTACAGAGAATTTTATCTGTAACTTTGCTGCTACATATAGCAGAGAAGATACTCTTTAGATCTACATGTATGTTTTTGTTATTTATTAACCTGTTATCAAACAATGATATTCATTAGTACAATTGTGTTTTCAGTTAGTTTGCACATCTCAAATGAAAACTTAAACTTTTGCCGAAAGTTTCCCTACAGGAATGTTCAATCATTCTCTTACCTGACCAAAATTAAAATCAGGGTTTGGAACTATAGAACCAAACTACCAGACATTTATCGGTATTTGAAATTCAAAATGGCTGCCATTCTGCGCATCCTCTCTTCACACAATTGGGAAAAATAAAAATTTTCAAATTCAAAAAAACTAAGATGCTGAAACTTTTTCTTACTCCAAAAGCTTTAAAATGAGCCCGACAAGTGGTAAATCAGAAAAGTATCATTATTGCAAATATTTGACAGTCTGAATATCTGTTGCCTGTTTGCTTCTTCCTTAACACAATTTGAGTGATAATCATAATTAATTGCTAACAAATAAATACATTATTAATTTCACCTGCAAGATTTAGACTCTCACGTATATTTTCCTTTCAACAACATCTTCCATTGTACACAATACCATGATACATTCAGATGCCCAACCATGACTGATAATACAATTAATGCTCAGTACAATTTACTGTCACATATAATATACAGAGGTAAAATGAAGTTATTTAAAGCATTATGTAACATGCTTAGCTAACATAATTATCACTTCATTAGAATCAGTATTTTTTCACATTGAAAAAAGGCATCAATCTGGTGATGGTTGCACCTTGAAACAAAGAAATAGAAATCTCTGTTGGAATAGTGTACTTGGCTACATTTATATACCTGTACATTAGACCAAAGAAGTTAGGCCTGATGTGTGACAACTTACAGTGGTGACATTGAATAGTTATACCCGCATATGCGAATTGGACCGGCAATTTATTCCTTAAACAAATTACATATCTGTCACAGTCTGACTGATTATTGAAGGGCCAGCAGCTTTAACTCTTGATTATTTCTGGAATAATCAAATAATTTCAATTTGAATTTCTGAAATGCTTGATTTTCAATCATTTTCACTCTCCTGCACATGTTGAGATACACAGTATTCAGTTTGTCAACTCGGTCTGCAATTGCATAGACTTTGTCAGTACATGTATTGTTGACGTATGAATTTTGGCCCAGACTAGAATTCAAATGTAATAGTACATTTTACTTACTAAGTACTGTCTACATGTACCGGTATGCTTGTACACACACTTTGTTGACAAGCTAAATAGCAGGTGTTTAAACATGCTTTGAGCTGGCAAAGAAGAAACTGTATTTGACATTGGAAAACAAAGATGGTAACAAACCATCCAAATTTACAGCTACTGGCTCTTTAAAATACTTGCTATAGTGTTGGAACAATACCCGTTTCTTTGGAATATGATCAACAACCTTGCAGTTCAACGCCTTCTTTTGTGATTTCAAAAACAACAAGCCTGGAGGAACCTTTCAAGTATATTTGTAGAAGCCTTCAATAATTGATTGAGAGTGTTTGAGACCATCTGGGTGTACATTATGACACAAGCAACTTCGCGATGGCGGTGACTATATAAGGTCAAGAATTTTATTCTTACTGCAGTAATGCATGCGTATCATTGAGACATTTGTGATTGCCTTTTGGTGCCCCACTGCAAGAACTTTTAGGAGCTCTACTCGGGTTCTTAAACCATCTACCTGCATGCCCAAATCTTCTTACATTCAATGACTGTAAAGCATTGCCCTGATTATTGAGTAAGTACTAACATATTCAAATATCATTATTCGGTTCCCGTTTGTAATTATCAATATCATATAAGGGGAGGTGACAATTAGAAAAGGTAACAGAAATACTAAATCCGTTCATCATTTAGAGTGCCCCATTATGATGATGCTGTTTGTCTGTCTTACTTTCCAGATGTCCTCACTTCACTTTTGCTTAAAAGACATTGTAAAGTGGACAAGGACTTCATAACTTCACACCCCTCCATAACTCGATGTAAGTTGATCATTAAATTCGCTCCATAGGTTAGGGATGAGAATTAAGTTGTTCAAAGAAAAAAAAGTCAGCATGTAAAAGACAGAACACCCGTCAGACAACCACCACCACAGCTATGGACCCACAACTAACCACAATCATAAAAAGTTTTCTGCGGTTATGGATTGTAAAACACATCTTAGTTGTAAATCAGCATTTAACTTTTTAAAGAAAAGATTAAAAATAATTACACAGCTACTATAGTATAGTGGCTATGTAGTTGACCAACTACTACATAAGTACTAGTTCTGCAGCATTGTTACCCTCTCCACAGTTCCTTGAGGCACTGTACCTCCTCAAATCCAGGCGAGGACTACCGGTATCATTTAATCTACCGGTTGCTCTGCATGGCAGGGCTGTGTGTTACCGGCGTGGTGGGAGGCCGTATAGCGCCGGTCACACACAGCCCTGCCATGCAGAGCTACATTTGATCATGTTAATCAAATTCTTGTCAAAGATGTGATTACGTCATCGTTGAAAATAGACATTGTTGGAGCCATGGAGGTGTACCACAAACCTTTAATAGTTCTAGTGCAATACTGTGGTACCTCCATGGTTGGAACTTAACTCGCAAACTGAAAGACCAAGGGTTATGTTTTTGGAGTATAAACCGTGCTTCTTCAGAGCAATATCAGAGGTTGTAGCCATAGCGATATCTGGCCCTGGATCCACTGTGAAAATGTTATTGCCATGGACATGAAAGTGCAACGCCCTTTTAGTTTTGGTACTTTCCCGAACTGGATCTGCAGACTGACAGGATGAAATATTTTTCTATGTATTTAAATACACTCACTCGAAATAAACTAATGAACACCTGTCAGATTGAGCCACGTCGTAGTTATAGCAACCTACCGCTCCTACTCACCAATTTCTCGGTTTCACGAACAGCAAGTTGTCATACTGAGGTGTACATACTTTCACTGCGTTGGTTGCTTCGACGTCGTCGTGCTTGTGTACACTTCCGTCGGCATTTGCATTTTCTCGTTCTTTACGAGAAATTGAACTCTCGCGAAAGTTTTTTATCGGTCGTCTGACGGGCCCAACTTTTTTATTATGACGGAGTTAGAGGGTTAGTGTCCAACATGGCGGGCGGGCCGAATGACTCTCTACTAGCTTATTTCAACATTGGCACAGCGAAATATGTGGCGTTTGTCCTTGGAGTCGCTCTGGTGTCGATGCACGGAGTCAGATATATGCTTGAAGGTAAGGTATACAAAAACGTCTAGTGATTTGTGATCTTGTCAACGCAAAGTATAATTTATTTCGGGCGCTTTTGGTCAATCCCTGCGTCGTGTCGTCGAAGCAGGATTTCGGCACGAATAAAACATATACGTGTTATGCGTGGCTTTTCATGCGCTCACGTATATTTAAAGCACAGTAACAGCAATAGACCGCTGCCACTGTCCAATCTATTCAACAGTTCCACGCGTCATAGCTAACACCATTGAGAAAGCGATAGAGATAACAAATTCCGGGAATCGGCAATCCGCGAAAGCGAGACTGTGTTATTGCAACAACTTGTGTTAACCTGCAGGTCGTCCGAAATGTGATATTTCTTAAAAGTTTAATTCCTAATAAAATTGTTATTGGAATTCAATAATAGTAAAGTAATAGGGATTTAAGAGAATGGATTGGGCCCATATCATGATTACATAAGTGATTCGGCTTTTTTTATTGTAGTTCAAATTATGAATTTGATGGCAACAGTAGTCCGTAAGTACTTCAGGCTAATAAAGGTACCATCATTTATTACTAATCAAAGCAGGGTAAAAGAAAGCTCTCAAAGCAAAGCCCGGACAAGTGGTGCTTGTGTTTTTATTCAATTCAGTTCATGGATTTGATGGAATTTTACACTGAAAGTATGTTTTATTTTTTGGTCACTTATGGTTCGAAGACAGACAGATTCAATCTTGTATTTGCATTAGTACCCTAAACTAAACTTTACATTTGTAAATCTAGGTGCATAGTATTACGGTACTACATGGACATGCAGCCATATAACACTGACACTGTACCTCTCAGTAAGCTCGCCACAAAAGTAGCACTTGCATACAGTTAAGGTGGTATTGTGCCTCGAAAGTGAAAGACTTAAACTTTTGCTCAAACTTTCCTTAAAGAATCTTTCAACCGTTCTCTTTTAAAATCAAGTTAAAAATTGGGCGTCACCGAGCAAATTTTGGTACCAGAGAAACAAACCAAAGATAATTAGATTTACCAATATTTGAAATTCAAAATGGCAGCCATCCCTGTGTTAACAAAATGGAGAAAAATAAAAATTTGCAAATTTCGAAAAACAAAGCCGATGAGAAGTTTTCTTACACCAAGAGCTTTAAAATGAGCCCTCACAAGTGGTTTATCAGAAAAGAATTGGAAAAGTTTGAGAGTCCGAATGTCTGTTCCTAAGGTGCGTTCTACATGTACCTTAGAACAGGATGTACAGCAGTGTCTGTGTTCATGGGTACCGGTACATCGTTTGGGGTAGAACATACAGTGTATCTGTTGGCTTGATTCCAATTTGCCTTCTGACTCATATTGGTGTTTGCTCTGACAAATATTTAATTTATTGAAACTGTGTTGCTATAACACTTTTTATTTTCCTTAAATTGCATTTGGTTTAATTTTAACTCAAGAATTATCAAAACTTCTATAAGTGCGATGAAAAATGATTAGCTCTCATTTGGTGTATATAAATTATAATATGGTAAAAGCTCATGGGATCAGTCTTTGTTAGTTTTCTTAGTGTAGACACTGTATGTATGAATAAACCAGTATGTTTAATGTATATATGTCTGTATGTACATGTATATATTCATTTCTCACAAAAACTGCTGTCTTAAAACAAGAAATGCTTGGTTTGAAAATGGACTATGTATTGAACTAAATTGAATTTCTTCAAATACAAATGCAAGTCTGAAAAAATATTCAAATGAGCTCAATACATATTAAATAAAATGGAAATACTAGGGAAGTCAGGGACTACTGTTGAGATTGTTCTTAAATCTGTTTGTAGCTACATGTATCTCAAGTATTCATTTCAATAGTAGTAGCTTCAATTTGATGATAAAAAGTTACTTTTCACAAGTATTGTTAGATTGCTTTGAAGTTACATTTACAAGTCTCTACAGATATTATCATAGACATACTGAAATCTTGAAATAAACAATATTGTAATTTTAAAACAAAATTATTTTTTAGGACATTTTTGCAAGTTATGTCAAAGAACTCTTTGTTCAGGAGCCAATTCCTTTGAAATTTAGATTGAAGGTTAGTCTGAATGGCCATACTGAATTTTATTCAGATTATTTCTGAGATAGCAACAATTCGTGTTTTTGCTAAGGTTGAGGAATATTGGTAAATGATTTGGGAACCCTGGTAACATTTCTGGTGTCCCCTAATCTGATTGCATTGATATGCCAAGGGGAACCCGGTAAAATGACTTGGGAACCCTGGTAACATTTATGTGCTTACTTCCCTTAGCAAAAACACAGAATCATGAATAGTTTATAGCATTTTCGTATTTATATGGTGCTATTTTTGCTTCTATGACTGTTGAGTGCACAGTGTAGTGATTTAAGAAGCATTTAGTAGGATCAAGTGAGTTTTTGATCAATTTTCGGTAAGAACACAGTGCTGATTGTGAGTTGTGTCGCCTGTAAAAGATATTTTAGTAATTTTAGCCATGCCATGTCATGTGGTACCAAGTTTGTAAATAGTTAACTAACAGTAATCCATCCATTCTTGATCAACATTCAATTTTCCAAAGAGACTTACTTTTATTTGATGCAAATGACAATAAAAAACAAAGCATCTCGTAGCTGTTACCAGTCAGAGCCTAACTGCAAATTTGTGTTGAATGCAATGTCAGCTGTGCCATAGGTGTCGTGTCAACAGACAGACAGCGGTGACAGTTCGTGAACACAGAGACTAACAGTGGCAGCTAAAACATGTTATTCAACACTGGTCTTAACTATTTTAAGTTACATTTTGCGCTATGTGGAAACAAAGTAAACTGGTCCAGTGACTGGGTCTTTAGTTTACTTTAATTATTGCCCGCATATTTCATTAATACCAAAGCATCTCTAATCTTAACTCTTCAAGTCCCATTAGAAATTTCTTAAAGTTTGTTTTCGGAAGCCATAGACTGGTACATGTACATTAAAACTGTCTTGAATGAAAATTACTTTCTTGAGTCTGGTAGTGTATCAATTTAGAACAAAGGGCACACGGCCTGTAGTTCTTTGAAAAATGATCCCCCTCCCATTTTTGTTTTGTATGTTGATTGGAAGTTATTGTTCAGGTCCTCAAAGTATGTTGAAACACCCTCCATTTAGCTTGTCACTGCAGTTTGTATACATGTACATGTAAAGTGCAATATTATGTATGGTTTGTTACATTTGAAACCTAGTCTAGACCAGAATTCATATTGTATAAAAAAAATGATGCAGTCTATGCATACACAGACTGAGTCAACAACCTGAATCATGTGTATCTGAACATGCTTTGGGAAGAAGAACAAGAAACTGTGGTTCACATACAAAAGAGGAATAGCAAAAATATTGTCAAGTGTGTGTTACAGCTACTGGCCGTTTAAGCCTTTTAAGTTTGAATTATTCAAAATCAGGTTGAAGCTCAAGGTATACTCACAGATGATCAGTGGTACTACATTATCGCCACTGTCACTGTCAGTTGAACTGGTTCACCCCAGTTCAAACAGGTCCACAATCACCATTGATAGTCAATTGGTTTTTGCCAAATCATGGTATAAATGACAAATCATAATCCTTACAGTATGGTGTGTTGTAGAAATAGAAGTCAGTTGAAGTCTTGCTTTTAATGTGTGTTGTTATTTTACATTTCATAATTTTTAGGGCTCTTCAAACAATTTAGCGCGTTAAAATATATCATATGACCTTTAAAAGTTATACTAAGCCGGCACATTTCTTTCCTAACGTTAAACCCTTTTCATGCCAGGTTCAACTGTTAACATCAGGTTATACACTGTATACCTGATAGTGACTGCTGAGAATGGCAGGGAGCAGGTGATCTCTTTTTGCCACCTCTCGTAAACATGTTCCAATTGTTTTCAATAAAATGGGTGAACCTAAATTTACGAGGAAATAGGGAGTGAAGAGATGAAGTGTCTACCATACAGGAAGGGTTTACCTGACAACATATCTTGCAGATTGTTTCTCTCAGAGCAACAGTGGGCATGCAGTATAATAATGGATGAGAACTCATCCCAAACTTCAAATTGGTTTGACACTGTCAAGTTTCTGTTTCACTTGTAGTCGGCCTGTCTTTTTATTTGCAGAACACTCGAAGCTGGTCTTTACACATTGACCTGCACTGTTCAACCTCCAATGGCAAGTGAACAGATCGACAATCGCTATTAACATCAAATTCCTCAGTGTCCAGGTTTTTAAGGACGTGTCAACATATGATATTGAAAATATGTATCAGATAGACAAACAATTATTTTCGTTGGAGTTCTTTCAGGTCATGACCCTAACAGTAACACACTTCACTCGTATATTCTGAAGATACCAGAAGTACAGTAATCTATCATACCATTGGCTACAGATTGACATGTCGATCACATACAAATACTGATGCCAGTACTTGAGATGTTTATTCTGTGTAGTCAATAGCTGTATGTTTTGTGATAATGGAAAAAAAAGGAAATGTCATAGGAATAGATAAATTCATGTAAATTTTTCTGACATAACTTTATTATAACATAAATCTATTATTGGTAGGATCCTTAACATAACATTTGTCTAGTATATTAATAGATAATACCATTCCTGTTTAACAGTCCAAAACTTCAATAATGCTGTACTAATAGTCTCATAACAGTACCAGGTAATAAAGTAATAAAGCTTAAATTACAGTCTTTCATCATCAAATATGTGGAGACTCTGTATACAGGCACTACTGAGCACAAATCAATAATGCAGCATTTTCTTCTCTGACTTGACTCGCCAAGTGCTGGTACAATTCTGCTGAAAAGACCAAGGTCGTCAACAAATGAGATAATTCAAGAGTACTGTCGTGTACTTGCAGAGCAGATGTGAAATATCAGGGCTCACTTTTGAGGAAGAAAAGTGCTAGCCATTCAATTGGCAAAAAACATTTTGTGAGTTTGAGCAACCATTCCACAATTTGTCAAAATGGGGGAAAATTCATCTTAGTCCATTTACATGTATTATACTCTTGAAAGTATACACAATAAAATTTGTGCTAGATTTGTAAAGGTGTTTTCCCATTGAAAAAGGCTACTTTTACAACTGTCTGATGTGGTAAATTGCAAAATGGAATCAATAGATCGTCTGTACAGATAGCGTCTCATGTACATAAAACAAACAATGATACACTGTACAGTGCTAAATACAGGTACATGTACAATCTCGAGGGTATTGATAATTCCTTTCTTCACCAGTTTGATCTCCAAATTAAACTTGAAGTTTAACCATTTAATATTTTTTGTCGCTATTGGCCGGGCTAGCATTGGGTAGCGAGAGCCCAGTGTATCTTATGAATATTGGGCTGTGTCATGCACAGGACAAGTTAACTGAAGTTAGGCTGCGTTCACAAATAACGATTAGGGGGGGGG
>LD349472.1:466720-480652 GCA_001465055.1 Ptychodera flava
GTCCAGTAGTATCTCTCCACATTGACTAGTTGCTATTGTTATATAAATGAGCCTTGGTCTTCTTGTGTCGACACTGACCTACTACAAAGTCATTTTTTCTTTAATTTCCCTCCACTATATTTTTTTTCTTCTTTATTTCTTATTAGACAGTACAATATGGAAATTTAGAGTGTGTATTTAGCATGTAGGACAGCAGAGTAGACTCTTCACATTATTGCAGAGGTGTAGATTCAAAGTACTTGTAATTTTGAAAATAAATTTCATTTTTGACAAACTGTAGTAGTTTCTAAACTGGCGTTTCTTGCTTTGACAGAGAGCCAACATCAGTGAAGACTTGGAAATCCGCCGCCCAGGTATCAACAATTAGTAACAGTACTGAGGATGGTCTGCATGTAAACCGACCACTCCTTCAAATTGTAAGTACTTACAAGCATTGCGTTTTGTTCTTGGTGCAAAACATTTGCTTCAGGTGACAGTAATTGTAATGTCACTTATGTTTCCTACAATTTTGTTTGATTTCCTGCTCACAGAAACTCTGAAATTGTCAGTTTAGAGTCATCAAGGAAGCATCAGTTAACTGATGTGGCATGTCATAAATTTCACTCCAGACTTAGACATCACCATGTATATTTGTACAATTTTATGGCTTTGGACTGTATTCAGCATTTAAACAATACTGTTTCCTCTGCCAGCGCAGAATGGACGAAAGCAAACTTGGCACAATGCATTCAATGTACGACGTGAAGCTGGGTACATTATGGAGTTCAAAGTTTGCTTGAGTCATCTCTCACTTTAGTCATTTATCAGCAAGGAGGGGGTACAGCTATTATTTTACAGGTTTGGCAATACCAGTGAATTTGTAAATGTGGAAAACATCCAGGGCCAAAATGCTGGATTATAGAATACATTATCAGTCATAATCTGAGAGTATGACATCACAAAATATAATATAAATAGCTGTAAGGTTATACCTGATTAATGAAGTTTTGAGTGTCTCAATTTTGTGAAATTCAAAAATTTTAACCTTGAGAATGAGAGCCAGTTTGAATTTCCAGTATTGTTGTTGAACCCCATGTGTCTGGCTTTTTCAATTCAAAAGTCTGACGCCAGACTCGCATTCTGGATGATGAAAGAGACTGGCTGAACGTGGAAATGTATGAACAGAGAATTTGCATAAGTTTCAAACTTTCATTTTCGAGTGTCATTTATTATTTTTAACGGGTTTATCGTACCGAGTATGTCTTCATTCACAGATGCATATCAAATCTTGGTCTGCTGACGTGTGTGAAGTCACATCAACATGCCACGTTCTCTTCATTTATTTTAGTCACATATTTCTTTTTTTGGCACTGTGGTACTGACAAGCTGTCAGACTAAACAACCAAACTGTAACAGATGCATTACATGTACACTAACTTTTCTCACACACTTCATCGTGGCAACAATTTGGGAAGGCTGGCAGTTGATTTATTTAACAGTGACTCTACCAAAAGTGCAAATTTTTCTATGTTCCTTCAACATTTAATCCTTTTCCTGCTAGACTTCCCACCTGTCAAGTCAGTATTGAGCCAAAACCTAGTATATTTTCTCCCACTTGGCTTGGTACCGGTATGTTACAGGAACTTTAGTCAGTTAAAATCATGTTTACAGGATCTATGTTTTCAGGGGCCTTCAAATGTTCATTTTTTTTTTCTAAAATGCATCACCAAGGACGTGTTGTGTTTCACTAGTTTTAACCAACTTGACCTGGCGGTGTCAAATGAACTTGAAAGGATTAGGGATAATGTTCTGGTGTCTATAAAATGAAGGCAGTTTGGCAAAGTATGTGGATCATCAGAGATGGCAGCTAAATAATGTGATTTTCTATTGATGTATCATATCTAGAGCCTACTACCAGTATATTGAGATATTGACATACCTGTCATGGTGTCATGCTCTCCAAAGCACAGACATCATGATAAAGAGGCCTGTCAAGCATTTAGGCATTCTGTCCAGTAGTGTTCATGGATCCCAAATATTCACTAAAATACTACAGGTGGCCTCTTCAAGATAGTACATGCCAACGAAAATGAAAGACTTTAACCTGTGCTGAAACTTTCCTTAAGCAAACTTTCAATAAGCCTTTTTCAAAATCAAGATTAAAAATCAGAGGTTTGAGTGCATATTTGGTACTAGAGAAACAAATTTCCCAATATTTACAGGTTTTGAAATTCAAAATGGCTGCCATCTTTGTGTTAACTCTATGGGAGAAAATAAAATTCCTGATTTCTAAAAAACTAAGCTGCTGAAAACTTTATTTACTGTATAAGCTGCGAAATAAAGCTCTCACAAGTAGTAGATCAAAACTTGTAAAGGTTTTAGAGTCTGAATATCTGTCCCCGAGGCGCATTCTACCTTAATGATAGAACTTCCTGGTATATCTGGTATTTTCACAAATAGTCAAACTGCCTTGCAAATCAACCACCCTACACTCATTGAAGTGAGAATGCAAATATTGATTCATATTTCATTAAAATTTACAGGATGTGCAATTGATTTTGAACCGGTACTGCAATGTCAAATACAGGCCAGATGATGGTGAGATTTACTGCTGTCAAAAAAAGGAAGAGATGACCCTGATACAACAACTTCTCTTTGTCATATTTGTTATCAGGTAAATACCTAGGTATTTCTTGTTCCATTACATTTATACTCATCCCAAGCAAATAACTTTAAAGCCTCAGTAGATGTTGCTGTCAAAGATTTTTATTTTTCCAATATTTTTGTTTCAAGTGTCAACCACAAGTACGTGGTCTTCTCTACAATACCCAGTATGTTGCTGCAGCCTGCAAACATGTATCTAATAGGTCCATTGTGATATTGCACTTAGCTGATATTTGCAGTCTTGACAGGCCAAACACTTGGAATTTCAACATCCTTTTGGAAGTACACTAAGGAATGATAATTGATAGGACAAAACTACTCTAAAATAATCTCAAGTTTTTGTAGTCGGATCTTTTCAAAGTCCATGTTTGATTCACTTTCAGTTTTTTTTCCGGCGCTTTCCTCAAAGTCAAGAGGAAGATTATGTCACTGAGGCCAACCGCCAATCAGTCGGACCAAAAGGAAAGCACCGTCGTCGTGATTACAGAGAACGTACAGAATGGTCCGGTTGCTGGTGGGGAGAATGCCACACATGTCAAGAAAGAGACACCGCCACCTTCCTATGACTACGTTGAAGTAGCATGGGCTCTTGGTAAATTTGGTCTCATCATGATTTACTTTCACATATGTGACAGGTTAGTCGAATATTTCTTCTGTACCTTATTCTGTAGGCGTCAATGTGTGACTAAGTTTCCCATGCAGCTTTGATGAAATATGTACCTTATTCTGTAGGCGTCACTGTGAGACTAAGTTTCCCATGCTGCTTTGCTGAAATCGTATGGCATATTGTTGCAATGGACTAAACCAAATGCGAGTGGACCATTATAGTAAAAACAAAACCATGCGCACAATTGCGCATAGTAATGTTTGTATTCCTATACGCATTTGCACATGTGCATTGGTTTGTATCATCATCAAGTGATCTCTTTGGTGTCCTGAGTCAGTTGAATGCCAAGTAGAATCATTAGGACACATTTTTCTTACGGTAGTATGCTCAAATTTTCCTAAATGAAACTCTCATCTTTCATCTTTCATTCTTTTACCAAATCAACAATAAAAACCAGGGGTCACTGTGCAAAGTTTAGAACAAGCTATACAAATTGCTCAACATTTTGTGATATTTGAAATTCAAAATGGCTGCCATCCCTGTGTTAACTCTATGGAGTAAAAATAAAATTTACGATTTTCAAAAAACTAAGATAGTAAAAGATATTTTTTTCCAAGAGCTTTAAAATGAGCCCCCAGAAGTGGTAGATCAGAAAAGAATTGTAGAAATTTTAGAGTCTGAATATCTGTCCCTGAGGCGCGTTCTACTTAAAAGGCAAAGAATATTGAAAATGTTAGGTGTACTTGAAACTTAAAAAAGACAATAACACTGCTTTCTTGGATATACAAACTTTTTCTTTGTCAAGATTATAAGATTGAAACATAATTACCATAATATGGAAATCATTGATATCCTTCCTCTTATTCACACATGACAAAATTTTAGTGCAACATTTTACCAGTTTTTATCAATATTTCTGTCATTGTTTTGATAATTTTCAAGCAAATGGACGTCATTTTTCATTGGCTACAGTTTTTTATTAAAATTAAAAAAAATGAAAAAAAAATTCTGGGGTAAATTTTATATGGATGACAAACAATTACTTTGGCACTCAAGGGTTACTACATAAGAGTATTTAATATTAGTGTTTTTTGACATTGAATTCATCTCTTTGCTATTATCAGGACTGGATTCATACCCAGGGAGCAGAAACACTACACTCATCTTAGGTTTTTCCTTCCGTTGTGTTATATTACCTTGTTAGGATTCTTTTTCAACAGTAGGACTTCCCAGGTAAGCCTTCATTTTAATTTTTGTCATGTTTGTTGCTCTAAAGAGATGCTCATCAGATTTTAAATTTTACATGGTATTGGATGAAGATAGAGAAGTACATGTATGTGTAATAGATACACAGGACCCCTCTCCCACTTCCCCACCTATCTCCGGGCATTGATGGCATATACATAGGTCTATTTTTCAAGCATCAGGGATGTACAAAATGCCCTGCTGTTGGCAGAAACACCTAGCTGTCAGCTAGCAGTAAAAATTATCAGCCAAGTAAAATATTAGGACAATTTACACAATATGATGTGCTCAC
Source organism: Ptychodera flava (assembly GCA_001465055.1). Classification (NCBI taxonomy): domain Eukaryota; kingdom Metazoa; phylum Hemichordata; class Enteropneusta; family Ptychoderidae; genus Ptychodera; species Ptychodera flava. The sequence continues at coordinate 471,508 of LD349472.1, forward strand.
ACACTACTTGTAACTGCCTATACTTTTATTTTTGCCCCCGTGCGAGTAAATAAAATTTTCAGCATGCCTTAACATGTGTCTTAAATTTTCAAAAATTCTCATCAATAAAATGAAATTTGCAGATTCTAAAGTTAAAAATATATGGACAACACTGCATACTCCAATAATAGTGAAATCTACAATTTTATATACTCTTTATTTTATTCATCATCATGATCACACAAAATCCATATGAATTTTCAGCAACAAGTTTTGAATTGTGATCAGAGAAGTTGATCATTCAGTGTTTTGAGACACCGGATTTGAAATGTGGTAACATGAATTCATTTGATCTTTCAGCCGCAAGTTTTGAATCGTGATCAAACGGAGGAGTGGAAGGGCTGGATGCAGCTTGTTATACTTATCTATCATATGTCTGGTGCTAGCAGTGTAAGTCTCTTTAAAAGTAGCAATACTTTGCTGTAATTGTGATAGCCTGCCTCTTTGCACTGTATGGGCAGAGTAAGCTTTGTCAAAAAGTGAAAATATGATCTAACTTATACACTTACATGTATTGGTACATTTTATCATGTAATTACACCTAAACCTAACCTCCTACCATTGTTGTATCAACGTAAAGAAGGGATTTTTATGAAAGTTTCTCTTTGGTCAAAGATTTTTTGAAATGCTAGCTGGAATCATGCATATTTTTGGTTCTCCTTTGTAAAGAGAACATTTCTTCTGTAAAAAGTATCATTGTATTCAAAGTCTACTATAGACGTACCAGACTTGTGTATGTGTGAACTAGAATTTTGGAAACTTCCCTGGGCCATCAAAGTTTAGGTTCATTTAAAATATAAGTTTTGTTGAGACTCATGTCATGAAAATCAACATTGAATGGTGCTGTTTGACATTCAAAATGGCGGCCATCCATGTGTTAACTCTACATGACCTTAAAAATGAGCCCCCACCAGTAGACCAGAAAAGTACTGAAAAAGGTTTGAGAGTCTGAATATCTGTGCATTCCACCTCATGTGTTTCATTTCAACCATTGGTACTCATCCAGTGTTCCAATGTTGGCTTGTTCTTGTTCTCCTTCCTCCAGGTATTACCTATTTATATGCATATCAGAATACTAGTTGCAATGTATTTATTTCAAACTGGTTATGGGCATTTTTCATTCTTCTGGAACAAAGCGGACTATGGAATTATCAGGTTCTGCCAGGTAAGTTCAAGTTCAGGCCTTTGTTTACATTACCATTGTTTGTAGTCAAATGGTAAAGGTAGAAAATACCCAAAATTTGCCAGATTTGGGACTTTCTAATATTTTTCCTCATTTTACACTCTGACACTATTTCAGTATACAGCAATGGTGAAGTATTGCCAAGCATTGCCAGGAAGAATTTTCACAAAAATGTGAATTTCTACAAAAATCTATATTTCTCTACCAGTTTACTGGTTAACTTCATGATGTCATCAAAATACAACTGAATGTAGCAAGTCTTTGAAACAAATTATGAGTTATGGATAAATAATTTATTCATAATTCTCTGAAATTTAGCCAGTTGGTGCACTATAGATATCTCTGTTTTACAAAAGGAGTAATTTGACAACCATCACACTAAAACCTAATTTTGACATACAAAATAAAGCATGCCCTTTCATTTCAACTTTTGACCATTTTGTCACCACTAATAAAATCATAAATTGACATTGGCAAAACCATACCTTTGTGTATAATTTTAGGAATTCTACCAAAAGTCTCTCCTCACATCTTCAGACTTTTAAAAATGTTATCATGTTTTGACCAGGACGCCTACATTTTATGTCAATGTGTGTTAGATGTCACTTAATAATTAATAAAAATATGTCAGTTACATCATACAATGACAGATGGTTCTACATGTAGGACCACACCAAATTGCAATGGAAAAAGCCCAACCAAATTAAAAGCTAGTTTCTTTCTGAACAGCAGAGAGCAACGTATGTGTGGTGACCAGTGTATGATATGTACATCATTGTAGACACCTAGTAGATGATAACGAAATGCTTGCATCTTTGTACAATGTCAACCTGGCATGTTTGGTGGAAGGACTTTGGTCATATAAAACATTGTTTACTTTATCGCTAAATGAGATCATGTATGTTGACATACAAGACTGGTTTCTATTTATCTGATCAAAACATGACAATAAATCACAGATTGTTTATGTACTCAAATAGAAATTTTACATCACATGTCCCCTGAGGGGCCATGGATAATTAAAACAAATGCACAGTAAACCCAACTAACTGTGTTTAGCCTCTCCCCTTTCCCCTAAAGGAAAGTTTGGAAGTGCGAAAATCCAACCAAGCCTCATTCTCTATCAGCATACCAGAAATAGGTAATGACGTTGCTATGAAATCAAACATACGCTACCAACCCCAACGCCCCCAAGTATACCCCTCTAATATCAATATTTGCTCAGTGCCAACTCAATAATGATGTAACCAATAGAATGAAATTAAACGGTGTATCCAAAACGATTGTTACGCTATCTCACTCGTGCACTGAACCAGATGTATATGCCAAAAGAAAGCAGGTGTAACGCAGGTGGAGCACTGGCCTGGTACACGTCAAACAATAAAGTGCAATATTTTGCGATACATAAAAAAGTGCAGTAAGATGTTGCAATATGAAAACATGTATTGGACTTTCGCACACCGTAATCGAAATACAGCCAAACCGGTTGCGTTTACCGTGTGCGTGTTTAATTATTCCCACCCCCTTAGAGTTTGCAGACCACAAAGACTGACAATAGAGTCAAGTGTAGAGCGCCCTCTTGTGAAATGGGTACATTTGTCTTTTGTTTTCAGAGTGTTATGGGCAGATAGGCAGAATAGAAGGTCAAGGGGAACACATCCCTAGACTCAAAGATAGAGTTTATATTTACATGAATCACATTGTAACTGTTTTTACTGCTATCAATGAACAAGTAGACAACTTCGGTGATTTTGTAGTAGTTATGATTTCTCTAATTTTTCCCACAGGTGCAGTTCCGACTTAATTGGCTGGTATTTATGCTGTGTCTGGTGATGAACCGCCCATATCAATTTTATTATTTTGTCCCTCTGGTTACATTTTGGTTTATTGTGGTATATCTCACTATGGCTTTGTGGCCAAAAGTTTCAGCCAAATCCGTTGCAGGTGAGCTGTTATTTATTCACAAATTGTAAACAATAATTTTTCTATTGGCAATTACTATAACTGTTGAAGAAGGCCTTTAGGAGGATAAATTGAAGTACTGCTTCATTTGTACAGATAACCTCACACATAACTTAAGCGAAATAAATACAAGTATGTGATATACTGGACAGTATGTATATTGTTCATAGTTATCTCATTGTTTGCAGGGAACATGTGTAGTGCATTTCATCTTCACTTTTTTTGTTTTTAATGTCATTAACAGTGTCTTGTTCTACTCCACAAAGCATGATGAGATACACAGTATTCAGCCTGACAACTCACTCTGAGCATGTGTAGACTGTATTGTTGTTGACACATGAATTCTGGTCAGGACTGGAGTTCAAATGTCAATAATATCAGTCAATTTTATGCAAATATTGAGTGTTGACAAGCAAAGTAGTTGATGTTTCAATATGCTTTAGGGAGTAGAACTAGAACTCACAAGTGACATACAGAACCAAAATTGTGTAACATAATATAAGGTTATTCTCAAAATACCGGGATTTATGTCCGAGTACATCGTGCAGTCGAGGTATTGTCTGAGACGCGAAGCATCGAGGACAATGCCGAAGCGTTCAATGTATGAGGATATAAATCCTGGTATTTTGAGCGTAACCTTATTATTATACACAGCTACTGGCGCTCTAGCTTTCATAATTTCTTTCCCCTTTTCTTTGCTAAGCTATTGTGACAATACTTTAACATGCTAATCTCTTAAATGTGGATTAAACTTTCAGAAAACACCTCTCGTTATGTGTGGATGGTTTTCAAGTTCATTGGACTTTTTGGTATCATTGTGACAGTAGCACTATCAGAGGTAATTACACTAACGCTAATACTGCCCTCAAACTAGAACAAAATTAACCATGTAACTTTGTTTTAGGAAGTGTACTTTCATTATTTTCTCTCAGAGATAGCTGTCCGCATCATGACCAAACTTTCTTCACAATTTTTTAGAACTTAACATCAATATAGTGAGTACATGCAGACTATGATATTCTGACAACACCAAATGTTTCATGACATTGCAGAGGTATGATCATTGCATGGCTCAATATCCCTTGAATCTAACTTTATTCATAATCAAGGATGACTTCACTAACAAACTCGAAGAACTTCTCTGTATTTTCTATGATAGCAGCAGTGAAATTCTATATCTTACAAGCTGTTTTGAGTGGGCTGCAACTTTCTGAAATTAGCCGTGTAATTTATGTTAAAAGTATTTTCAATCTTCTCATAAAAAGAAATATGATTTGTTCTATACAGCCCAGGCATCAAGTCAACAGGTCTCTTCTCAATTGCAGGTATTTTTTTATAATCTTTTTGACTGGTGGCCGCTGAAAGAAGCGTTTGTCACATCAGATGGGAAGCTGTACGAGTGGTGGTTTAGGTGGCAGCTTGATAGATTTGTAAGTACAACGTATCCTCTTTTATTACATGCCTCATATATCGAACGTTGCATGCTCCATAGGATTCCATGGTAACTCATTGATGATGTCGCTGGCCGCATGGTCATCACTGGACTGAAAGTGAACCAGAACTATTTTCAACTCGAGGATTAAAAAATGATCAAATTATCTTTAACTGTTTTTACAAAATTATGCGAAAAAAATTCGATAAACCGAATAACAGTAATTTAAATATATCAATGTGCCGTTCGATGATGAAATCCTTCTATTTTTTCAACAGATTTCCTCGCGGCAGGAGACCATTTGCCCTCTTTACGTCAGGCAAATGGTCACCTACCTTCGGGCACATAGTCCCTTGTTTGGGCTGTAATATATACTATCATGCACTATCATTCTGTTCAAAAAAAGTTGTGTTTTGTGTTTAAGGTGGTATGCACCTAAAAAATGAAAGATTCAAACTTGTGCCCAAACTTTCTTTAGGAAACTTTAAACCATTCCCTTTTGAAACCAAGAATATAAATGGAATGGTCTCTGTGCAAAATTTGGTTCTTGAGAACAGGTGAAGGTGTCAGTATGTGAGTTCAAGATTGCTTCTTGATGCCATTTAGTGGAGGATTATTTGTTCTGTATTTTCTTTCAACTGTAGATCATACCATTTGGGATGCTGTTCTCCTTCATGTACATAACTTTAAAAAAATACAACGTCATTCAAGATGGGGATAGTGAAGATGTCTGTAAAGGTTGCACATCAAATCTCCTCACATTTTTAGGCTTTGCAATGGTTGCGGTAAGCATTCTTATATCTTTTCACCCTGTGGTACATTGACTCTCACAATAAAGATGAAGCTTGTATTTGATATTGTGTTCATATATTCAAAAGTGAAATACAATCTGGTTAGACATTTGAAACGCAATCAATCCAGATAGTTTACATATTTAATCTTCTATTGTCACCATGATATAATATATGGAATTTTTAAGGTGTGCGAACAGTGTAATGAAAAGCCTGTTTGTACAAAAGACACCCACTCAGACCAAAATTTTCATAACTCTGAAGCATTTGATGTCCACAATCAACTGTTGTGAACTACAAAAAATAGGAAGCTTATAGTAAACACAGTTTCCTTGAACATGTAATAACAACATTATTCAACCAAAATTTTCAACAATGATAAGATGATCAGTTATGGTGTCCAAAAATGATGTGTAACATGATTTTTTTAAAGGATATCTTGAAAATGGTATTTGGACCTCAAAAAGTCCTTGAATTTTAAGTGACTTGGAGTGTATAGACCCTGTACCCATCTGCAGACCAGTAACCCATCGTATAACATGCACAGCAACGGGTACAAAGTTGAATGGCGTGACGGATCAAAATGACAAGAGCAATTTCATCTGTCGTCAAAAGCATTGAAACGAACACACCCATGACGTAAATAAAGATTTCATATGGCGGTCTGGAAGTCATTTGGGCAATGGCAGCTGACAATTGTAATTTATGAGGGCCTTTTATTAGCATTCACATATACCAACATGTCACATTTTGATCTCTTAACAGGTATACACCATATTTGCTTGTTTGTGTCCCAGCAAGCCAGACTGCAATCAAACACATTCCTATATCAGTGTACTTCCAGTAAGTAATTGTGAGAGATGAAGGAGAGAGTGAGAAGAGTGGGGAGAGTTGGGGAAAAGTGAGAGAGAAATTCAACAATTGAAAAAAAAAATTATCCAAGTAAAGAGATATTGAAAAATGACAAAAACCTAGTGACAAAGGAAAGACCTTACTGTCTGGACTTCTACAAATATTTGTTCAAAACATGCTGAAGAAATGAGTAATAACTGTAAGAGTATGTGGGCCTATTTTGTACCTCTTTCACCAGTATGGTTTGGTCCATGCCCATTGTTGTCAATGGTGATTGTGGACCTGTCAATAGGGAATAGGGGTGAGCAGATTAAAGCTACAGACTGAAAAGGCTTGATTAGTCAGAATAAGATTTTAGGAATTTCCAAGTAAAGAATCACTTCACCTATTATCTGTCTGTGGCCAGTAATTTGTTTATGAGTAATACCTCTTCTCTAATCAAAGACTTGTCTTTTTTAGCTGTTACAATGGTCATGTTTTCTGTTTGAAATTTCACTTTGACATCAAAACACAACACAGTATGACTTGCACATCCAAGTTTAGATTTATGAATGATATGTTGATTTGCAATTTTGGTTCACTGTACACTGCTCCAGTATACCCTTATTGACTGGCCATGATGGTAACAGTGTACTTTTGTCTGAGGGCCTGCCAGTAGCCCTAAATCAGTCTTGTTTTACAGACTGTTTTGGGTGACTTTCAGGCCCGAAGGAAAACAAAAGTATGCTGTTACCTGAATATTGCCAGTCAATATGTGTTTTTTCACACAACAAGTCCAAAATCAAGGTGTTCTTCAGCTATCATCATTCGTCTTAGTAGGAAATGACATTGCCATCTCCTTTGCACATTCTAGGATGTGTGCATGCATAGACAGCACTTTCAAACTTCCAAAGTCAACAGTTTTTCGGAACTGTTAACATGTAAAAATTTTGGAAACTGTTGACTGGTAACTTGCTCTTTTTCATTTCATTCTATACTTGGCTGATGAAGCTTGCTGTTGTATTTATTGTTTTCCCAAGTGACAGAACTTGGCAAGTGAAATATGTTGTAATTTTTCCTCCATCCACTAGGTAACTGGGTTCATTTTACTTCGGAATGTGCCCGGCAGAGTTCGAGCCAGATACAGCACATTCTTCGCCTGGTTTGGAAAAATTTCTCTTGAGGCAAGTTTATTTCCATGTCTGTATTTGTGTATGAATGTGAGCTTGGGGTCTTGTTAGCTTTATGTAGTTTCTAGTGGGTGTATGGGTGTAGTGGGTGTGTTTGGTGCAGTAGGTGTTTGTGTGTGTTGAGGTGCAGCAGAGTGTTTTTGGTCTTGTGGGTGTAGGTCGGGAGTCTAGTGGGTGTGTTTTCAGGGTATGGTAGGTGTGTTTAGGGTCAAGTAGATGTGTATGTGGTCCAGTGGGTGAGTTTGGAATCGGGTGGATGTGTGTATTGGGGTCTAGCGTGTGTGTGTGTTTGGGGTCCAGTCAGTGTCTGCTTAAGGGTCTAGTAGCTTTGTTTGTAGGGGTCTAGTATGTGTGATAAGGGTCTAGTGGGTTTGTGTGTCAGGGTATATCGGGTGTGTGTTTTGGTCTAGTGGGTGTATTTTGAGGGTTTGTGGTACTATGTAATATTACCTCAACATTAGTCGTTATGTTTGATGTTTCATCTTATGTTCAATTTATAAAACAGAGATTCTTGGTGTGCTCCCAAATATCTTGTCAAAAATGCATCAGGTTCCAGTTTTGGACAGAACCTGTATGGTTTGAATGTCCAATTTTACTGTCAATGATGGAATTTCAGTACAGACTAGGATCTTTTGCATACCATAAAATTGCATGTTGTACACAAAGCAGTGTATTTGTAAGGCTAAAAGTTTGATGTCCGCATACTTTAGGGACAAGGGGAAGTATATATACTTTGAGAACAAAGGTCATGAAAATATTGGCAAAAGTTACAGCAATGGGTTAAACCAGGACTATGAATGGATCACAGTACAAGCAAAAGTACATGCACAAACACGCACGGAAATATATGTATTTCAACACGTGTTTACACATGTGGGTTTATTTGTACTGCCATCACATGATCTCCTGGATGTACTGAGCCTGTAGAACCTACTGTTCATGCTTTTTATTCTGGAGTAGAACCATTGTCCCTTCAACGTGTCTTATCACAGAAATTTGATGCAGTATACAATTAGAATTTTGTACCATCACAACCAATTTTAACTGTACCGTTCTATCATCCATTTCTTCAAAACATAACAGTTTTTATCATATTTTTTGCCTTACAGCTGTTTATAGGACAATATCACATCTGGCTTGCAGCAGACACTAAAGGAACTCTGATATTAATCCCAGACTACCCCGCAGTGAACTTAACAATCACATCATTCATCTTTGTGTGTGCGGCTCATGAAATATTTGTGACCACGGTCCAACTGCAAAGCTTCTTCGTTCCCAAGGAGTTGAAAGAACTTTTCAAGAGGCTTGCGGTTTTCATATGTTTGATGACGGGGCTCCTCTTCTACAGGACAGGATCAGCCTTTAAGATTTGACCTGGGCAAGCCGGAGACAGAGGGCGCTGTTTATCTTTTGCATGTGGATGTGGACAGGGTACGTGGAGAACGGCAGTGGAAAAGAAATGTATGGGAAAAGATAGAAAGAGGTTCAGTGGGCAGGGAATGTTATACATATGGTATGTGTGTATAAGGGGCTGTAGGATTCATGTACCTAAAAGGTATGGTAACTTATAAAAGTGAACGCCATTCTGATGGTTAAGGTGTGTTTTTTTTAAAAAAACCAATGGAACATAAAGACAATGACGTGAGTACACTCCATGCTGTGTGATGCATGGCTAAATCTTCCAACATACAATGCATTGCTATTACCAGAAAATAGC
>LD349472.1:488067-506879 GCA_001465055.1 Ptychodera flava
ATTTAAGTCTGAACATTTTTTCCTGAGGCGCATTCTTGATTCCTTACAATAGGAGTTTTAATATTTACATTTAACCCTCATATGGCAGGTACGTCATCACTCTAAAGACTACTTCACATTGATTAAAGACTGATAAAATCCGATAAATACCAAAGTGACATAGCCACCACTTGCCATTTGTATTTCAAAAACAAAAACAGTTTAAGAGGGAATAAAGATATGGTTTTCAAGGGTACTTGATTGTGTGTGTGTTTGTATCATATATAAGGCTCAGAAGCCATGGTTTTGACAGATATTTAGAAATTGTGGTGAAATAATTAGATATCTTGCAGTAATTACAAATATCAGGTGGTGCTAATATATATCAAACAGCCTGGTAGATATCAGGCAGTGGTAGTTAATATAAAATAGTGCTGTTGGATATGAAGTGCTGTCAGATATCTGGCAGTGCTTGGCCGATATCAGGCAGTTAATTCTGGAGGGTTGTACTGACTAAACAGTGCAGCACTGGCAAGTATCATTGTTTTCCGATATCAAGCAGACCTTGCAGATATCAAACAGAGTGGTCAGATATCAAGCATTCTGGCAGATAGTCTGTTGATATCAGCCAGCACTGGCAAATATCAAATAGTGCTGTCAGATATCAAACAGAGTGGTCAGATATCAAGCATTCTGGCAGATAGGCCTGTTAATATCAGGCAGCACTGCCAAATATCAAACAGTGCTGTCAGATATCAAACAGTACTTGCAGACATCGAAAGTGCTGTTACATTTCAGGTAATATTGGCAGTGCTATAATGATATATTACAGTTCTCAACCCCCGGTCAGTCCTCATTCGAAATGTTCTCCCATCAAAAGAGTTTTCCATACTTTTACTCACACCATTACCTCTGTCATCACTGCATCGTTCTGGTGCCACCGCCTTGAATACAAACCAGTGAAGAATTTTCAAAATCCATAGATGGTCAGCCCGCAACTTCACATAACCGATCGATCGATCCATCCAGCTAAGTATATTATTGACGATTTTGGAATCCCATACTGGAGCTAAACTAGGATAGGGACTTAAGGTGGAGCTGCATTTTGCCAACACTGTTTTTCAAAGGAATATTTCTCATCTAAGATGACAAAGGAATCCCTTCGTACTATATATTTTCAAAAGACAGAGAATGTCAAGTTCAGTATGGTAGCAATATTGAAGAATGTAGGGGTGCATAGTTTTGGTAAAAACCTCAATTTTACTATTAATGATAAGAAACTTTATAGCATTTTCTGGGATGTAATATTCCACTTGATACAAGAGTATATGTTGAAAATAACGACTATTGTATTTTGCATTATCTATCCTCATTCTAAAACGGCATGGCTTGCAAGACTGACACTCAAAATGATTAAAAACATGATTAGCAAAATTAAAATGCCTCTCATTCAAAATGTAAGAACCTTATTGCAAACCAAAATAGTCCTTTTGTTACACTTTCAGAAAATTTGACCCAGCCAGAGTGGAGTTAAATTCTTTTGAAATCTTGAACTTGGCAGGAAAGAGAAGCCAGGAAATCGGGTGATTTGCATACATTTTCATCAACGAACATTTCTTTATCACGCAACTTATGACTGCTTGACAAGCTTAAAGGTGAACACAACCGATAATTTAATCTTAAGTTAACAACTTTATTGAAATTGACTGAATATTTGCAAAATAGTGATTTTGAGCAAAATACGCTGTGTTTGGTGTAGCGCCCAAATAAATATATACAGATATAAAGCTTTCTCAAAAAATCCGTGAGGTTGGCCGCATCTCAAAGTGGAAAGACAAACTTTTGCTCAAACTTTTCTTTAGGCAACTTTAAATCCTCCCTTCTCGAAATCAAGAATAAAAACCAGGAGTCATCGTGCAGCATTTTTTTACTAGAGAAACAAATTACGCAACATGTACCGACTCTTGAAATTCAAAATGGCTGCAGTCCCTGTGTTAACTGTACGGGGAAAATTGAATTTTCAATTTCGACAAAAATAACCTGTAAAAAAGTTTACTTGCTACATGAGCTTCAAAATGAGCCCCACAAGTTGTCGACCAAAGAAGTATCGTACAAGTTCGAGAGTCAAACTTTCTCACCCCGGGGCGTATGTTCGAACGAATAAGACAATTAATGAAAACAAATGCATGTGATCAAATTAAAATGAATGAATCATACTTTCATCTACTTAAGGTAATATGCACCTCGAAAGTGAAAGACTTAAACTTTTGCTCAAACTTTCCTCAAGGAATCTTTCAATCATTCGCTTTCAAAATCAAGAATAAAAATAGGGGGTCACCGTGCAAATTTTGGTACTAGAGAAACAAATTACCCAATATTTACCGATATTCGAAATTCAAAATGGCCGCCATCCCTGTGTTAACTCTATGGAGAAAAAATAAAAATTTTCGAAATTCGAAAAACTAATCCGGTGAAAGGTTTTCTTTCACCAAGAGCTTTAAAATGAATCCCCACAAGTGGTATATCAGAAGAGAATTGTAAAAGTTTGAGAGTCCGAATGTCCGTCCCCGAGGTGCGTTCTACCTTAAACCAGGGCTGTGGTCAATGATAAACAGTCCAGTCTGCTGTGGGAGAATTGTGAAGAGCTAGTTCGGTTTCACTAGCATTATTCGAACACATACATACACTAGCATTGTGTTGTCATATATATATATATATATATATATATATATATATATATATATATATATATATATATATATATATATATAAACCAAAAGATAAATAGATAGATAAATAAATAAATAAATAAATAAATAAATAAATAAATAAAGAGATAGATTTATAAATAAATAACAATATACAAAATGAAAACGTGTTATGAAGGAACTATTCACCGCTATAGTGTTATGAATCACCAGAACTTAGAAAATTGGCAAAATAAAAAAAAATAAATCCAAAATTCAAATATATAGTCTCATTCTACCTTCTCAATAATGCGAAAACATTACTACTGCACCATCTTAACAATCAGCATATCATACGTATTTAAGGTTGGCGAGGGTCCAGTCGACATCAGCCTTGTCGAATCAATTCTCCGTATTCAATTTGCAGTGAAAGATTCACAACTTTGTGCTGTGTGCTGCTGGAACTAAAAATTTACGTCAGCTAATTCCCAAAGCTGACAACTCTTCATTGTCGTTCAATTCCATGGAGACAGCAGAACGAAATTAAGTTTTTGTTAGGGTGATATACTCATTTGTCAGCCCTTAATTCTTCATCATAATATATTTTAATAGATGAACATCGATAGTTTCGCTCTACTGGATTCATTGTGATAATTGTGCAATTAAGCTCGGCTCCAAGAAACACAATTCTTGTGCATAATATCACTTGCGCTGTTTCCCTGCAATCAGTTACCACTGGTTTGGTTTCAAGAGGGTTTAGGAGTATGTCAGCGAGGGAAACTAGCCATGAAGTGCGCTAGTTTTATATTGCTGTTGCTTACGCTGGTCTGTTCGTCGGAATCACAACACGATAACGGTGAGTTTCTTAATTTTACATTTTAGCTTAAAAACCTACATTTGCACATCGGGCCCATGGCCCTCGTGCCAACCACAATAACTGCCGCGATGAGAAGAGCACGCTTTCGTTTCAGCATCAGAAAGATCATACTTCTCCAAATCAACTATTTTGCATTGGATAAACCTGTCAAGCAATGTAAGTATATGGCGTTGAATGTGATTTACCGTATGTTTGGTTTTACTCTCAACTCATCATAAGGAATTTTTTGTTACAATAAGAATTCAAATTGAATCTTTTGTTTGATTAATGGAGTTGATGGAATAGGCAGTGTGCCTTTGCAGACGTTTAGTTAGGGTGTTCTGTCTAAATGAAAGTCAGGGGCTGCATTTATTTTGTTGCACAGCACAATGAAGAGTCCACGCTGACTCCGTTTTCACTGTAAGCTATGCAATTGTTATTAAGACATGACATGATGTTGTAATTACGACAAGCATGTCGTAATAACAAATGGCATAGCTTAATTACACGCTTAATTACATAGCTTAATATGCCGTCAACATACATGGCACTAAGATATATTGGCCGATCTTTTTTGGCCGTTGCTGTATATCGAACCACAAGCGACCATGCTACGGGCGGTCATTTTGCACTGTCTTGTGATCCTCACACGCTTTAGTAAAATAGACGCGAGGAAAATCACTTTCTCCGGCGCACACGGTGAGGAATTTGCCTCGCGAGAAAAAATATCAAACTGTTGGATATTTGGCTAAACGGCTCGAGATGAAAAAACTCATGAAAAATTGCTCGCACACGAGAGTAAAATGGCTAAGTAAACAGCCTCGAATGAAATTTTGCTCAGCTAATTTATCGCTTGTGCAGCAGGCCTAACAGCATTATAATTTACGTTTACCGTAACCGGCAAAATTCAATAACTTCTTGAAAGTCACCTTTACCAGTTGCTTAAGCTTTTAGCAGAATTGAGGCTGGTTGTGCATCATATCTTTAACATTTCCGTTCAAATCATCTGCTCATGTAGATTATAAACAAACAAAAACGTTTGTCTATCATCGTTTGTCCAAGACGAATAACGATAATGTATAAGTAAAAGGCAGAGAGAAAACACGATCGACATACCCTATTTCATTTCTTAGGTCGAGTAAGTCTTTTGAGTCTTGGTCAGAACAAACATCAATACGAGTAAACATTGCACGCAAAATTGATTTTCAGAGAACTGTCTTAAAGTGAATCGAAAATCCAATCCTTCTGCGTTCAAACGTTTGTTCTTCCTCGTGAACTTGAAATGATGGGCATGTACTTTCCGCCTCATGCCATTTCTCTTTATAATTTTTCTTCTTACCCAGCGTGCCCGGAGGGATGGGTACAGGCGAACTCCAGTGACAACTGTTACTTCTTTAGCAAAAAGGCCACGGGAATTGAGGGTGCACGAAGATTTTGCCAAAGTGCCACAGCAAACGTGGTAACCTTGGACAGCTTCACAAAACTAAAAAAGCTTGAATTTGTTATGCAGAGAGAGAACATGATGGGGGAATGGTACATCGATTTGTCCTACCATGTAAGTGTTTTTATTCTAACGATTATCTGTATGTTTCATAACAGTCAGAAAGTCACTTTCCAACCTTTATACAGGTTTTCTAAAATAGAACTTGCCATAGAGCATAACATCTTAGATGTTGTCATGCCTTATACGTCAGAGAAATTTCAAGTAAGAAAATGTCATCTTCTGAAAGGGCGAGTTCCTGTATATGGTCTCCTATATTTCTTTGGCCGAGTTCAGTGGGACCTTATGATGAAAATCTCACAATCTAAAATATTTATACCTACAGTTCACTGTTAATGCTACTGATTTCCTTTTTTCTCTATTTTTTTCCTTTCTTTTCCTCTTTTCTTTTGGATTTTCACATAGAATGCATTTTTGTTTAAAGATTAGAAGTACCGAGTTAGGGATAAAAGGAAGGCCAAGAAAACGCTCTATGAAACCAGATTAATTTTTGCTGTTAGCTTACATTCAAATGACGATTGAATATTTTAAAATGATGTCATTTTACCATATGTAGCCAATCATATTACCATGCCCTGCCCGTCGCATTTTAATTGGTCGAGCTGAATCACTTGACTGATCACGTATACACTGTAATGGTTTGTTTACATACCTGTGAATATGAATAATAATGTCAACATCGTAACATTACAGTTAAAACATAAATTGGGATTCGTACAAAGATCATCGTCAGTCACAAAACAAAATGAAGCACTTGTGGGCCAAGTTTAGACTCTTTTCCCCCAAAAATCTCCCGCTTTGCAAACTTTTTAGAGCGAACGGGACGAACTGAACAAGTTCTGGGGTACCATTTTCTTTCGCATGGGAAATTTTCGCAAATTTTGACGGTTTTCTTGGGTTCGTTGATAATATAATGGAAATAACAAACTCCGCCCTGACCTTTAACGTTTAATTATGGGCGGGGTCTCAAGGAAAGCCAAAATTAACGGGCTTGGCAAGCCTCACTCGTTATTTTTTGGCTTTCCTATCGCCCTTGCCCATAAATAAACGTGTGTGTACAAATCGTTTCCTTGACATCACTTCTGATAAAATGATTAGCTAAATAAATGATTAGCTTGTACCCTGTAAAAGAAGTGAAAATTGCCTCTTAAAAATTTATGGTAGTCATCAATTCCCTTTCAATAGTGTTGATATTTTTTACAATTTTGCGATACGACTTTCAAAATATATAATTCCAGCCCGAGACTGAGTGAGTGTGTGTGTGTATGTATGTATGTATGTGTCTGTGTGTGTGTATGTATGTATGTATGTATGTATGTATGTATGTATGTATGTATGTATGTATGTATGTATGTATGTATGTATGTATGTATGTATGTATGTATGTACGTATGGTATGTATGTTAAAATTGCCAGTCGTGTAAACGGTTAAGAGCGCTGATGTCTGTAGTGAAATGTAAACAAACTGTTATGTACAAAATAAATGGAAAATGCTTCTGTTATAATTACACTGAGTGAGTCTATGACCTTGGGTTCACAGTCATAGGAAAGCCAAAAACATACCTATAATATGGTGAATTCGACTTTCAAGAGAAACAGCAGATTTCATATAAAGATGTCATTATATTGCAGCCGTACTTACAAATATGGGAGTGGCCAAGAACTAATTCATTGGAAAATGATTCTTCGCCACACTGGGGCAACGATCAACCTGTTTATGACGAATATCGTAAAAGCTGTGTTATCGTGCGTACTAATGACCCTGTCCCGTACCAATTTCACCGTGTGCGGTGTCTGAGCCACAACAAATTCATATGTGAGATGAAAGCAGCAGGTAACTAGTACGCAAGTGTTTTTTTTTCTCCCTGGACTACGCTTTGCAGATTTATTCATACACTCCTGAATGAGGCATGATGAAAATCTAAGAACTTTTTCTGAATGCTGAATTCAACAAGCTTAAATTCTTTTGAACAGGGAATGTAAATTATTCCATTGGGTAAAAGACCGTATTTTATGATTTCCTGGGGCCTGCTTGCTTTGCTCCCCTATGATTACTTACACACTTCCTGTTGAAGAAACAGGCAGGCTATCTGCACGGTTACTGACATCACATGTCATGACAGCATGAGAGGTGAAAAAGAAAAATACCAGAAGATATTGTCGAGAGTAGAAACCCAACCCAAAAATCTATAGCACTACTTGTAACGACGAATTCGTGTTCATATAGGAACATTTTAGGAACCACACAAACGAGATTATGTCACAAACCATTTATATAAAGAAGGACACAACATATGCAGATTGGAGGAAACCATTTACATGTAATAATTCTTTTACATTTTATGCATTTCAGATATTTTGTTTTCACGGAATCTTATTTACAGTGTCGATGTTTTAACGATGCCATTCAGTTCATGTACCTATATTCAATGACGTTGTGCTGTACGTCATAAGTCTTAGTTTCACTTCGTTATTTTGAACAGTCTCTTGGAGGAAAAGGCGGTCGATATGAACCAGTGCATTCAATTTTTGAGTTTGTGTGACGATCTGACTATGATAACACTGTCCAGGCTAATTTTTAATACAGCGGAAACGTCGACACGATTGATTTTGTCGCTTCACTTCGTAAACATTTGAAATAGTACCAGTGTGCACTTTGACAGTAATTACACATTTTCTATTTTTCCTCCCAAGACTGCACAGGAGCAGGATTTTTGGATGCAGGGAATAGCACATGTTATTTCTTCAGCAACGAAAGTAAAATTGTGAGACATGCAAAAAAGCATTGTCTTTTAATTTCATCATCGTTGATCAATTTAGAGAATGACGACAAAATTGCGAAGTTGGCATCGGTTGTTAATAGCGAAGAGCAAAGAGGCGACTGGTTAGTCGGCCTATCTTATAACCAAAATGTAAGTTACGAATTGAATGGTCAATCTTTCCAGATTGTGCTTACACAAAGTTTTTAACGTTCAAGCAAAGAATCAGATTAACTTGTGAAAGGTTTCAGAATGAACTTAAGATTAGAAACATTGAGGTCGGGTTACTTTATTTTTTAAGACTTTACTGCTTATGGTTTGTATGATTTTAAGCCGTCTTGTCTCCAAGACTAAAGACGTCATCGCACCTGTGTTATGCTTGCAGTTTTGTTACTGTGGTAATCAACATATAGTGTTTCTCATATTGTTTAGCATTGTCTTGATTTGATACTCTAGGTATCGTATTTTAGTGCTTAGAGTAGAATGCGCCTCAGGGACAGATATTCGGATTCTTAAATTTTTTCCAGTACTTTTCTGATCTACAATTCGTGGGACTCGTTTTGAAGCTCTTGCAGTCTGAAGATTCGAAATTTCGTTCCCCTAGAGATAACCTTAACACAGGTACAGAGATAATTTTGAATTTCAAATGTCGGTAAGTCTTAAGTAATTGTTTTCCCTAGTACATGTCCCATGTACATGACCTCTGATTTTTATTCTTGGGTAAAAGTATAAAAATTATCACTGATGAAAGTTTGAGCATAAGTTTACGTCTGTCACTTTTGAGGCGCATACTATTTTAAAAGGCAGATTGCATCAGATTCTAATTATGTTGTCCAATAAATGAGTAATTTCCACTCATGGGTTTGGTCTGATATTAACTGTACCCCCTTGCGTCATGGTAAATTGGAATAGTCCAGCATGCATAGAAGAACCGTTCAACTGATATGACAGCCAGACTTCCAGCAGACCATAAAATGAGAACTCTCCTGCTTCTAACAGGCTAAGGAATGGCGATGGCGAGACGGTGAAGTCCTTGAACGAAACTCATCACTATGGGCATATGGTCAACATATGATTACAAAGTCCTGTGTTGCCATACGACAAGAACAGGAAATGGGATCGTATCGTTGGTACAACGTGAATTGCTCCCGTAATCGATTCATATGTGAAAAAGCGCCAGGTGTGTATAAAGATTTGCCACTTTTGTTAGTTTTTTCACTGTAAGCATGACAATGGCAGCCCTACGCTCATTGTTCCAAACGCCCGTATGCTACATACCAGATTATCACCATCTTCAATCAATCAATAAATCGTTATTAACCCATGACTGGGCAATTGACATTGCAAACCAAATTGTTACGATAACCCAATATGTGATCAATTCTTTAAATGAAGGACTATAATGATATTGAAGTGAAACTGATCATAATTGCAAAACAAATGGAACGAAAAGGATGGAAGTTGTTGCAATTGGATCATATGAAGAACTTGTTTGTTAAATCACAAGTTCCTGATGAACTAAAGGTTTGAAGAATCTGTCAAATGCGTGATAATTAAGTGGCAGATATTTTCTTCGCCACAGGGGATCTTTACTATGATGACAACGATGAAACCATTCGACATATGGGCATTAAACAAGTGTCTTTTCCTGCTTGCATGTATGTAGTTCCCCCTGAGAAATTGCCTTTGCTTCAATCGCCACACACTCTGACATGTTACGCATATACCATGTTAAAGACTTTTGGAACAATGATGCAGCTTTGATTGTTTCACCTAACAAGTTCGGGGTTTCTTTTTTAATGTGTGCTTGTCTCTCTGTATGAGAATCGATTGGGTCTGAGCCTGTTGTTTTCAACAATATACTACCCGAAATCAACTGATGATAAGGTCACAGGTCGCATTCCTCAGCATTTAGACCCTGAATCCGTAACAAGCCCAATTAACAGAAAGGGGTTGACGGGGTGCACCCTGGTGTAGTGTGGGGTGGAATGCGGAGGGTTGGCTATTTGCAATGTGTAAAACCGTTTTTCCATCTTTGTTGTTGTCTCTGCACTGCATGTTAAATGGACAAAGTCGCTCTTTTTTGTGATATCAAGAAAACACGGAAAACAATATGCATAAATCAGTCAGTGTGCAAAGTGACGACGGTACATGTAACTGCAAAAGTGAACACTTGAATTTGTGAACTTGACTTTTTGGTACAGACCGAAACATTTCACTGAATGTTTAATCTTGGTCTGACTGCAAGCAGAGTTGAGGTTGTGCACAGCCGACTAGTAATTCATCATGTTTCAAAATGTCAAATAACAAAAACTGCTTTCCACATAAAACAAAATCCACCAAAGTAATGCTCAAAAAGAGCGACTTTTCCCCTCTAATAGAAAATCTTTATTTCGGCAAAAATTGAAAATGGGCTCATGATAACTTTATGTAATGCCCTGTCCTGTAAACATATTATCTAGAAGCGTCCATCACGTTGCCAAGGCGTGTAAAGGATGGTTCAAGATCGTACTAGAATGAGATAGAAGGTATCGGCACACGGCTAATTAATTATTGGTAAAACCTAAATGACAACAATAGGGAATGGGATATTCCATGGTTTGATCTTGTTTAATCTTAGGAAACAATCAAAGACTGAAGGCGATGACCATTGTATAATAATGACAATTTTGTAGTTATGTATAGATTTTAGAAAAGTATACAACTTTGTAGAGGATATATAACGACAATCCGAATTCGAGACCTGAAACGCCACGTTTGCCATCTCATAATAACGATCTAAAGTAGTCCGTACAATCAACATCTTGGAGTGTCAGCTTCAATTACTGAAAGCATTACAATCAAGACTTGTACCTCAACTCGTATTCCCCAAACTACATGCGCAACAATTCTCCACTATGCAGTATTTCCTTCGACTCTGAGCAACACTATCAATCCAATTCTAATTTTCCAGCTTTCAATTTACTAAAATTGTTACGTAGGCATGATATGACATATTTTTGTCGTCTTTGGCGAAAATATATTGACTCAAATTTTAATTGGAGGGAGAAAGTATTTCTTGCCGATGAAAAGTCACATGATTTCGAGATTGGCTGAACAGATGCAGGCACTTTAAAGACAACAGGCGCCGAAACGGATCCGGTCAGCTCAAAATAAACAAACAGCGATACAACAAGCTATCCAAGTGAATATTTGCTACAGGAATATTTTCCAAAGATAATAATTTATTCATGATATTCCTATCATTGTTGCTTGTTGCTATGGCTGGTTTGTTTCTCAAACACCCAGGTTACCTTTCTCGTATACAACGCAAATCTCATGCAATGTTTATGAAATCATCGACGCCACCAATACAAGGGGTCCGTCGGGAAATCAAATAGCGTGTATCTTATAGGTGCAATATAAAAGTTACATGAAATGCGTGGGACTTTTTCTTGTTCATTAATTTTCTATGCCCCCCCCCCCGCATATTATGTACATTTTCTTCAATGACTGTATCTGGATTATTTCATAGGAATATACTCTGAATCAATGCTCGATAAGGGCTGCAAAGCCTCCCCTTCGGTATCAAATAGACCCACCCACTTACTCAGAGCATTGGCTCTCAGAGTCAGTGATTCCGACAATTCCTTTCAATTTCATCTCTATCCTCAGTGTGACCCCTGATCTCTGTTCGAACTCTGAACTGAATTTGACCTTTCAATTTGAACTCTGCATTTAGTTTGAGCTCTGCTCTGAAATTGGAATCTACCTACTCAGAGTCTACTCCTTTCCGTTTAAACACTGCTCATACTCTCAATTTGCTCATGAATTTAAGCATCATACTTCGATCGCGTTCGATTTATACAGGAATGCATAATTTACAAATGTGTCATCGTTTACTTTATGGTCAACGCCTCACAATTTATTATTATATTGTCCCTCCTCAGCTCTGTACGAAAACTTGTTATTCGCAATATTATCTGGCACACCTTTGTTTCTTCCAGTGGCGCAAAACATAACAACATATCCGATCAGTCCTACCGTGATGACCTCCAGCCTATCGACAAAAGTTGAACCCAGCACCGCCACCGAAGTGGAACCATCGACAGAATTGTCTACCAGTATGGACAGTCCAGCAATAACAAATGAGGGAACAACTCTGAACAGCTCAACTACAGCAAGTCTACCAACGGATGCAGACCCCTCAAAGAAAATAGGTACCGAAACGGAATCTGGCAGCAATTTAACACAAAGAGCTATCCAAGTGAATACTGGCGATAATAATATTCTCTCAGGATTATAGTTTATTAATGTATTCCAGTCATTGTAGCTTGTTGCTACGGCAGAATTCTTTTATACAACGTATTGAAAAAGCTTGCAATGTTTATGAACTCATCGACACCACCGAGGGGTCCAGTGGGAAATCCAATAGCATGTATCTTAAAAGTGCATAATTATTAAAAGTTAAATGAAATGCCATGAGACTCGAACTTATGTATTATTTTCCTGCGGCCTCCCCCGCATACTGTATTCATTTTCTTCAATGAATGTATCTGGATATTTTCAAAGGAATGTACTCTAAATCAATTCTCGATAAGATCTGCAAAGACCCATTAGGTATCAAATATTTCGCCCCAACTCAGAGCATTGACTCTCTCAGTCAGTTATTCAGACGTGCCTTTCAATTTCATCTCCATCCTCAGTTTGAACCCTGATCTCAATGTGAACTCTGAACTGAAATTAACATTTGCTTTCATGTACCCCGTGTACAGCTTGAGCTGTGCTCTACATTCGGAATCTACCGACTCCAAGTCTGCTGTCTTGCGTTTGAACACTGCCTATGCTCTTCCTTGTTCCTAAATTTAAGCATCATTCTTCGATCGCGTCCGATGTAAACAGGAATGCATAATTCAAAAAAGTCATCGTTTCATTAACAGGCAACGCCTCATAATTTCATTGTTATATTGTCACTCTTCATGGTGGTATGGGAAAGTTGTAATTCGTAATATTTATCTAGCAGATCCTTGTATCTTCCAGTGGCGCCAAACATAAGAACATCTCCGATAGGGTACACCGTGATGACTTCCAGCCTAGCGACAGAAACTGAACCCAGCACCTCGGCCGAAAAGGCACAATCGGCAGAGTTGTCTACGCGAGCGGACGGTCCAGTAATAACAAATGGAGAAACAACTCCGAGCAGCTCAACTGCGGCAAGGCACAGTCCCTCCACCTACTGGAGAGAGAAGAGACTGTTGCGAAGGCACGGAAAGGAAGCGGACTATCCCGTACCAGCAGATGAAGAAGCAACGTGGAACAGCTCAACTGCAGCAAGCCTAGCAGCGGATGCAGACACCTCTAAGGGAAAAGGTACCGAAACAGAATCTGGCAGCAATACAACGAGCTATCCAAGTGAATACTGGCGACAGTAGAATTCCCTCAGCATTTTTGTTTATTCACGTGTTCCAATTATTGTAGCTTCTTGCTATGGCAGAGTTTGAAAGAGCATGCAATGTTTATTAACTCATCGACAGCACCGAGGGGTCCAGTGAGGAATCAAATAGCTTGTATCTTATTGGTGCACATTTAAGTTAAATGAAACGCCATGAGACTCGAACTTATGTATTATTTTCCTGCGGTATTCATTTTCTTCAATGACTGTATCTGGATATTTTCAAAGGAATGCACTCTAAATCAATTCTTGATAAGATCTGCAAAGACCCATTAGGTAT
The DNA here is from genome assembly GCA_001465055.1 of Ptychodera flava. Taxonomy (NCBI): domain Eukaryota; kingdom Metazoa; phylum Hemichordata; class Enteropneusta; family Ptychoderidae; genus Ptychodera; species Ptychodera flava. Next base: position 501,561 of record LD349472.1, read on the forward strand.
CAAATATTTCGCCCCAGCTCAGAGCATCGGCTCTCCTAGTCAGTTATTCAGACGTGCCTTTCAATTTCATCTCCATCCTCAGTTTGAACCCTAATGTCAATGTGAACTCTGAACTGAATTTGACATTTGCTTCAGTGATCAGCTTGAGCTCTGTTCTAAATTCGGAATCTACCTTTGCTTTCTTGCGTTTGAACACTGCTCGTGCTCTCACTTCACTCCTAAATTTAAGCATCATTCTTCGATCACGTCCGATGTAAACAGGAATGCATTATTTTAAAAATGTGTCATCGTTTCATTAATAGGCAACACCTTATACAGTTATATTGTCACTCCTCATGGCGATATGGGAAAGTTGTTATTCGTAATATTTGTTTGACTGGCTCTTGTTTCTTCCAGTGGCGCTAAACATAAGAACATCTCCGATCAGTTTTACCATGATGACCTCCGGCCTATCGACAGAAACTGATACCACCGCCGCCAAAGTGGCCCCGTCCGCAGAGTTGTCTACGAGTGCGGACGGTCCAGAAACAACAAATGAAGAAACAACCCAGAACAACTCAACTGCGGCAAAGCACAGTTCCTCCACCAACTGGTGGGTGAAGGGACTGACAACGTTCACCGGAACGGGACCAGGCAGCTCGAAATTAGTAATTAGGGACACAACAAGCTATCCGACTGAATACTCGCAACAGGAATGCTCTTTGAGCTTTGCGTTAAATGATTCTAACCCTGGTGGTCATGGCAATTTGAAAATCAGGGTATTGCATGGCGCAAAAGTCTTATTTACCTGCAGAGAAGGGTTTCGGCAGGGTTATAATCCCGCAAAGTGCGATGATGGAAAGTGGGTTCCGTCCAGGCTGCAATGTGAAGGTCAGTATGTATAATACTGTTCCTCGTATTTTCTGTCGACGAGACACATATACCTTTCCCGGGTTATCCCGAAATGCATTGCCGTGGCTATATCGACACCGTATACACACTCGAACAATGAAAACGTACCGACTTTGTGGTGTACAACGGGTTGCTATACAAGAATGACACAAATTTGTAATCCCAAATTATGCCCTGTGTGTAATCTATCCGTCGGCGACGAAAATATAGGTCAGGGTGTTACCTGCTGTAGAGTTCTATGTGTAACAAACCCTGCGTAAACCCCACAGCTAAAAAGTTATATGTAACTTACGCTTTGTATACCTTAGCGCGCACTGCATCATGGAACCGGTAAAAGAACTATGGGACAGCGAGCTAATTTTTGTTATACACTCATAACATGCTCCACAACTTACGGTATTGAATGTACCACTGAAGGGCAGAAACACTTGACATTTCAGATATCAACGAGTGTGAAACAGAGACGTCAAGACACATCTGTGACCTCCGCAACGCTCTGTGCTTGAATATCGTGGGCAGCTTCAGGTGTGTCTGCAACAGTGGCTTTGTTGAAGAGACCAAATCCGGATTTTGTGTTCCAGAATCTCGTTCGTCTTCAGGCGCCAGTGTACAGTCACATAGAGGTACATGTAAAAATTAGATCCCTCATTCTACAAGCTTCTGATTTATTATCATGTTAATATAAGAAGGAAAAAAACACCAACAACAAAATCCCAAAAAATAAATAATAAAACAAATTATAAACAAATAAATCATGAATATCTACAGTAATTCGTCTTCAAGTAGATTTAGGATAAACTCTTCCTGTGGATCGTGTTATTTGCAGCCATTTGTGCCGATTTTTAGAAAAAATTGTTGGGTAATCCACATTCTGTGCGCTCTGAGTTTTCACAAGCGAGAAGCCGTAAATAAAGACGAGCAATGAGTTTTCAGTGGTTTTTCATTATTTGTTATGTGTTAGAAAAGCGCCGATCTCATAGTTATACTTCTTCCTCGAGTTATTCGCTTTCCAGAAGGGCAGACACTACAGCTGCAGCAGGCGGAGCTTTAACACATGTAGAACAAAAGTGAGCGCTATTATATATGATAGCCCAAACATGGGACTATGTGCCAGAGGTAGGTGACCATTTGCCCGACGCAAGGAGGGCAAATGATCTCCTGCCCGAAGGGTACATAGTCCCTTGTTTGGGCTATAATTTTTTGATTACATGCCTCTCTCGCATAGATTTATCATCAAACGGCGCACTGATATATTTAAATGCGTTATGCGATTTATCGATATTTTTGGGCATAATTTGGTAGAACAGCATAATTTGATATTTTTTTGTGCTCCAAAAGTTGTCAAGTTGAAGATAATTCCGGTCTACTTTGAGTCAAATGCTGATTATGCGGCCCACGACGTCATCGACGAGTTCCATTGGATCCTATGGAGCTCGCGACGTTCGATATATGAGGCATGTAATCAATTGCAGAAGAACACACTGTACAACGGACGTTTTACCCTACACAATGTGTAAATTCCGTTCAACTGTAGCTCTCTTTGAAAGGATTTATCGGTGAAATCATTGCGAATCGAATCTGGGACTAGCGTGTAATTCCTGCAATTTCAGATAAGACCATCTTTTGCGAGTTAGAAAAAGATGAATATTTTGATATCGAATGGAACCGAACACCTGCAGAGGATTATACCGAATGGATGCCATGTCCTGAGGCCCTTGGTAAATATTGTAGAATGTTAGGTGTATTGAACCAGTCAATGACCGTTAGTGAAATCCTTTTTACGCATAATGGTATATTATAGACCAGCGGTAACTTAATTATTTGGTTATTGTTGTTGTTTAATCTTTGAGAAACTTCATATGAAAAAAGTGACTGTCAACATTATTTTTTTCGTATTTCATAAAAATGCATACCAACGCTATGCTGTGACCCATGAAGCCTACAGAAAACATGACATTTAATTCATGGGTTGGTTTATAAACTCACGAGAGGTTGTAGTTGAAGTAATGGAGGAACTGGAGACACTTATTCCGTGAAACAGATACGCTCTGATATTCGAACGATTTTTCATCTCTTTATATTGTATCGGAAAAAATTGCATCCAAAGGAATTCTAGTCGATAAAACACGCTACATAGTTTAAAAGAGATTTTGGAGTCCATCGCCTTAATATCGAATTACATCACAGCTTTTGTCTCGCCTTTATATATTATGATAGTCTGCCCACGAGTAGCTTGAAATTCTTCACGGAAATATGCTGTTACTTCGGAAATAGTAATAGAAAATTTTTTCACGTTCTATCACCAGGTATGATGAAACGGTACTGCGATGAGCACGGTAATTGGGCGGCTCCGGACACAACCCTGTGTACGAGTTCGACCATGGCAGAACTAAGTCATGCTAACGCTCATGTAAGGATCACTTTATTGATAAATACAGTACATAATTGCCATTGAACGTATTTTGGGTCAGGTGCCATGCATTAAAATATATAACTACTGTTTTTTTTAATGGAAATCAGGAAATTTAAAAACAGTATTGGGATGAGTTTATACTTTTCCGACATATTAAATCTTTCTCCTGTAATGCCATACAATTTCTGATCAACCACAGAAAGCACACTTGACTACTGATGGCACTGATCTAAGTTTCGAAACACCCGAAATCCATGGTATAGTAGACTATACTGATCAATAACTGTTGGTATTATCGGCATTTTTTAAATTTCGATATTTAAGTAGCTTGAACGCAACGCGCAATTATTGAGTCATGACTTATTTTATACGTTTCACACAGCGAGACAAAACCACAGAGGGATTTGCACCCTAGGTTACTTGGTGAAGACGCGATATCATAAATCCGTACCAGTTGTCAGTGAAAAAAGCGGACTTTTCTAATGTCGAATTTTATCCTTCTTCAAGGAAATTGTACAGAACGCCACCATAAACTCTACGCTGTTGCTAGACAAGTTGCTTGACGAATTCGACGGTGACAGAGCGATCTTTGGTGGTGATATTATCGTGGCCAAGGAGATTTTGGCAGCCATCGCTGCTTGTTCACAGTATGAGGATGAAAACACGACTGAAAAGGATCTTCTCCAAGTGATTAAAGTGAGTTTGGTTTGATGCCACCCTTCTGTTATCAGTCGACTATATAAGTGGACGCGCCAAGGTCTGGGAGTAAATTGTAACAGGAAAGAGGTGACTTAACCAGCACTTTGATTATTGAAAACAACAGTAAAAATTTGGTAAACGTATCTACACTATGGACGCAATGTTTCCGGCAAACGTCGTACGCTGTGCATATACACTTCAGTTTTATAGTTCGTGTCTCACAGAAAAGTAACTGTTTGGTTCCTGTTATAATATACACGATCCATATTTTGCTCAAGAATGATTGTTCAATTTTTCCACGTCAATAACTGCCAAAGGTAGCCATCCACGTTTAATAGCGATCAACGTTGCGTTACCGTATCGTGTCTTCTCATTCGTAATTCCACCTTTGTATATATTCTGCTCTACTTTTGATCTATACATGTAGAAAATACATATCATAGAAAACAGTTTGCAGAGAATATTTGGAGAGAGAGAGAGAGAGAGAGAGAGAGAGAGAGAGAGAGAGAGTGCCCACAATGAAATATTTCAGTATTGGCAGTTGTTTTTATATAGCGAAAACAAGATATTTCTTGGTAGTTTTCTTCACACTGGACAACATTTCAATACAGCTTGGACCAGCGCAAACCAGACTTATCATCACTCAGTGTCAGATATCTAAAGAATGACTCATCGGAATCGAATCTATTACCCAATTCCTTTCTTAATAGGAAGAACTGATATGTCTTTGATGGATAGGGTTTGCTCAAATGGTGTAATTTGTTCTTATAATCGTTACCTCCGCTTTAAATCTCCCCCAGTTGCGATCGCGCTTCGTCGTCGCAAGGAGCAGAGAGAGGCAGCCATTTTGTATGTTTACACTGAGAGCTGCCATGGCAACAACCACGGGATAATATTTCAAGACTCAACATATTTTTCCAGCCGACAGAAATGTTCTTGTTCACAAAAGCCGTTCAAATTTTTATGTCGGCAACATCGCGAGCGGCAGCCATCTTGTTTGTCTACTTTGTTTACTATAAAATTGCAAATGTAATTCGGGAATACGCCAAAACTGGTGACGTTTATCGTTCATACCTCGACGTAAACGCCACCAGAATGGGGCGATATGGGTTTATGATAAGCACTCACAACATCGAAGTGAAACACGTGATAGCGGGAGCATTTTAGCGCATATCTGGTCTTCTTCAGTGGCTCCTCATGGTTAGAAGGCAAATTAACTCAGTGTTCTTTAGAATGTGTAGAAAACTATTCTCTTGTTACTAATCGTTTTTTTCTTCATAGTAACGTTCCGGCCACCATGTTACTATTCGTTCTTT
>LD349472.1:511397-559163 GCA_001465055.1 Ptychodera flava
CCAATAATGGACTCCAGCAAACTTTGGGCTCTACTAATGTACTCGGCTTCACCTCGTACATCATGTCGTGCAAAGTTTGCTTTCGTCCATTATGTGCCGGGAGGGGGTACATTAGTGCTTAATGATAAAAAAGAAGGGTGTAAATTTTCAAAGCATAATGTTTGAGCAAAAGTTTAAAACTAGCGTGCGAGCTACCTTCACTAAAAAATATAAATCTTACCTGTTGTTGTATTGATACGTTAGCCTCAGTTTAGGATACCATTCCCGCGAAGAACTTCCGTTATCGCGTTTAAGCTCATAATATATTCCATCAAAGTGAAATAAATATTAAACGTCGCGTACACCGGCAAACTTCTTTTGAGTAAAGGAACTTTCAGGAAGAAGTTTAATAAAAATCCAAATCTTTTCGTTTTCAGGTGTTGGTTGCTATCAGGATTCGTATTTGTGGCGACGAAGACGAACGTTACCAACTGACCATCGTCCAAGCCAACGAAACAGAGACCCTGGCCGATAGGAGATGTATCTTTGAGCGAACCAACGACGGTGTTCAGGAGTCCAGGAGACGCCGAAAGAAAGAAGAAGAAAAATCAAGAAAAATCCTTCATCTCTTTGATGCCGTAAGTAAGCCATACAACGTCATTTGTTGCAAAAATTGGAATTGTATTAATTCTGGTCAGGCAAGACTTGAAGGTATTCACTGCTCCCGTGTAAACATGTATTTGACACAAATGAGAATAAGCGGACCTAAAACTTTAAATACAATCTTAAAAAAGTTTCCTGGCGGCCTGTAATTGCTCTTTCCCTAATTCAAGCGACCCCAACGTCATAAGTATTAATCCCGAAACGCCATCCGTGTCCTTTTACACCACAATGTGTTCAAAAACCACTCTTGCCGTGAACTTTGATGCATTCTGTTTCTAGGAGCAGAATAAGTGTTTTGACTTGCTGATTTCCTATAAACGTAAGCTAATGATTAAAACATCACCTGGTACAGCCTATATTGTTGCTTTATGGCATTATTTGTACTAAATTTCGTCATGTGTTCTCTTCCAGGCTCGAAGCTTAAATCGCGTTCACGCTAAATAATCTGCACTGTGGCGGTGCACCGTATGACTTACACTAACGCAGGCGACGCGAGTTGTTGAAGATCGGAGTATGCTGGGTCAGGGGTACCGCACCTTTCAATTTTTAGGCGAAGTTCACAGGTGTAGATTGTTGTGAAAATGTCTGGCAAAATAGTTGTATAGGTAAACGAGATAGACGTTTTGCATACAATTATTTGAAGGGTTTATTTATTACAGAACTTATCCTTCGAAACATTTCAAATTTCGTTGTTTACATCGATATGTAACGTTTAATATGGAGAACAGGAACATTTTTTCTATTATAATTGTTATATCTTTATTTCAGACATACATGCGTCCATAGAAAAGTAAATAGAACAGTTCTAAAAAGGAAAAAAGAAAAGAAAAAGAAAAAAAGCACATGTCACATATGGAAGAAAAATCCAGTAAAATGTCAATCAAGTGAGACTGGAGTCTGCCAAAAAAGTTCATATCACAAGTAAGCTGTAACAAGGAGATTGACCAGTATATTCTGTCTAGTTTGGAGACGAATCCTAAAGTTGTAAGCACTTCAACGTCTGATAACATACAAAGAGTTAGCATGGTTATTCACAAACACTTTCGAAGCACTAGTATTAACTTTGATATCCAAACAGTCTACGAAATGCGTCTATATGACACACAACAATATTGAAATCATAGATGTTGACAATTTTGACAGCAGCACTGAAAGCATCAAGAATATCGGTGTTTCTTTGGCTTTAAGCAGACTTAAGGTAGTGAGACTCTCTAACTTAGTTACTTCGACAAACGTTTAGAGTACCTCACAAAAAAGATTCTCAACATAATGTTGGTTTGTTTATGTATCTATAGAATTGTCACCACTTCAAAAGATGTCATTATGTGAGGAAAGCGGTTATCGAAAAGGCAACAACATCAGTATGAAACAGAAGGAGCAATATAAATCAATGACAAACTCTTTGAAGTAATTGACCAAAATTATCCTTAAATATTAGGAAAATAATAACAGGAGTAAAAAATAAATGATTCAAGTTACTTACTATTTTCATTCCGTAATACTTTGAAATTCGTGAGATGTAAACACCGCTGATGCGACTATCAGCGAGCGAGAACAGCATAGAACAAGCAAAATGAAAACGTCTCCAAATTTTAATCTGATTTTAATCAGATCAGATAAGTTTATTACATCAGTAATTGTGAGTATTCCTACTGGTTGTTGTCCATATCAGTTGTCCAAGCAACAGTGACAGTTTTTTATGGAACCGAACTGTGATACAGCTCTTGAATAGTTGTATGTGCAATCAAACATTTGCTTTGCAATTATTACAGTTACATTAGACCAGACAACTGATTTCAGTAGAATGCACCTAGGGGCCAGATATTAAGACTCTCTGATGATATTTACTGTATTGTACTACTTTTAAACCACTTAGATGGGCTCATTTTGAAACACTTTGAGTAAATACCACTTTCACTTACATATTTCCCGCAGAGTATCACAGCGATGACAGCTGTTTTGATTTTCAAATATCGGCAAATTTACGATAATTCGTTTCTTTGGTTCCATAATTTGCATTGTGAACCCTGATTGTTACTCTCGATTTTGAATTAAATTGGCTGCAAGTTTTCTCGAGGAAAGTTTGAGTAAAAGTTCGAGTCTTTTACTTTTTAGGCGCACCGAAAGATGTTAGTACCTTAAGATGTACTAATAAAAGTACATAAACAATTAAGAAAATTTACAGGAAACGTGCGAATGCAACTCACCTATTCTTTGATGTTTTCGTGATTACATTTTCAAATCTTATCTCATGTTCTGTTGTTTTACTATTTGGGCATGTGCACCTTCACCACATTTAAAAAAGTAATGCACTGCCGAATTTAAAAGTACAAATACCATGTTTGGATCCATCCCAGAATATGGCAACTACACAGCTTCATCTAAAATCTAGACATATGCCCACTCTGTGAAATAACTGAAATAACGACAAGGATATGTGACTTTATCGTCTTTCTGTATCCATAAACTAATAACCTTCACTGCAACAAAATGTGTACAGTTAATTTTGCAATAAAAGTACATGCAATGTCGATTTAAACCCTACATAATGAAATCGAAATGAGAATTTTTGGAAAAAGTTCTCATGTAACAGCTCATATACTGCTAAACGAATATAATGTTAAGCTACCAAAAGTACTCGGATACTTTGTCCCCACACAAAAGCACAGTTCCAGAACTAGTCTCGGTTACCCATATTGCACTTCGGGTCTCTCATCTCAAGGTTATGTAGAAGTGGTTTTCGAATTAAATTCTCCGTAATGAGTTTGACCAATCACTTTAATGTCTTTGATCAGATTACAGATAAGTACTTTTTAACCAATCCAGGATGTAAAACTCAAAAGTTCAGACTCATTTCTAAAGAGGGACTTTAAGCGGAATATTCCTGACTCAAAACATAATAATTCCTTAATAGATCAGTTGCTCCCAGGATGAATCGCTCTTTCCCGTGTCGCGCCATCTTGCTCCGAGATTTCTGAATAGGAATCCTCCAGACTGTGTCACGCCATAGGGGATAGTTTACATGTCCGTTTCCATTGGTTGGGGTGGGGGCAGAGGTGTCTTGGTCTCAGCAGAGGTGTCGTGCTGCTATCGTTTAGTTTATTTTAATACGTTTGACTATGATATATATTGCCAAGACAGATTTATGTCATGAATCTTAGCCTAGGTGTCTTAGTCTTATGTTGGGACTGGTTTTCAAAGACTTTTTCTCCTCCGGTGTGTCATGTATTTTCCCTTGAAAATCTTACGCCAAGTTTTAGCACTATGATGCGTCTATTGTCTGTTACGTTTGGTTGCTTAATTCGCCAAAGCAAACAAGATAAGTTACTAATATCTGGACGCTGTCACCGAATTATCACCCTATTAACTTTGACAAAGTCAAAAACGAACGCACCAGCAAGGGCATAACAGAGGACACCCTTGCTGGTGCATGGGGCCATACGATAAACTTCTTCTGGCTATTTTATTCTTTTTTCGAATATATTACCGAATCTTTGTCGAGTTCCGCAGACCCTGTTTAGCTCATGATTTCCGAAGTAACTATTGACTATAACCTGACAAATGTGTTAGTAGGTAGTCCTTTTAATCTTACTTCTCAGACAAAAGACATGTCCCTTTGACATTTTTCCCACACAGAGTCTTTATTCTGTACAGTAGCTTATGGATTTTGCGATTCGACTTTTATCTGTAGGCCTACTCATGCTTCATGATGACAGTAAAGTGAGCTGTGAGCTATGGGGAGTAAAGTATTTACCAGAGAGCACGAGTCGCGAGAGCGACGGCAGCGAGAAGTGATGATAGTTGCTTCACTCCTCAACATCACTGTAGGGCAATCAACTTTTTAGAAGTTATTTAATTTTGTCAGCAAAGAGGGGAGGTATGGAAAGCTAGACTAAGAGAGTATTTACTTTCTGGCTTATAATGATATTTGTTCCATTTTGTAGAAATCTCTAATGTCACTTGTTACTTGGAACATGGAATTACTCACACTGATATCAGTAACCAGAGTGTCTTAAAGGGACAAAGTCGCCCATTTCTCATGAATTTTATTTAATATAAGATACTATTTACATTGTTTGACATGTTAAAGGATACTGAATGAATGGGTGACCATGCATATAATAGACCCCGGTTTCAGACAAATTAAATGAAACCATCGCGAAAATGAATTAATGGTCATGACCATTAATTCATTTTTGCGATGGTTTCATGTATCGTGTCTAAAACCGGGGTCGAATATATGCATGGTCACCGATTCATTCAGTATCTTCCAACATGTCAAACAATATAAGAAGTATCTTGCATCAAGCAAAATTCATTGAAATGGCCGACTTTGTCCCTTTAAGGTAGAATTCGTCTTGACGACAGATATTCGGACTCTCAAACTTTCTACAATTCTTTTTTGGTCGAAAACTTGTAGGTGCTCATTTTATAGCTCTTGGTGTACCAAGAAATTTCACCGTCTTAGTTGTTTTGAAAACCCGAAATTTATTTTTCTCCATATTAACATAGGGATGTCGGCCAATTTGAATTTCAAATATTGGTAAATCTTGGGTAATTTATTTCTCTAAACCGATATACCGATACTATACCGATATATTTATTATTAAGGAAGAAAATACAGATAGCAGTAAAATTGAGTACAGATAGCATTGAAGTTGAGAATGAATGCATGCATCCACTAAAATCTAGTGACTACATTTTCAATTTTGTCGTTTTTTCACTACAACACAGCGTGCCCGTTGTGTTGCGATGTTCTATTCGTAATATACCATTTGCAATACCTTTAAGGTACTAGAAATAAGCAAAATAGCCCAGATCGTGTTCGGCTCTGTAGTCTTCTTGTTGTTGGAAGACCGGGTCGGAGGAATCGTAGTATAGGACGCAGTTGCCATTCTCGGCGATGGTACCGTATGGACTGACAATCCCTTCCATACGATTCTGCTCGGCGCCACATCGCTGCCTCCCCGTCACGAAACAGGGACCGGCTTTTAGCATAGCAGCGCAAGTCAAAGCGTAGCGGCTTTTCAGATAACCGGACAGGTACTCTGTACAGTTTTTCTCAATGAAATATTCGTCGCAGCTGTTGCCCCAGTCGATTTCTATCGTACCTAGAAGAGTGGGAGGAACAATTACATAGTTAGCGTCACTGAATCAGGTGGAGCCAACAGGTTTGGGATTGTGAGAAGAAAGGAAAGTTCGTGTGTGTATGTGTGTCTGTCTCTCTGTCTGTCTGTCAGTGCACGAGTCTTTACAGGACATATCGATATCATTTGAGCGATTTGAATCGTGCATACCTGTGTAGACGAATTTCCTAGGGTGTCATGAAGGCAGAATACGCCTTGGCGACGTATTTTCGGACTCTCCGACCTTTCAATAAATTTCTGATCAACCACTAGTGGGGGCTCATTTGAAAGCTCTTAAGTTAAGAAATATTTTCACTCGCGAAACTTTTTCAAAAATAGCACATTTTATTTTTCCCCCCATAGAGTTAACACAGGGATGGCGATCATTTTGAATTTCAAAGATCGGTACATTTAGGGCAATTTGTTACTCACCTACTAAAATTTGCACTGTGACCCTTGATTTTAATTCTTAATTTTGTTACGACCAACCCGTACCCCCAAAACGCGTGTGGACTCACCAGTCGCGATGACATGTCGTGCAAATCACTAGTTTCAAAAACTCTGAACATTGCCTACCGACCTGTGTTTACTTCAAAGCTTCCGAAGCGAACCTTAATTCAGAATGACTAACGCTTAAGGTTGAAACAATAAATCATTATAACATCTCCACTTACAGTTGGTATTTGGCACGGGAAGGTCTTTAGGAATACTTTGCCCTGCTGTCATATTTTCAACTCTGTCGTACATCAAAATGTAAAGTCTGAATTAAAGATATGGAGTACTTAAACAAAGATCGTCCCTAAAGAGATAAAAATCAATTAATTATTTCTCTTGTCTGACAGTGATGAGCGAGGCACTTACTTTCAACCGAATCGCAAAAACCATAAGCTACCATGGCGTCAAGTCCTGGTTTGATAGTATTCAACCATTCTTCAATGTTCGTTTGCATGCCTTCTATATCAGTCGTATGGTCACAGTCTAGGTTTTCCATGCATTCATAACGCAGCTGAAAAATCAGATTTGACGTCGACGTTATCAATATTAATCTCTGGTTGATATGTGAATCTTTTGAAACTACACTATCGCTGCAACTTTCATATTTCTCAAAAGCTTCGGACAGGCTCTTGGATAGGCGGACCTCTTGCAGGGAGATTTTAAGGTGGCGGAGAGGCCCTAATTTGTTGCAAAATAGCCTCCCTGCTTCCTTGATTCAGACATACAAAGACGTAGGTTTTTAATCGAAAGTAACTGTTGAAAAACGGTTATTGTTGAAAGTAAGTGTTTAAGAATATCTACTCATAGGACCAACATACAATTATTTCCCTCAGGTGACCAATACTTAATACTTGTTAATAAAAATAATATTAATACAATTAATACTTGTTTAATACTTGTTAATAAATAATATTAATACAATTAATACTTGTTTGTAATATAAAGTAAACATTCAACATTGTTCTAGTAATATGTTTGTATACAGGACCGCTCATTTGAAAAAACGACATCGTTATTGTTAAATCCCTCTTTGGCAACCGTAGGTTCGACGCGGGAGAACGCTAAAACCCAAGACTTGCATCTGAAGTATACATTTACGTTTTCAGTTCTTATTTGAGCAAAATCGTGGCGTTGTGGACAAGGCTGTTAATAACTGAAGGAATCGCCGTTCAAAATATAGAGTCATTCTCTGACATATGTACTTAGCAAAATAATGACTATCATATCATTTGGTAATCAGTAAACAAAAGATGACGTGACGCAGTAATGGCGGTGGCATAATACAGGAAAAGGCAGAATCTTACCCGAACGAAATTGCAGTAGAGAGCGCCCTTGTATTCTTCAGACCAATTTTCCGAGTTTCTAGTGTATTCAGTCAACATCTTTTCACACCCTTCCAAGTCGGCCCATGTACACTGCTGTTGGGTGAACAAAATTGATGTTGATCAGACTATGGTTCATACATACGTATAGTCAAAGGTATAAAATTATTCGAGTAATTTCATTGCTCCTTAATTGCTTCATTTCTGCAACCGCAAAATGTGATGAAGTAAAAACACAACATTGAACGTTTCTTTAATATATACATCTAATGCAGCATGTTAAAAGGTAAAACTTATAAGGCATATCGATTGGTAACGGCAAATAATTAACCAGCTTCAAGATTACAAGATTTAATATGTTGGAACCATGTACCAAATTTCCTAGAACTCAATGGGACGTTCCTTAAGTGCTTTCATATCCTCGTAAGTAATTTTGAATAAGGCAAATTCATCTATTATTGCTTTCATCTACACATATCACCCAACAAATTTGTAATTCTTATTTGAGACAAGTATGATAGACATTTTCTGTCGATATTGTCCAGTCAATATCAATTGTAAAAAATCCATTGTGTAGGGTGTTTCGTGAGGTAAAACAACCAAAGTGTTAGAAAAGACCCTAAACATATAGTGAGTTTATGGGTGCAGGGTTTTTGTATAGTGGCCTAAAAACCCTTTAACCATGCAGATTATGCATAACCGATCGGAAACACATTAGTGGCCTCGCTTGGTGATGCAGGAAGAAATGAATTTTGAATGTACCACAAATAGGATTTGTTTGGTTTGATATAGAAGCCTACGGGGCCAGGATATGATTTGGCCATAAAAATGCTAAATGACCCCGGATTTATGCTTACAATTAGGCCGAATTTACTTTTAGACATTAACCGTGTCATAAGAAGTAAAATTGAGGAGAATCAGTAAATCACACACTCCTAATAAGCAACATAAGCATTCAGAAAAGAACAACGTTTTACCGTAGTACCTGAACTACTTCTTCTTAAATTTACGTTTCAATATTAAGGATGTAAATATACTCTCGAGGTATATTTTTATTGCAGTTTGTTATCAAATAACCTCAAACACAGCATAGAAAGTCACACTTTCTTTATTGAATGAATAAAAGTCAGTGGAACTTATGCGCCGTTTAATTGATAATTCCATCGGATGGTTGACTTATGATATAAAGAACAAAACCACACTGTACGCTTCTGTGACACGGAATAAATGTGATTTTCTGGCAGAAATAAAAAAAGGCTTAATGTTGAATAAGAAAACCATTTGACGTACCCTCTTTGCGTCGACTCCGACCTTGCTGAGAACAAGAAGAGAGACAAGTAACGTAATCTTCATTATTGTCTTCGTTCTTGAGGCTTTTATAAATCTACACGTGAAAAAATATCGTTTCATTGAACACAAAAATACAAAAATGTTAAAAGTCTTCTTAAAACACATGTCATATATTTGTTGTAATGATCGCCCGCCATTTACAGGGGCAGGTATCGTGTAGGTGCGTGGTTGTCGCCTTCTTCCAGACTCCAGGATTAACGAAGAATTAAAATGCCACTAACCTATCCTTGGCAATTTCTTCTAACGTATCGACACTTGAATACATTTTATTCAAAAAGTATATTGCAGCAGTAGGACAATTTACGAGAAAATCAAGTTAAAATAGTCGCGACAGCGGCTTACTGACCACGCATGCGCAGATTTATAATATACTATGCGAAACATCGGAAGTGTACCCGACTTTCATTGGCACTGCCATGTTTTTTTGAGTGCTCGTGAATAAACAAATACGAAAATTGCAAAGTGTTATTTTATAACATGCCGTTAATAAAATATATCCCTTTTATATAGCCAGTAAGTATTATTATCCAACATGTCACCGATACAAAATACCGTTACTATCACTCCTAAAAATAGAAAAAGACGGAAAATGTCGTGCATATAAACGAGGACATACGTAAAGAATGTCTGGGATTGAATTTTGGAAAAGCGCCATCTGTGTCAATAACTAGATGCTAAAATTGCAAGTTTTTAGACCGAACGATATAGTTTTCAGCTTGCATGTGGAAGTTGGGCTGTGCAGTTTCTATTGCAACGATAATGATGGCAGAATACGTCCCGTGTTAAACACAATAGGTAGGAATATGGTAAAAATTGCCAATTATTATGTCCAACATTTTTACACTATAAAACAGAAGATCCTGCACGGTATCATGAACTGTTTTCATAAGAAGGTAAACTTGTCATAGTTGTTGTACAAACGTCAATAGCAGGTAATAATTATTCTATTTATCCTTTACTATTACTATTTATGAATCAATACGAATAAAACTTCTTATGAATATAATAACCCCTGGTGCGACACCAAGGGCTATGCCCTATATAATATTATCTTCCCAAATTGTAAGATATGGTTCTAATTTTTACAACCATTAGAAATTTCAAACTGTCCGGGCTGTATATATTTAAGCAATAAAGCACACCCGGCGACGGTTTACCATGAGATTTTGACCAGTAACCGCATATATGCACGACTTATAGCGAGTGCATATATGAAGTGAACTTATCAAAAACAAGTGGTATACTACGGCGCGCCAAATGTTTCAAAAATATTTATCGATTCAGTGCAAAAATAAACTGTTTTTCTCAATTGAAATAAAAAATCGGTCTCATTAGGAAGGAAATAAGTAAGAAAAGTATAATTAAAAAATAAAAGACAGAAATGCCATTTAATACTTCATTTTAACTTGAGAAAAAAATCTTTTAAGCGTAATTAGGAAATAAACAATTTTCAACGATTTGAAAAAGTCATACATCCATACTTATCGACATACATACACGTATAATAGTTCGCGAAAAAGGTGCAATGAGTGCTGATTTTACAAAAAGAAAAAAGAAAAATATGTTATACAGTGATACGTCCAAAAAATTCACAAGAAAATCACTAAAAATCACTACTACCACTCGGAAAAAATTATACAAAAATAAAAACGTGAACCACATACAGAAAATAATTGTAAAAGAATCAGATAAAAAAAGCCATGCACACATAAAATTATTTATGTACTTCAGAAAATTAAAAAGCACAACGTCTCATAATAAACGTATTATAGATAATCAAAAATATAATATGAATCACCGGCCGCTTTGACAGTAAAGAGAAAAAATCAGAGAAAAAATTCGGCAGTGATGGCTCTAGACAAAAGTGGATCTCATCTACAACAAAATAAAATAAAATAAAATAAAAACGAAAAAATTAAAAAAAATGCCATGAACAGAGATACAAAAAAACGCGTAGGCCTGTGGAAAGAAAAAAATAAATGAGGACTCGCCACAGCAAAAAAAAAAAAGAAAAAAGAAAAAAAAAAGAAAAAAACAAGCACTCGCCACAGAAAACAAACGAGCCGAAATTACAATTATTTTATTCAAAAAACTCATGGTTCACGTTTCCTTCGATCGATGAATCCCCAACAGCGGGGAATCCGATCACCACATACTCCAATGTTTGACGAAATATTAATCGAGCATTTCAGTGATAAGGTGACATCTTGAAACCTAGCTCTGTTTGGCTGGGCCTCGCTCTACTGGAAACCATACTTGATGAAATGAAGTGGGCAATATCATCTAAAGAACGTCCAAGTTAACAGTGAATAGTTCCACAGAGTCAAGTTAACTGAGCCAATTTCAGGCAGTCCACAGGTCAGATCACGAGCGAGACGTAAACCCATGACCCTTCATAGCAACACTGCGAACATATCGATGCCGTAGGCGCGGTACTATGGCAGGGAGCCCACTGCAGGCCTTCCACCGAGCCGCACTGTCATCGCCGCGTTTGACCAACATGATTTCTACACAGTTTTATACGTGTGGTTCGATACATCGGGTTCAAATACCATGATAATAAACCACCTCGTTGTTTGGTAATTCCTCGTCTATCCTCAAAGATCATCCAAATCATGATAAAATGAATAGTTTTGAAGAAATCTGTCGCGTGTTGAGAGAACGTCCATCGTTTTCAGTGTTCGACAAGACGAGCGACGCAACTGTACAAGCCTTTATACGACTACGAGTATGGCGAGAGTGTCCGGCCTTCGCAACGCGAGACACTCTCACTATACTCGCAGGGCTAGACCGGCACATACACAACATGTCGATCCCCATTGCAGAAATCTTTATATCCACACAGTCCAATATATGGAGCTACGATATTTGTGCAGTAGCCTATACATAGCTCTGGGTGGCAGGGCTATGAGTTACCAGCGTTGTACGGCCTCCCGTATAACGCCGGTAACTCACAGCCCTACCACCCAGAGCTACAGTATACAGTCCACAGAGAAATAGCGGCTGCTTGATCAGTGTTTGTCAAGTCGGGCGCGTTCGCGTTCTACATGTACTAGTGAAAACGTTGACTCGAATTTAAACGGAGTGTTTCAGCCCGAGTATTTTTGCCCTTGCCACACTCCGTTTAGAGGCTAAACCCACGGGATACGTGTGTGGTTCGATACATAGCGGCCGCTGCTAGCTCTGCATGGCAGGGCTGGGTGTTACCGGCATTATGCGGGAGGCCGTGTCACGCCGGTAACACACAGCCCTGCCATGCAGAACTAGGCCGCAATTGTACTATGCATACCCACACCGCGGCGGCCGCTGTGTATCGAACCACACGTAACCGCGGGCTAGCGGCTAGCCATCGTTTTGTTGGGGTTTGGGCACAGACTGTCTATGGTTTGGGGGAGGCGGCCCTACACTTTACAGCGAGGGGATCACTGGTTGTCGGCGTGTAGGTCTACTGTACTAGCGACGGGACCGCGACCGCCAGCCGCTGGCTTACCAACTCGAGTGAGACCGCTGGCAGCCGACGAACCACCACGAGTGTTTTGTCCACTTTTAACCAAAACTGGTAACTGTTTAATATAGAATGGAACGTCTCGGTAACTTCGACGTTCATGAGATGATATTGAAGACTAGAAGCTGATAGTTATCGCTGAAATACCCCAAATATCTTGTCCAACATCCGAGTGTGATGATCCAAAACCCTCTGGCAATTATTCAATTTTCATGTTGGGCTTTTTCTGCAGGGTGTCCCACTCTGTTTTCTTTTCTCGAACGGGCCTCTTTTTTTCTACTGAGTTTTTTTTTTTTTTTTTTTTTTTTTTTTTTGGGTAACCTCGGGGTTTTTTTTTGGTAACCTGGCTTTGGATTTTTTTCCAAGCTGACCTCGTTTTGGTTTCTTTACAGCCTCAACGCCGGCGCGATCTCGGTCGACTTTTCAATTGTGATTCTCTTTCGTTTTTCAGTCAGACCTGATGGCGATTCATTTTGTGTTTTGGTAGCAGTGCAAGTACTATTTGTGGTTTAGTTTTTAATCATTTCAATATTTTTTTTTGTGTGTGTGCTTGATTTTTCTTCTTTTTTCCCTTATAATCAGCATTCATTGCACCTTTATATCAAATAAACGTGTATGTGTACGTCAATAAGTATGGGAGTGTGGTATTTCCAAATTTTTGAAAATTTTAATCTTCTCATTACGGTTTTTAAAGAATATTTTACAATTAAGCATTACATAACATTCTGCCCTTTTTTGCAATAATACTTTTCTCGTTTATTTTCTTCCGTAATTCCATCGAATTTTTATTTCAATCAAGAAAGACGGTTGCACGTCATCTTTCTCTGTACAGACACATTCAAATATTTAATGACACGTATTTTCAAATGAATGCTATTTTTATGAAAAGGTACATTAATAAAATGCAATGATATGGACGAATTAATTTTTTTCTTTATTATTCATACACTTTTACGACTTTTTTTTCAGAAATAAAATTTGACAGTTTATTTTTACTCTATGACGACAAATATTTTTGAAACATTTGGCGCGCCGTAGGTATACCGTCACTGGGAGGATTTATTGCTATTATATCACAACAGTATATTCAAATTCTGGCGTGGAACCGTGCATGCCAACCGTGGTATATCAAGAATATACTACAGTTCTTATCGCGTTTCGATTAATCAGAACGCTGTATGTAGACCATCAATATACAGGTATGATATAATTTGGCATCTTTACGTTGTTATATCAGAAGTAAGTTTCATGATGTGCATTTTTGGTCCCTTACCAGTGGCAATGATTCGTATTCTACCGCGCAATGCGCGGTGCAATGAAAGGACAACATGTCCGTTTTCCAAATCAGAGGATCACTACGGCCATATTCAAAAACACTTTGCATGAATTTATGACTTGATTAAAACCATGGCGAGATTCGAGAATTCTTTGACATGTCTCGTGTGGTATTTTGCTTGTACAAAAAAAGAATTGTTTGCGCGATGTCAATAAATGGCGACTGTTATTTTAGCTAAAATATAGAAAGTTCGTTTGGAAAATGACTGCGTTTCATGCTCCGCGTAAGCTTATTCACATAAAAGGTTCTTTACGTGATTCGGTTACTTTGTAAACTGTAGTTAAGAATAGCTACACATAACAGGAAAGAATTATGTATCAAAAAAAGCCAATACACCGATCTGAAATCCGAAATACTTAATCATAATGGTCATATATTATGTACATGTCAAATTTTGACAACAGGATCATTGGACGGACAAAGTACAATAGACAAACCACAAACACAAAATCGACAAAAAAGACTCATGGGCTTCTGGTCTTTAAACCAAGACATACTATCATGGGTTCGAAAACACGAGCACATCTTGCCCCACATGCGGCATATTCGATACATCAATCTGTAAGCCGTGGTAGGAATAGTCCGCAGATGCATTTTTCGCTGAATGTCGAATAACAGTAGATTGCAATACAGAAACAAACGTGCATGAAGAAGGTGGAAATCTTTGATAGCTCATTTCAGTTGCCTTATGAAAAATGGCAAAACTAAATGCAATTATACACAATTGAAGATTTCATCATAATTTGAACATATCACATTAAGATCATCCCTAAGAACATGTCTACCAAAGTTATCAGATGTTTAGTTCTTTTAGAATCAAATATTTTGACCAAAAGTGGCAAAAATTGCCCCAAGTTATCAGGCAAGCAGTTTTTAGAACATGTCAACCAAAGTTATCAGATGTTCAGTTTTTTGAGAATCAAATTTTTTGACCAAAAATGGTAAAAAAATGCCTCGAAAATACAAAATTCTATCAGACGGGTAGTTTTTTGGAAAAACATGTTTTGACCAAAAATTTCAAGAATTGCCCCAAAAATACATGGCAGATTTTATCATTATTTCAATATATCATAAATAATACAACCCTTAGGAACGTGTGCGTCAAATAGGAAAGCTATCAGATGAGCAATTTTGAGAAACAAATTTTTGACCCAAAATGGCAAAAATAGCCCCAAAATACAAGATTACAGATTTATCATAATTTCGATATATTACATTAAGTTCATCAGTAGGAACCTGTATACTAAATATCTAAGGTATAAGACTAGCACTTTTTGAAGAAGACATTTTTTGACAAAAATTTGCAAAAATTGCTCCAAAATTACAAAATTGTCAATTTGATCACAATTTGAATATTTGACATTTTGCGCATCCCTATAAAACTGTATAACAAAGATCAAAGCTGTTAGACAAGCGATTTTTGCGAAACAATATTTCCGACCAAAAATGACATAAGTTGCCTTCAAAATACAAATATAAAAATTTCATCTTGATTTGAACAAATTTTACTGAGGTCAATCTAAGTAAACTTCATATCAAATTTCAAAGCAATCGGACATGCGGTTTCAGAGAAGAAGACTAGAACTTGAACAAACTTAAGTGAGGTTACCCCTAGTGAACTGCATATCAAATTTAAAGAAATCGGACTTGTGGTTTTAGAGGAGAAGGCAATTGATGACGGACGACGGACGATGGACTGATGGACGACGAAGACAACGACAACGGACGATGACGGAATATGAGGATATGAAAGAACACTATTAAATGTACAAGCTTGAAATTGTTACACGTTTAGATACACTTACTCTGCACAAATCCTTTTCCCGCTCGACTAGTTCGATTTGTTGGCAGCTTGCAACGTCGTTTAAATTTCTTCATGTGGTCAATTCTTATTTATATAAAAAATTTCCAGTTTTTTCTGGTAATGGTTCACATATTATAATAAAAATTATTTGCCATGACCAATTACGATATCTGTGTCTGTTTACAGTCTTTTTGCACTCAAAACCGTATCCAAAATAATTGCGTCTACTTGTAATAATTTTGCACTCAACACTTCATTTTATAGTACTTTCAGACATAGTGTTTAATTTAGACAGATTAATATCACCATGTATAAGTATGGTCGACTATACACGTGACCATTTAAAATCTAAATGTTGTCAATTTGAGTCCCATTAGTCACAAGAAAGCAAACTATGTACAATACACAATATTTAATGCCATTTCCGTGCTCCGTATTTAGAGTTCTGGGCTCGTTAGGACATCGATGTGTTTAAAAGCATATTACTGTCGGGAATCACTAACGATAAACAAGCAATGCAGAACAATGAAAGCAGATTTACTCTTAAATATTTTCTGTTCGAGGCTGCAACTTATATGTTACCTTCATAGCCAATCATAAATTGATATATATTTTGTAACCAAGAGCTTTTCTAATGGTCAGTATAATTGTATTAGTAATGCTATGTTGAAGGTAGATTATTGCCTACATTTGAAACGGTAAAATTATATGCGTTGATGGATAATTCAATAACTAAGTCAGATAAAACTCAATTACCCATCATCCAATACATAGCCTACGGTACCCAGAAAAAAGTATTGAATGACAATAACTTTGCAAAGGGCAACTGATGGTAAAATCTGTTATCTTTAAGTATATCAGAAACCATAATGCGATGAAGCACGAATTTTAATGTCTCAAGTGAAGCTAAAGCTGCAGGTGTGTAGTCACCGATGTAGTCAGTAGGCCTTGAACATGAACATCTTTTATTTCAAATCTATAAGCTATGATATCAAACAACGAAGAAAACGTATTCGCGCCAAGTCTCTGACGTCAATATTTCACAGTGCGGTGATGATTCGATAGCGGCTTTCTCTTGTGAAAGCGAGGGTCAGAAATAAGAAACAAACAGACCATCTGTTAGAATAGCTAAAAATAGTCTCACTTTTCTAAAACCTGTGAAAAAACATTTAAACTTTTTGTCTATTCTCCCCGTCGGATTAATTTACTTGGTTCACTTTTTGGTTACAACTTTAATTGGACCAGTGAGAAGAGGTCATGCATGTATAAACCACCCTCTGCTTCAACAAATACTGATTTTGCCTATTTAAATTATTATTTCACCGCAATCAAAGCCGTAACGATTTTTCTCGTCTCCCTGAAAGTTTAGACTATTTTGGAACCTGTAGCAAAATGTCAATTGCAGTGACGACAATCATGTATACATAAGATGAAATATTTACAATCCTTAATATACGAATATTAAGGTAAAAGGGATGAGTATATTATAATTTTATGGAACACGATTTTAACTAATTTGGGATAATCGGATTTTCATATTTTTTAAATTTCTCAAAAGTGTTAGGTGCTAGTTAGTTGAATGTTGCTGTAATACAAATTACTCATAAAAACAAGTGTGTAATGTAAAAAGAAAAGCAGATAAGATTATATTTGTAGATTAATCGGCATTACTTCACCATCCAATTATCCCAAATCAGTTCCAATCGTGTTATGGAAAGACTTTCTGACCTCTACCAAAAGACATTCAATGTTTTTTTAATCGAAAATAGCATTTAGAGCGAAAAATTAACAGCTTAAAGTCGAGACAGTATAATATTATGTACCGTTTAAAACTGCATAACGGCTTTACGAGAGTAGCACCAATGGACCTTTTAAATATTATATTCAATTTATTCACCAATTTAATATTTTACGATTTCGCCAAAAGTATGTGTAAGTTGTTTTTCACCGAACCTAAAAAAGTCGTTTAAACATGTCAAAAATTGCTTGCCTTAGCATGTAATCAATTGAATGATGTTGTCCTCATGTGACAGCGATCAATCTGTCAGGTAAACCATTTACTGTTTGCCCATGGCAGCAAGTTTTGGATGGCCAAAATTTCAGTGGAGATCAGATACATACCGATTTGATAACGTTCATACTTTCTCATAAGTCAGAACACTTACTAACTTTGTACCTTTTCACGTTACTCACACGATTGTACTTTGCCTGAGGCCCCTTTCTTTCCCAAGAATATATGACTTACTATTCAAACCTCAGTGATCACACTTTAATTTGAAATAAGTAAATATGAGCTTTTGAACGAAGCAGTAAGGAATAATGCAGTATTATTAGGATCATTCATCACCTTAAATATTAGGCACTTCGGGGACAGGTACTCTGACTCTCAAACTTTTACAATACATTTTCGACTACCACTTTTAGGGATAAATTTGTGAAGCTCACGGAATAACAAATGTTTCTACCGTGTTTGTTTTGTGAAAATCGAAACTAAATTTTTTCCATTGAATGCCAAATATAGGTAAATTTAAGGTACTTTGTTTCCATAGTACCTTGCACCACAATTGCTGAACGTTTCCTTGAGTAAAAATTGAGCAAATGTTTAAGATTTTTAATTTAGAGTCGAAAACTGCCTTAATGTGTAAAGTTGAAAAATTGTTATTAATATTTTGATCATAAGCTGGCATGATAGACCCCTACTTAATAACAACAAACATGCGGATATCCTGGGTCTGCCATCAACTGACATCTTTCATATTGTAAAGAGCTGTAGTGAAACGTTTGTTCCTGTTAATAAACTTTAGCCATTGTTTTCCACATCGTTTCGTATGGTCGTATTTGGGGTCGAGAAGCAATCAGAAGAAAGACAATGACGATAACTATCACAAATCTTTTTGTTGGCTATTTAGCCGTGGAAGGTCAGTGTTTCTGCGATTCGGAAATGTCAACATTTCACATATTTGTACTTTTAAAGACGTGTGCTACGGGTAGTTTTATTCACGACGATTGCTTTTATAAAAGTGTGTGGTATGCAAGAAAGTCATCAATCATTTTCTCAAACGTAATAGTTTGTAATTATGCAGCTTCACAGCGATCGAGACGAAAGAGAAACAGTATATTGTGAAAAGAGAATTATCATTCTTACTTTAGTTTTAATGACTCCATCCATTGCTTGACATTGAACATTTTTAACCGGGAATTTTGAGCTTTAACCGGGAATTTTGAGCTTTATTGTACCTCATTTATTTTGCGCATATGTATTTCTTGACTGGCCAATACAGTTTAAAGTCTGATCTTTTTTCCCGATTTAGAACCATAACTTAGACATGCCTCATGTGTGTCAAATTGGGAACAACGACATAGACCCATGTGCCCATAGATCTCAACATATACACTCCAGTGATACTTCTTAATGACCACATTTCCCTGCCCAATCAAGACTAATACTCCTATTACAAGTGGGGACTATGTCATTGTCAATGACTTGTTTCAGTATATTTTGATAAATATCAGCTGTCAGCATTGATATGTTAACGTGCCCCTCCCATCTTATTACCGTAAATTATCGACCATAAACTTTAGAGAAACACATATCATACGTATAGAAGTTGCTTAGAATACTGTAACCTTTCGTACGTTTATTTTCCACTTTAACCCTTTGCACCCCAAGGTCCTGGGGTGGAGTTGACATTTGGAAGCACTAGCATGACGTCTGACTTCTTAAATTAGCAAAGACTGTCCCCCATACCATTATATTTTTTGAATCGCCATAAAATACTTGTCCCAAAGATATGCAAATTATGGTCACGTGACCTCATTTAGTATTCAACATGGCCGCCAATATGTAAAATATTGTATTTTTTCAACATTTTATTTTCATAGGAATTCCTCATTAATCCATCATTTTTCATCACCGAACCTGTTTTCTATCACGTCAGCATGGACTGAAATGAAATTGTGACAAACATTTTGAAAAAACACTGATATTTTGTATCATTTTGACCTGCTAAGTGTAATGTTAACAAAGGCTCTGTATAATTCGGATAGTTTTCAATCGGATTCGAACCCACAACATACGGCATCAGTCGCCTAGCTGAGAGGCCACAGACAGAACCACTCGGCTAAATCTCCACTCCCAAAAAAGAGTGGTTCAATAGCCAGCTAAGTTGTTACATTTTTCTGACTGAGACCGCTCAACACGTTGTAGACTAAATGAAGCACTCACGCACGCATGCTCACTATCATACATCGCACATACACACTTTATCGAAGCGAAGAAACGAATTTCATCGCTTTAACTGGGCGAACGATAACCTCGGGGACAATTCTGTCCACCAGCAGTGTTACCAACCCAGGGTATAAGTGTTAGGTCGGTCAAAGCATAATGTAACATATTATCCAGCACCTAATATTATGAAATATTTCCCACAGTAAGTATAATATTTTGAATGACAATGACACACTTGTCCCAAAAGTATGCTTATACTGGTCATGTGACTTAATTAGGTATTCAAAATGGCCACCAAATATATAAATTTATCATAATTTTTACATGTTTTCCAATTTTCCAGTATAAGATAATCGATATTGTATCATATCCCAATGCTAAATCACATTTTATAGTCCCATGACCATGGACTTTTATGTAAACTTAATATATTATGAAAAACTTTACACAAATTCGATAAACCTTACACAGATTTTCTTGTCTTCACTCATAAGTGAAGAATTGCACACAGCGCCCTTGAATAGGGGTCAGATCGGTCAAGGTATCCTATAACATCTGACTGTTAAATTTATCAACTTTGTCCACAATTCCAAGATATTTTTGGAATTGCAGTATTTCAGTTGCCCCAAAAATATGCAAATACCTGTAACATGGCCTCATTAAATATTCAAAATGGCTACCAGTATTCTAAATTTACAATGATATTTACATATTGCTTCTCTTTCTGACGACATTCTAAAGAATTTATCACTTCCCATTTCTCAATTATGTCTAAATGTATATTAGATTCTGTTGTCTACAACTGATGGTTCCAGGAAAATGTTTGTGACATCATTTTTATGAACCCAATGAAAGTTCCGTTCAAATCACAGTGTACACTAAATTACAATCATTTTGCAAAACTCAGAATTTGATTATTCGAGTTTTGCAAACTTCATCCAATGTACATGCAAAAACATAAAAATACACAATTTTATTGTAACCAAAAGCAATATTTATTGTTTTTCCTTAGTAAAAAAAGTAAAAATAATGTAGCAACGCCCTAAAAATCAGACCAAAACCCTCAAAATGTCACAAGGGAACCATTTCTTGATAAGGTGGGTTTTGTGGCATGTACATCATTAATATAATAAAATTAGGTCTTAGAACACAACACTGTCAATGTTGATGATGTCGCTGTCTTTTATCATATTCTGAGCTATGCATGTCATCTCCAAGCCTTCCTCTTTCCATCCACCAACAGTAACATTGAAGAGAAAAAAAATGCAGAAAGGTCTGCAGTATATTGTCTTTTCAAAGTACAGTACTGTATGTAAAACCTACTAAAACTTTCTGAGTTTGTTTTCTCAATTATAAATCGCATACAATAAATCTCCTTCTGTCTTTAATTGCATTTTGACTGTCAACTCAGACCCCTTTATATGGCGTTATTATGATAACCTAGCACTGGTAGTGAAATATAATCTCGACATCATTATATGCTATTACATTTTTACGTATTCAGAAACCACAAAGCATATTGAAATACATACAATATCAGCGGATGTTTATAATTATTACAAAATGCGTTAACTAATGTTACAAAACGTGTTTTATTACAAAACACTGATACCCTTATTACAAATCGCGTAAACAATATTTTATTACAAAATGCTGATACCCTTATTACAAAATGCGTAGACCATTTTATTACAAAATGCTGATGCCCTTATTTCATTTTCAAAATGCGTCATATTACAAAATGCCGCAGTACAGTGTGTTTATTCGTTAAGTAAGTACAAAAATTGATCGCTCCCTGACTTTCATTTCAAATTAGAAAGACTTAATTTTAGATACATGTCAATCAGTGCTTTTACCAACTGATCATCTGAGGCAGGTAACTACTAGATTTTGACTAGTTTACGAGAGAATCATTGTATACACAGTCAGTTGATTTATTGAATAGAGGATAACGACATTCTTTCTGATGTATTGCAGACAACCAGCAATCAACAGGTTGATACTCAGATAAAATAAAATATAATAACATAAAGTAAATTATTATACATCTGCCTTCGCAAACAATAGAATCGAGCTTCCGTAAAAACGGGCACGTAACGGGCATGCAATAACCCCTTTACTTTCATATTTGATGATAAACATTGCGTCATTGAATGGCTCCATACTGAAACTCCATACTGTACTTTGAAAATAACTTCTGATAAAAGAAACAGAAGTAAATATATAACGACTGTTTGAAGGTGAAAAATATTATGAGGTAATAACGAAAGTTCACCAAGACGGCACTGTACAAATATGGCACGACATTGCTGCTCGGCTCGTACATCGAATGTTGGATGAGCGCGCGATGTAAACAAAGATGGCGCTTACCCTTAACCCGCACACATTAAGAAAGCGATGCAGAATATGCCTCTAAAGTGTATGGAATAATGCATCGGAAACGACGGGTGCATATATTCTTGTTAAAAAAAGGAGATGTATGATAATAATTATTACGAAAATACCGCAAAGTAAGCACTCAGACATTAGTGCAACGCATCACCCAACGCGCTAAACGCGCGCTAATGACTACATGTATGTGTCGTTATACATTCTTTGCGTTATATTTCGTGATACTGATTCAAGTAATCTAAAGTAAACAAAACTAAAACTAAACTAAACTAAATAGTCAGAATAATCTGATGTTTTAGTGATTTGACTTGATTAGCTACTAAAGCGGAAGTACATCTGACCTGTTGAGTATGTATGTATGTATGTATGTATGTATGTATGTATGTATGTATGTATGTATGTATGTATGTATGTATGTATGTATGTATGTATGTATGTATATGTGTGTCTGCATCTATATGGGTAGGGACGGAGGGAGGGAGGGAGGGAAGAAAGAGTGCCTGAGTATGCCTGTCTATCTATCTATCTATCTATCTATCTATCTATCTATCTATCTATCTATCTATCTATCTATCTATCTATCTATCTATCTATCTATCTGTCTGTCTGTCTGTCTATCTATCTTTCTATGGCTGTTATCATTTAATGATAATGGCAGATGTTTGGCAGATATAACCAGTAGGATAGCGAATCAAATTTAGCTTTATTATAGTATTGCAGGGCAGCTTATCCTATCTCGTTGACTAGACAAATTTTCCCATGGGGCGATAGCGTAGATTCAAAGGAGGAACACAACGGGAAAGAAACAGATCTGAGAAAACAAAACCATGGCTCAGTAGATATAGATTGTCACCTTTTAAATGCAAGGAAAAGTGGCTGGTCTGTCGATAGAGCTTTATTTTGTCCTTGTCTATGGGGTGATTAAAATAAATTATCATTCAGTATTTTAATTGACTGCTTCACGTCAGTGTTTATTTCAGTATATTTTGATAAATATCAGCTGTCAGCATTGACATATTAACGTGCCCCTCCCATCTTATTACGGTAAATTATCGACAATAAACTTTAGAGAAACACATATCATACGTATAGAAGTTGCTTAGAATACTGCAACCTTTCGTACGTTATTTTCCACTTTAACCCTTTGCACCCCAAGGCCCTGGGGTGGAGTTGACATTTGGAAGTACCATCAAGCATGACGTCTGACTACTTAAATTAACAAAGATTGTCCCAAATACGATTGTACTTTTGGAAACACCTTAAAATACTTGTCCAAAAATATTCAAATTATGGTCACGTAATCTCATTAAGTATTCAAAATGGCCGCCATTAAATAAAATAGTATTTTTTTAACATATTTCTTTATTTTCATAGGAATTTCTTATTAACTCATCATTTTTATCACCAAAGCTGTTTTCTATCACGTCAGCATGGACTGAAATGAAATTGTGAAATTTTGAAAAAACACTAGTCTCATATTTTGTATCATTTTGACCTGCTAAGTGTAATGTAAATAAAGGCTCTGTATAAGTGTTAGATCGGTCAAAGTATAATGTAACATAACATCCAGCACCTAATATTATGAAATATTTCCCACAGTAAGTATGTATATTTTGAACGACAATGACACTTGTCCAAAAAATATGCTAATACTGGTCATGTGACCTAATTAGGTATTCAAAATGGCCGCAAACAATATAAATGTATCATTAATTTCACATGTTTTCCAATTTTCCTGTAAAAGATAATAGATATTGTAAACTTTATATATTATGATAAACTTTATATAGATTTGATAAAACTTACACAGATTTTCTTGTGTTCACTAATAAGTGAAGAATTACACACAGCGCCCTTGAATAGGGGTCAGACAGGTCAAGGTATCCTATTTTATAACATCTGACTATTGAACTTATCAAACTTTGTCCACAATTACAAAATATTTTTGGAATTGTAGTATTACAATTGCCCGAAAAATATGCAAATACTGGTCACATGACCTCACTAAATATTCAAAATGGCCACCCGTATTCTAAATTTACAAGGATTTTCACATATTGCTTTCTTTCTGGCGACATTCTAAAGAATTTATCACTTCCCATTTCTTAATTATGTGTAAATGTATATTAGATTCTGTTGTCTACAACTGATGATTCCAAGAAAACGTTTTTAATGTCATTTTTATGAACCAAATAAAAGCTTTGTTCAAATCACAGTGAACACTAACATTACTATCATTTTGCAAAACTCAGAATTTGATTATTCGATTTTTATAAACTTCATCCAATATACATGCAAAAACATAAGAATACACAATTTTATTGTAACCAAAAACAATATTTATTGTTTTTCTTCAGTAAAAAAAGTAAAAATAGTGTAGCAAAGCCTAAAAAATCAGACTGAAACCCTCAAAATGTCATAAGGGAACCATTTCTGGATAAGGTTGGTTTTAATGGCATGTCCATCATTAGTATAATAAAATTAGATATGAACTGAAAATGCTTACGTGTTTCATTATATTGCAGTTATGTGTAAATTTGAACCTTTGCCACATGTTTTCAACTTCATTGAAAGTGTTTTGATCAACATAATGAATAATATAAAGCACAGATTAATTCTAAATCCAAGTATATATCCCCAATCAGGAAATTTATTAAAATATGCAAATCAGGAATTGACTGAAATGTTCTCATTAAATATGCAAATTAGGGATTGGCTGAAGTAAAAATGTTAAATGACTTTCAATAATGTCCTATTGTCATAGTATCTTTAATGTAAAAAGTAATTCGTCAACTTTGGTCTAGTCATAGACAGTTCAAGGGGGAAGATGGTCTAGTCAAGAAAGATAAATATCCCTAATAAGAAGAGTTCATTAAATATGCAAATTAGGAATTGGCTTAAGTAAAAAAGTTTAAGACTTTCAATAATGTTGTTTTACAGTATCTTCAATATATGTTGCAAGATTCATCAACTTCAGTCGAGTCAATTCAGATATATATCCCTAATTATTGAAGTTCATTAAATATGTAAATAAGGAATTGGCTGAAGTGAAATTGCTTAATGATTTTCAATAATGTTATATCATAGTATCTTCAATGTACACAGCAAGTTTCATCAACTTTGGTCAAGTCAATTCAGATATATATATCTTATTATGAAAGTTTATTAAATATGCAAATAAGTATTTGGCTGAAGTAAAAATGCTTAATGACTTTCAAATAATTACAAAAATTCATGAAATATGCAAATGAGCTATTTATTAACTTGACACTGCCCAATGCTTCTAAGTATAATTACATATATATCAGATCAATATTTGTTGCTAGTATCATCAAGTTTGGTGCAGGAATTTCAGAGTTATGTCACTAATAACAAAAGTTCATTAAATATGCAAATGAGCAGATAATTGACATTTCACTCATAGTATCATGATAATGCTCTGAGATTGTCATCTGTGAAAAGTTTTCATGAAATTTTGTGCAGTATTTCTTGATATATGTCTACACTGTCATTACCGTCTCCATAGGAAAACCATAGTACGGAAAAAATGATATTGCATAACTTCATTAATATGCAAGCTCCACTAACCAAAATCTAACCAATTCTTGCAAGTAGCATATGGTTCCTGTTTACCAAATTTGACTTGAATCCGTTTAGGCGTTTTTGAGTTATCGTGTAAACAGATAGACAGATAGACAGACAGACACACACACACACTAACACACACACACACACGGACAGACAGACAGACATCGCTATGACATTAGCCCACGTGTTCACACACGTGAGCTAATTAGGTCTTAGAACACAACACTATCAATGTTGATGATGTCGCTGTCTTTTATCATATTCTGAGCTCTGCATGTCATCTCCAAGCCTTCCTCTTTTCATCCACCAACAGTAACATTGAAGGGAAAAAAAATGCAGAAAGGACTACAGTATATTGTCTTTTCAAAGTACAGCACTGTGTGTAAAACATACAAAAACTTTCTGAGTTTGTTTTCTCAATTATAAATCGCCTACAATAAATCTTACCCCCTTATATGGCGTTAATATGATTACCTAGCACTGGTAGTGAGATATAATCTCGATATCATTATATGCTATTACATTTTTACGTATTGAGAAACAACAAAGCATTTTGAAATACATACAATATCAGCGTATGTTTATAATTATTACAAAATGCGTTAACTAATGTTACAAAACGCGTTTTATTACAAAACGCTGATACCCTTATTACAAATCGCGTAAACAATATTTTATTACAAAATGCTGATACCCTTATAATAAAATGCGTAGACCATTTTATTACAAAATGCTGATACCCTTATTACATTCTGCGTAAGTTATTACAAAATGCGTCATATTACAAAATGTCGCAGTACACGCGTCTTTACGTGTTCAAAATGTAGATGTCGGTTTTTTAATTTGAACGGCCAGTGTTCATATTGTTAACACTAGTGTTCATATAATTAACAATGATGTTCTAAACCTGAACACGATGTGTTAAGAATCATCTCCTTTAAGTGTTCAAAAACTCAGCATCACAGAAATTTTGCATACTGTGAAACAATTAACAATCTTTTGTGGTTTTTACTTTACCAAGGCTATATTAAATTAAATAGTCTTTGATCTCAAAGATTTCCACTAAATTGCAAGTCAGACTACCGATTCTGCCACATGGTATCACTTGGTGGTAGCATATGTACTTTCTGCATAAAGTACTTGATGTCGAATCCAACAAACTCTGGGTGTATCGGTTGTCTTCGTTCATTTGAACACTTAAAGGAAGACACGACATCTTTTGCGACAAACTGAAAAATGGCCCATTATCATCTTTCAATCTCCAGATGGAAATGAGAGCGAGAATTCACCAACGGACATATCCAAACATTCTGACATCACACCAAAGGTATTGTACATCGTGACCTATACTATTACAAGTGTTAGCTTGCATTATGGATACACTGGAAGCCTAAAACTCGATTGACTATGTTTTCCCTTGTGTATTAAACTTAAAGTTCAATAATATTACATACATCATATAATAATTTATGAAAGTTCGAGATTGTTTCCCTTTTGATCTGGAAGATATTGGTACATCTTACTCGGGAAAGAAAAGGAGCAATGAAGCAATAACGTTTTTCAATTCATGATGGTGATGATTGTGTTTTTGGAGACATTTAAGTAGGTATAAGCCTCATGCGAACTATGACATGGCATTTCCGATATTACATATTAGACTCACTAGAGCAGACGATCAGTAGCCAAAGATAGCATATGACTAAGCAAGAACGACATTTAAAACAACTATATGCGTATGTATTTTCTCCTTCTTCTCAGTTGCTGAACCAGTCTGATACTAGTGTTGGCATTGGCCACATTTTACTCATAGCTGGTGCCCCTGTGCTTGTTTCAGTGGCAGGTAGGTAGAATTTCTTTGACGAAGAGTTCCATTAGTTGATGGCTACGTTGTTACTATGGTGATTTCCCGATTTTCGTTTTGCTTTGATAATTAATGTAAGTACACTTACTTACATTAATTATCAAACCGAAACGAAAATCGGGAAATCATGTTCTCCTCATTGTTTTGTAGGTGTCATAGATACCGCTGTCTTGATAAAGAAAAAACGATCATCCAAAGAAGGCGACACCAGTTTATCCGAGTCCACCAGTTCTGATATCAGTGAAATGATTACCATGGGAAATACTGCGGATGCAAAAACGTGTACCTATGAGTGTCCATCTGTCTTCAGTGCAACCGAGACTGCATAAAAGAGGGGAAAACGAATTTTAGGCAAAATTATATGCCCTTGTTATCATTTTCCTACACCTCTATTTGTATTTTTCTATTGTGTGACATTCGTATATATCCCTTTCATTTTCTTGAGTTTCCGGATTCGTATATTGACGTGGTATTCAATATAGCACAGACATCCGATGATTATTCCATTACCACTTTGTAAACGGATGAAGAAATCATTCAACATGCTATCGAGTCTTTAGGGGCAGTGTTTACGTAATATATCAAATTACATCTTACGATTAAGATGAAGATCGTGTTTTGAGAAGTTACACATTTATTCAGACCTGTATTCGGAAAATGACTTGTGTTATGCGTTTTATCTCTTATACTTCTGCTTCTCCTACTTATTGAGCAATAAATTGATGTGGCTTGCTTTATCTAAGTGACTAAATGTGTCACGCTTGGGTTTCTCTCTATGATTTAATATGGGGCCATCCCTTTTTGCGCCCATCATCTTTCCGCGAAGCCATTCATCAAATCCATTCACCCCTCCACCTAACCATCTAAAAGTTGGTCTCATGCAACAATCCATATTTTCTCGAATCGTATTATCATTCTTACCGTACCGTATGTTTAACAATCGAAGACCACATTACATAAGGATGGCGGTGTATCGATTTACTTGTGACCCGACATCTCTGATAATCCCATGTACAAATCTAGAGTATGATACTTAGAAATAAATTTATCTTTTATCTTGTACAAGCCCCTACTCAAGTTAAGCTTAAATAAGGAATGGTAAGGTTGGGAAAGTGGAATGATACAGTAAAATTATTTTTCGGATCTAAGAAACTTGTATGTTGAAATAATGCAAATTGAAGTTGTCATGACTTCACTGTAAGGAAAAAGGCACACTTTCCCTGCACATTATGATTTTGTCACCTCCCATGCCCTGATAATAAAGTTGTTATATGACGTCATATCTGCTTCTACTTGTTAGAACAGAA
The DNA here is from genome assembly GCA_001465055.1 of Ptychodera flava. Lineage (NCBI taxonomy): Eukaryota > Metazoa > Hemichordata > Enteropneusta > Ptychoderidae > Ptychodera > Ptychodera flava. The sequence continues at coordinate 540,353 of LD349472.1, forward strand.
AAAATGTTATGAAATCGGCGATAATTCTTACAAACTAAGTCTAGCAGGAAACGAACGAGAAGATAAAAGTGGTGAAAAGATTTCAGTGCTCAGCTCAACCGGGACAGTACAAACTCCTAAATTAGAATGAGTCTCAAGGAATTTGATGCCAGACAGACACTGATGAGTGAAAAAGTGAGTCCTTCTCTCGCTACAGGTTTTGTGTAGTCTGAACCATGCAGAGTTGATAGAGCATAACATCATTAAGGTCTTAAATTCAACATTGTAGTTGAAATTCCAAAGTCTGACTAATCTACTGTATAGCCCCGTACTTGTAGTGAAAAGCTCTGCAGAGACCACTATTAGGCACTAGAACGATGTGGACGTTCCATTGACATGCTAATTGCGGCTCTACAAATATCTCTGCTTGTAGTAAACATGATCATAAAAGAATGTTCTTGACTATACTGGCCTAATTTTAAACTGGTCACGGGGAAAGAATGACCCAGATAACATATCCATGTCTAAGATATTGATTGTAATCATCTGACTTTGAATTTAATTATTTTTAAAGCAATTGATTTTCCAACTGTAACGAATTTTTACGGGAGCCATTGCTAATTTCAATGTTAAGTCGTTTTTACGAAAAATGTTGACCGTTTGATCTTCGAAAGTTAGTTGCTCACACAAGCGATAGGTTCCGATGGGCAACTCTCATGATAGTTTTTCTCCCAAGTTATCTTTGCATTTTCAAGATATATTTCTAGCGAAAATTTGATATAGTGTTCATAAAAGTAGCCAGTATCACTTGAAACAACGATATTAAATATTGTGTTAGGTAGGCTTGGAAATCATTAAAGAGTCCGGCTGTTAGGACATGTTCTCTCAGTATTATTTTAATTGTGGTATGTCATTTCATATTGCGTGCCCAAATGTCACTAAACCATAGAGGGCGTCAGGGTGTACGTGTGTACGCCCTCTCTGGCACACTAGTAATTAAGCAAGAGGTACAATTTGCCACATATCACATATCGTGATACACAGTTCCACAGAAAAATGCAAAATAATGCAATTCTCAGTTCAACCTGTCAAATAGGGGAATGGTGTACAGGACACTTGATAGGATGTTTTCCCTGATTTCAAACTGATAACGTGTGGTTGAATTTGACACAACTTCTGTATTTTGACAGATACTGACATTGCATTAGTTTAGATCCTGTTTATAATGCTACTATTTTGAAAATGTACATTCTTGTGTATAACGCATGATGGTGAGTATAGCCAACAGTCGCGCTCGATCGACTCGTGGATCTCTCAGGTCAAATCACTATCTTATTTAAAAGCGAACACACGTAACTTTTATCTCCAATTACATATATTGCACGCGTTTAGTTCTTGCCTTAACCCTCATTACATATACGGTACGCCATTGACTCTTCCCTACCAGGAATTGTAACGATCTCAAGGAAAGGAAAAAAAAACAACATATCGCATGAGTAACAAGCATGTATCCTTCATGGCGTAACGCATAATTTGTGTTTACATCAAGTAATGCAATTAAAGATTTGTTAAATTTTGGTTGAAGTGATTTTACGGACAAATATCGGATATGGCACAAGGCCACTAATTCACTTCCGGGTTCGTTACACGAAGATAGTTCGGAAGAAAAATAGTGCAGACCTGGAAGTTTTGATATCTGCATGGAGGCTTGTTTAGTTTGAACTGTAATGTCAAGAATTTTGTAAAAATATTTTTGTGCCTGGATCAAAATGCAGACTGTTGTGAATAAGTGCTGAAGCATTTGGTGGTGATATGAGGAGTTCAAGGGCTAATAGAAATAATAAAAATAAGCCTGAATTTTGTCAAAAACACCACTGAGGGCGCTGTTTTCATCGCTATCTCAATATTTCCGTGGACTTGCCCACATGAAAAATTAATCACTAGTCAAGCTGACATTGACCTAAAACCTGTTAAGAGGATTCGTGCCGCTAAATGTTTTAAAATAGGAAAATCGAGCTCAACGCTACTGTGTTGGCCTATTGGAAATTAATCAGTGGTCTTGTGCCACATTGTGTATATTTCAGATAAGAAAAGTAAAATGTTAATAATATAGATTGCGCTACAGTTTGTCGACCCAGCTTTTCTGGTTACATATTCGTTTAGGTAGAACGCAAGTCAACTTTAATTACTCGAACTTGAAAATTTTTTTTTCATTTGAAAAAAAAAACCGCGCTGGTCTCACACTGATTGACATTGTTAGCTGGCACCCTCCTTCATTTCGCCTAATTTCTTGGCGAATGCCAATACATATCCAATCTATATTAATACGTTTATTTGTTCATGAAGACAGATCTTACAAAGAAAACAATATCATTGTGTATGATCTAAACAGAATCTCATCTGCCCGAAAAAATCACCACACAGAAAGCGAAAATCCAAACAAACACGGTTTAAACTATCAAGAATTATTAAAACAAACTGTCAGTGAGTAAGACACGAAGTGATAACGAGATCATCCGTACAGTAAGTGCAAATAAAACGTGCATTGTCAATGACGTATATCGATATGTGGGTTAAAATTCCTTAAAAAGTACAATAAAAATTGAACATTACATTTTGAATCCTGCCAAAAGACAAATACAGTAAGTGATATCATCAACCTTGCAATATCTGAAGTAAAAACTTCAAGTGTTACTGAATATAATAGCATAATAAATATTTGCCCATTCGCAACTAAAGAACTGGGATATTCCTACGCAGTCACTTATAAGCGTTTTTGTAGCCTTAAGGTAGTAGTCCTTAAAATCAACTGAACTAACACTTGATATGACGGCTCTATTCAGTGGTGATTCCTAGATATGGAAGTTTAAGGCCATCAAAAAGTAATATTTATCGAGTATTGTGCTTTTATCATTAGTTTTAAATCTATCATTCCCATGATATACACCTTATCCTTGTCTATGTATCTGACACTTTTTATGTGCATGTGTGCATTTACCGTAGAAAGGTGTAATACCCGCTTTTCAAGATGTTGCAAAATAATTACAATGTACCGCCAAAAAGGCGCTAAGAAAAAGGATTGCAAAATACCAGTAAGTATGAGTAAAATGCTTAGTGTCTGAACAAGCTGGACCTTGAAAGGTTTGACTCGAAAACTAAGCGGCATCTTCATTCAAATGAGCCCATATTTAGGATATCGGTGTTAACTCTATGGGGAAAAATGATTTTTTTGAGTTCCAATAAAATGAGATAGTAAAATATTCATATAATCGTCCAACTTCACAATTAGCTCTTACAAGCAATTGATTAGAAAAGTATTGAAAAAAATCGGGAGTCAGACTATCCCGAGGCGTATTCTAACTTTGTTAGATGGATAGAATCGCTCTTATATATCTTTGATCTACAGATTTTGTTCAATATGAAAATTAGTTTGAGTTGTTTGACTTCTTGAAACATGCTAAAATACTGGCCAACAATGCACAACCTCAACTGTGCTCGCAGTAAGACCGTCAGACCGTAAAACCGTCAATGATAAAGCTAAAACATTTTACTGTCTGTGCCATAAATTCCCGTGCACAAATGTGGCATGCATGGATGAACATACACTGTTACAAAGGTTTACATCTCGTGTTAGCTTTTGTAATTAAATCCTATAAATTAGAATGGCACTTTCCCATAAATTTTCGTATTGTTTATTTGTCACAGAAAGTGACACACAAGTTTGAAAAAGGAAAAATTCATATTACCTAGTAACAAACAACAACATGAACTATTCGCATTCAGTAAACGGAAAGCTTTTGCGCTTTTTCGGTTGTATACCATTTTCATTTTGTACAAAGAGTAATTTTATAGATACCAACTATTCAATGTTTTCTTGATATCACAAAACAACTCTGTTCCTTTATTATAGACAGTTACCCATGACACGTACTACATAAAGCACTGGGTGCATAACACTGGGTGAAAACACATTTATCACTGATAGAGATAAATTTCTATAAATAGCTCATAAGGTATAAAGTGTTAATAATTAAGTGCGAGTGGCTGAATGTATGATTAAAAAAGCATTTCTCTTTGAAAAATGCCCGATTAATGAAAAGGTCAATATGCGTAGTAATAGTTGTTCGCTCGCATTCTTCGTAACTTTTGAACCAAATCCAATTCGTCAAATATTCCCTTGTTGATGATTCTCAAATGTGGCATACACTTACACTCGTTGAATTCGGTGGCTACGTTGAGCCTGAAAGGAAATCAGAAAGTCTGAATTGGTGTTCTATGAATAATTGCTTGGTATCGAGAGTGCGTTTTTGATATGTGAATAATTAGGTAAATTTACAGCTGATCGTGCACTTCTTTTATCTTGACTGACTGATATACATCGATGACCAGATCATATTACTGAGTGCCCGCTGCCGGCATGTGTGTAAATGACGCATATTTGCTATAATTGCTGCCTTAGCAAAATGACAATGATGTTAAATTGTCAATTCATACTTTCAACGAAATATTCATAGAGAATACTACACGAAATAGAATTGCACAGGTTCTGTACGACTTATTTTACTGTTTCGGAGCGAGACGTAATGTGATTTTGTCACGTGAACATAGAGGATGGTATATACTCACTGCTTCAAACAGACTGTGGATTTTTCTAGACTTTTCTGCTTTGTAGAGGTCTTGCATTTTTCTGCGCTTCTTGACTTCTTTGGCATGCCTCTTTGTCAACTTTACGATCTCTTTACGTTCAGCGAAGATCGCCGACTCCTGTGCTTGAACTTCGGTCAAGGCGGAACTTTCATCTTCGTCGCCATAAATGCGAATTCTGATGGCAACAACAACCTACAAACACATTAAAAAGTGATTACAGTTATGAAAAATAGTTTTACAACATTAACAAGGATAAAAATCATTGATTCATTGGAAATAATATCTTTACAGTATACCATATGTAGGACTGGCTTTTATCAAATATTGGTTTTGTTCAATGTTTGAAAAGAAAGGTCGCATTGAATAGAGAAAAGTAAAAAGAATTAACACGCTAATGTTATCGACATTTTGGCAAAATGTGCAAACAAACGGGTGACGGATTATTTACTTTAAAACTTAAAACAGATTATAATTCATATTTTCCAGTTCTAATGTGGAAAATTTAAGACACAAAATCAGATTTTTCTTGAAAAGTAGTAAACTTTATTGTAAAAGTCGACAAAAGCTGTACTTCATTGAACACTTCAGCTACAAAAGTCGTGGTAATGTGCACTAGTCAACAGCAGCTGTACTCCATCGACACTACCTACAATTGTCATGGCAAAGTACACTAGTCAACAAGAGAACAAAATCATTAAACGTTACAGCTACTGGCATTTTAATCATTAACTACTTCTAACATACTCGAATGAATACAAGACGTTGTCGTACTAGTAGAGTTAACAAAACGTGCCTCTTACCTCATGATTATTTGCAAAGAAAGACAGGAATATGACTGACCCCTGAAACAAAAGTACAGCGGAAGAATATGATGGATGAATGATGAACCGATTGTTGCTAGTCGAAGAGCGCCGACAATGATTGCACAGAGTAATATAGATAGTACGAATAGTTCCAATAATGTTTGAAACGCGAAGCGAATCAGGTCATTCACGAATCTCTGTATGTTAAACTGCTGAGTTGGTTAACAGTGTAATTTATCGCAATTGAGATATATTCAGAAGCAGCAATGATATATTGTACAGTACAAATGTGAAGATGTCGGCTTCAGTAAACCTACCTCGAAGAATATAGCCATTGTGAAGAAATAGCCACCATACAGGGAATCAATGACTGTAGTTAAATAGCCAGTGATGCGAACTGTGCAAAATACTCCGAAAAGAAGCATCAATGAAAACATATCTTTCCTGCAAATAAAATACATTTTGTCATAGTAGACGTTAAATGTTACAACTCATTTTATGCAAAAACTTATACCTCTCTGGTTTTTATAAAGAATGAAAGCCTTGAGTAGCTTTCAAATGATTTTTATCTCCCGTTAACATAATATAGTCAATAACCGACCATAATTGATTTGGCTTTGATTATTTATTACGGTCCTTTTTGCATTTGCGCTAAATCTGACTCCCTAATTCTTATGTTTGAGCGTAAGTGAATTTGGATACAAAAATGTGTATGAGCACTGCTGTGAAGGGGTAATTTCCTTTTTGCTAGTCTCGGCTAAGGAGAACATCACTGGCATTGTAACTTCGACTCAACTTTATAAAACTTAATCAACGCGCCCAATCCGTGATTTGCTGTCATTTCTGCTGCATTTCGACGAATGCACATACACTGGCATTGTGAGTATTAACGAGTTGTGAGGAAGGGGAATGTTTCATATAACGTCCTGAAATCACCTACCACAGCTTTGCACCTTCCTCAGATCCAAACTTTTGGACGGAGATGGTGAAGAGATAGTATCCATAGCAGATAAGCCCCATTGTACCCTGATAAGAATATATATAAAAACGTGCGTCTATCAAAACATGACATATTAGATATCATATATTATTGTCTGAGTACAAGGATTTATGTGCCCGAGAGCAGGTGACAATTTGCCCGACGCCAGGAGGGCAAATTGTCTCCTGCTGCGATGGCATATAAACCCATGTATTCAGGGCATCATAGTTTCATTACACAGTTCATGCTATATGACATTTAGTCACATGCATGGCATTTTCAAACAGTTTTACCATTATCGACAAGCATCAAACAGATTTTAACGAAAGTCAAAATAGCAGTGCGTGCATGGATAAATTACATTTAGCGTTAAGCGTCTACATTGACGTCGAAAACGTCGAAGGGCTTCACTGGACCGATTAACAATTGAAACCGGTCAGTACATCCTTCTCCTGCCCACTAACTCCACGGATGTTCGTATTCAAAGAAATGCATTGATTTGCACTCACATCGAGGCATGTAATAAATGACTTTACGGAGCTATATCTTTATATAAAAGTGTAGTGATACTGTTTTGTACTCGTCAGGACTTTTAGTATGCATTTTTCATACATATTGATATGCTTATTCTGAGACATTGATAAAATCTTTTCGCAAACTTAAATCCAAAGAAAATGTCAAAAGCCACAATGATTCAGTTTCTGCTTAGGTTAATGAAATGTTATATTAATATTGTTATTATAATAGTGTCTTCTTACCACCATTGACAGTAAAGCTATTGAAAAGCCGGTCGCTATATCGGGTGTTGACTTAACCAACAAGCAACTGCAAAATGTAAAGATGCATATCATGATGTCGAAGCACAAAGCGTATATAAAATTTATGGCGATTTTAAAGAGGCCCTCCCACTTGGTAACATTTTAAAAACACATTTTTTATGCCAACAGTCGATGTTTGACGTGGCGACTGCATGACCGATCACCGACGCAAGTGGTACTGTGGCGTACAGAAGCGTCAGCGTAGATTCGTACTCCATAGCTTAGTTGACAATAGCCCCAGTGCCGAACGTTCGATGTTCGGAAGCTGAATTTAGGTGGGCCACCGGAATTCAAAATTTTACTTTTTTGAAGACATGTTTTTATCGATATCTCGCGATCCGCGCGCAGTCGCCACGTCGAATATCGGCCGTTGGCATTAAAAAAATGTATTTAAAAATGTTACCAAGTGGGAGTGCCTCTTTCAGACAACATTGATGTATAATCTGAAACAATACGACAAGAAATAAATTTAATCTTAATAGCAAAACAAATACCAAAGTGAATGCCAAATATTGGAAGAAAACTTTGAAACCAGGCTGCATGAGGTTTGAATTTGAAACATGTACTGAATAATAATATTAAGAATAAACATATAGCATAAAGAATATAATTAGATGACAAGTCTTACCTTACTATGAGTTCTGCGTCAGGAAGCTGATCACCATACAAACCAATGACGATAATTAAAGGTAATATCCATCCGATGAGGGCATAGAGTACCCTAGTGATTACAGAACGAATAACTGTTGCTAATCGAAGCTGGTCGTTTTTATATATCATCTCAAAGGTATAAGATACGATTTCTCTTATGATGCCATCTATTATTTGATACTTAACCGGAAGAAGAAAATTGCTGGTAAGAATCTGCAAATATTGAATTTGTTCGTTCCTATAAAATCTTCATGAGACGACTGTTCGAAATAATCACATCCTTTGGACAATCATGCCTTTTATCCAGGAACCCTTGCAGTATTTTTCTTTCGTCATAGTCTAAATTTGATATTGGTTGGAGACTAGCGAGAAACTGAAAAGACCCTGCGAAGATTGCAGTTCAAATGTTTATTTAAAACAAATATTATACTCTTTATCATTCTTGGTAACTGCCAAGTTCATATTTTGTTTCCATACCTAGCAAGAGTGCGACGATCAATGAATAAGAAGCGCAGGAGCTGTTGAACACTCAAGTTCATGATCCAAAAGCAGCTGCTAAGTAACCAGTAGGTCATTGCCACTGCCAAGATTTGGCATGCATTCTATAATGTAGAACAAAGGAATTGGAAAAAATTAAAAATGCAACTTCTTGCGACATATCTTTTTTACGCCTACAGAATATGAGACATCATTTTGGGATAGATTTTACTCATAGTATGTGTAGTTATCAGGCCATTAGTAACGCAAAATTGTTTCTTTTAAAGAATGCTTCGCATTGGTTGTTTCCTGTCAATATTCAATTGTTTTTGTATTATTTAACGATTATGGTAAAAATAGAATATTTCTGAATTAGACAACTGCCACGCTATATGAAAACTACTTATATTAATAATCCCAGGTGCGATTTATATCGTCGTCAAGTCCATGTACAAATTTGCTTGTTAAGGGAGGCGTCGAACCCTCAGTATACAAGGACGGGAGCTTCAATGATAAAACGTAGAGTTTTGTATAATGTTTGATTACGATGGGTTTGAACGTAAGTATCTGAGTTTTCGCGTACAATGATACAAATAGAAGAAACCTTAGGCTTCTCATTCTGATTGGTGTTTGTTGCAGAATATCGATAGATGTTGGAACACATTCTCTCAAAGTTAGGGGTTGAGACATTGAGAATTTCCATCATGTGAGACAGGCTCCATTTTGATCCTTAGTGTGAGGGATGAGGCCTGTCTCATTCTACAAAGGAAAATCTGTCTCACAGGATGGTAAAATGCACGTGACAGGCATGTAAGGTTCGCCGAGTTGACAGACGTACGTTCGCGACTGTTCCCAGAAGGCCAGTGTGCGATATTGTAAACAATAGAGGAATGCAGATTAAGAACTAAAATTGCTGTACCTTTTCCTTGCCCTCAAAATTAATGACGGACTCTACGCATATTATGACTGGAAAGGAGGTTAGTGATAATAATGTTTGTCCCAATACGAAGTAACGGTCTGATGATAATCTGTAAAAGGTTAGAATCGACAAGGAGAAATTTAACATCGTCGTTATACCAAGATTACTGCCAAATCTCACTATGTTTCAGAACTTGAGCGATTTGCACGAGAGGGAAATACGATAAATTCACCTTGACACGCTATGTAGTTGTTGATGCGTACTGCTTGGCAAACTTAACGAAAATGCCAGTGCGCGTCGGTCGGGAAAAAAACGTTCATTGATCTAAAAAGCGAGGAAGTGAGTTTGTGCACTTTGCAGTAATTGAGAAGATGTCGAAGTTACCTACCTGGCAAATAAAATCATCACAAGAGCTACAAGAATCAACAACGCAGATATACCACTACATATAGATCTAATAACCTTCGCAGCGGCTGCCAAGAATGGCTAAAAGGGTGAGTAAAGAGAAAATTTGCAATAAACTTCTCATTTCGTCGTTTGTATTATAAATGGTGATCAAATATCTTGTATGAACATATCCAAAAACAAATTCTTACAATAATTTCAGTACAAGATGACAAAATATCTTTGAAGACAGCTACCATTATTACGCAAGCATAGATTACAATGATTTTACCCAGTGGTAAGACTGCTTTCACAATTTACATGATATTTTTTTCTTAACCTTTATACTGATAGAAATATGGCTGTTTCGACACGGGTTAAAACTCCATGTGATCGACCAAAGACGTTGTGATACCGTAAGGTTGGTAATTTTTAGTCATTTGCTATTTTCAGTTATGTGTAATGCAGCTCATTTGTTTTCTCTAAATAGTACTAATTGATACACAGTTCATAAATTTGACAAATTATAAAGAAAATACGGCTAGTATAAGAAAACAACAAACCTGTGGTTCCGTGCCTAAAGTCATTATCACACCAATTGTTCCGAGTTTGTCACAACTGCACTCCACATACTCCCCGCGAACATCCATTCCATCACCAAGGAAGCGGCATTTAGTTGAGTCCCATATTCTGCGATGGAAATAATGCATCCATAACATTTAAAACCGTGACAGAATCACTGATGCGTTATATGGACATTTTTCAATAATTTTCTAATTTAATATAACAAAGAAGACTCTTCAGTTTCTTGACGTAGCTCTTATAGATGGCATTTTAATATCTGCGGACGGCAGTGATATTTCTGTTTTGATATTAGGCGAAGAGGAAACAGTGATTGCCATGACAAAGTAATGTGATATGTTTAAATTTACCCTATTTTCGTCGCAGTATCAGCAATAGAACATCGTGGGTTGAAAGCCTCCTGTGAAAATTTGACCATGAACGAGTAGATTAATAGGTTTCACCAAGTTGATGCTGACGACAATAATGAATTAAAATAGATGCTTCTGAATCAGATAGCATTTCACTTTCTTAATGTAGATTACTGAAAATCAAAGGGCCAACACACTAACTTTTCCAGAACGTGATCTTTGTCAAATCGGCAAGACTTAATATAGGATCCCTCAGATCTGGAAATCACTTTAATTTTGGACTTCCCTTGAAAGAAGCACATCGAATACAATTTTTGGAGGGGTTTTGAATGGGGGTTGATTTTACGGTAAGCATTCTTAAAAGTGTTGTATATCCTACCCAAGAAAAAAAGGGTGGGGGTAACGGAACTTTTTCCGTCAGATCTTATGTTGTTACCAGTATCTGTCTCTTGGTCATTATTGTTTCGAAATTACGACGAAAAAAATGGACAAAGATCAATAATAAAGATTTCAATTGCTGTTTGTGACACTGGGGACATAGCAAACAACTCAGACGTTATTGCAAGTATTATTACCCGCATTTCGTATAATCTAAGCACAGCTAGGTCTTTCATGTCGAAAACATCCTCTAAATTTGGGTGTACTGACACAACTATGGCGACAGTGTTGACTTTATTTATAACTTTGGTGGCGGTAATGCTTTTCACCCAAGTCCTTTGGACATTAGTTTGTCTGAAGTCTGCAGGTAACATTTCCCCTGCATCGCGATACACAAACACTACCAAGGCAACCGGTAAGTCTGAAAAAGTAAAAACAACCAGTTAATATAATTGCAATATCTCACATAATAAGTATTCAATATTATCATAGCAGTAGTGTATGTCTTTGTCGTTAATATCAAAGGTCGGTCATTACAAAACAATAAGTTCTTGTTATGGTAACCTGTAACAGCTGATAACAGCAAAACCAATCTAAAAATTAAAGCAAATGTAGAAAACCAATAAAAAACCTACGTTTTAGTAACAGTGATATTATGACATGATAAATATAAAAGCACACTCTTTTCTTGCAAGTTCACCTGTTTCATTGCCTGGAAACTGTTTCGAGAATCTATCTGAGAGCGTGATGGTGTCAAGCGTGCGCATTGTGTCGTTTCTGTTCAGCGATCTTTTCCTTCTTCTTTCGTCATTATTAGGTCCATTGTTTGTGAAGAAGCCAATGAGATCTGTATTGATTGAAAAAAGAATTGCGATATGCATCAATAGCCAACAACACTTGCAATCATCATTAAAACATGGTGCCCCCAGCAATTCAACATACGAGTTTCTTGTTTAGAAATATTGACAGAACTGAGCAATTGTGGCTATTGGCTCACTTGATTTGCCATGCACATGTATTAATATCACATTCACCAGCTTCCTGTGTTAAATCTAGATCCGTAATTCTCTTGTGCATTACGATAAAATATATATGACGTCTACTCTATTTATATAATGAACTTGTTCCTCCGAGTTTTTATGCAGGAGCGAACTCACCAACATTAACGGTTTCCAGGAACAATTCTTTGCCCGTCTGTAGCATGTAAGCATATACTGTGTCGCTAAAGTTTTCCAAGGCGGACAACAGGGATACAGCGCTTCCTTCCGGACCTAAATTCTGCCAATACAAATTCTACAATGAGATTCGAATCCGTCGGAACTAACGGCTAATTAGAATGAGCTGTTCTTCAGTTTATAAGCACATCTTCCTTTTTATTCGTTTAATAGTTTTCTGCCTGGGCAACTGCTCAGAGGTTTTTTTGCTCGCGATAATATATTCCCTATGATTTGGTAACCATACAATACATTCTGTGACAACAAAGCTTTGTTATAATAATTTGGCTAATCTTTAAAATAATTTTTCATCGTAAAAATTTTAAGGTCACGTAATAGATTTTAATTTGCATTTAAAAGAACAAGACGATACGCAAATGGTGATCATTGACTATTTTAAAATATGTTTTTAAAATATAACAGAAAATAAATCAATCTTAATAAAAAGAACCACAGGTAAAGAAAGATTGCGAAGAAGAAACGTTATGAAAAAAATCAGGAGTGGGTATTTCAGTGAATCAACCTTAACTCAAACTTTTTTCTAGGCTTGAATGTTCTGCATACTAAATTGCAATGATGAACAACATCATCTGGATCAGATAATTGTATAAACTTTGACAATTATGTTCACTTAGTTCCAGGAACAAAACCTTCTGTAGGTATTGTATTCTAAATTTATTGTACATTGGGCAAATTACAAGGAAGTAGAATTCATGTTCTACTGTATTTGTGTGTTACAAACTTCACTGAACCTAAACGCTACAGCAGAGCTAAACTTCCTGCCGTCGCATTGCATTTTATGCTTTTGTTCATTACTTCCTCTTGCGATAAAGAAGCCAAAGAAAAATCAGTTGAAGCATACCTCATAAGCATGGTTCCAGTTTTGTGTATACCGTGAGTCAAGACCTCTACTGCTGGTCGCCAGGAATTGCTGAAAGTAAATGTTAGTGAGATGACTGTCCACTTAGAAGTAAATGAATAAAATATTTCAATTTTTCGAGGAAAATAATTTAATGAACGTTATATTGATAATTATCATATACCCATCCCAAGAACGCTCCATTCTGGTTACATTTGTGGTAAAAATTTAAAGGTAAACATCGAGATATGCACGATAAACGTCATCAACTTCGGACTGTTCCCAAACTACATTTGAAACCACCCCAGCATCGAGTATATGACTCCAATTTGAGCGGATCACGCCATATATGTGCTCGCCATCATTCGTGAACGTATGTAGCGGATTAGTCAAAATCTCGTGGTATACCGTAGCTGGGTATGGTTTATTGCTTAAATAAACTTTGATAAACTTTGACAGGATATCAGTCAGCTTACATTATATCAAATAAAATATTACAACCTGTTTTGATGGTAACCATACTTAAAACAATAATGTTTTAGCTTTGTATGTTAACATACTATCATGATGCTATTGGGTGCATTTTTAATAAGCTATTTACATTATGCTATATGATAACATTTAACATACCCTAATAAAAGGCAAGAGGTCATCGTCAGTTTCGTTATCATCCTCATAAGATTGTTTGTTCGCGGATATGGTGCCTAAAATATCTCTTGTCGTGATGAGGTCACCATCGTAAACTGTGCTCTCAGTGTTCAGGGAATCGTCCAGGCTTTCAAGTATTTCTGTAGTTTTTGTCAGGTCGTTCAGGGTGACGTTTTCCTTCAACGAAGGAATACAAAACGTTTCATTCTGTGTGCTGTAATTACTTCAAAGACATAACAAATATTGAAGGGTCAGCAATTTGTCATCCGCCAAAATTGACGAATTTATTAAGGAACCGGAATTTTCGATTTTAAAATCTACAAACATACTGTAAAGCAAGTTCTGAATTTTAGGGTTGCCAAAGTAACGTAGCCTATAGAAGAAACTCAGCATCGATACGCCACTTTGTCATCCCCAGAAATAAGACGTTGCTTTAGAATATGTTTGTAGACGTTAATATAGAAAATTCGTGTTTGGTGATAAATTCGGCAATTTTGATCGTTGACTCAATCGTCTATGTTTCGGCCGACAAGCTATCATTGGTAGCAGACGACAGTGACCGCCAAGATTTTAACTCATGCATGTTTGTAAAAAACAGACAAACTGCAATAATCATCATTACAATATCTATACACTGTACGGATCAGCAAATTTACCCCCTACTCCTCAGAATGCAATCCTGGCAACAATGCTAACGAAACGATGTTAATCAATCGGTAGAAAAACGCCGACCTTATTACTCTACTTCTGACGTCAATATAAGCCTAAGGGGATACTATAATAAGGTTGTAATTTCCTTGACTCAAGGCACAACGTCAATCAGCCAAGGGATATTTACTCGTGTGATTGCATCCGTGTCGCTGTCAACCGTAGTGAGTAAAACCCCTGCCACTTACAATTAAGAGCTTCTCTATCTCGGAAATAGAGTGGCTTTTACAGAACGTGGTATCCGGGGCAACCCAATTGCCATATTCATCACAATATCGTCTCATTACACCTGTAAACAGAAATTTGATACAATGCATTTGGTTGTCATGTGCTTTGCATTATATATTAATGAGTAAGGCATGAGTACCAGTTTCTAAATTTCAATCAATATTTCGAATTTGGCACTATACATTTTTAAAAGTAGAGTTTTCGCTGAGTCATTTAACGTAAACGTAAAACGTAAAGTTAAAGTTTGTTTTAAAAAAGTTAATGTAAAATAACGTTTTACAGCATATTTGCTTGAATTTTTGGATTATGGAACCGGGCTGCAATTATATTTACTCTATTCTTCTGATGGTCCGACTCCAATTTTCCTGTGATGATTAAGCACAAACTAAATGAGCGAAACCCAATATACGTGAGCGGGTGTTGAAACTTAAAATGTGTTTTCTGCTGTAGCATTCTTTTTGATATAGCGCTGTTTTAACTTATTTCACAGGAATACCTTTGACAATGGCGTCAAACATCGCCTCTTAAAGGGAAGAAAATGCATTTTTATCTGTTATAAAATAAGCTCCTTTCAAGCTGTAGCTGAAAGGCTATTTATTATCCTCAATGTCTTATTGCTTAAATTTAAATGGAAATTTCTAATATTCGCCGTATTAGCTTGCTTACCATTCGAACCAATTGGACACGATATCCAATCGCTATACTCGCCAGCAGGAGTTCGTCTCCATTGGATATCAGACTCACCATAACCTTCTGAATTGCAAGCAATGTCTGAAATAGGTACGCATGCGCATACTATACTTACGGTTTGCTCATTCTATATGCATAACTAAAGCGGCGACGTTATGATGAAAGGAAAAGCCAGTGGCTTGTAACATCAAATAATTGAACTTGTCTTTAATTTGCGGACTACAATAATAGCTCCTTGGGACGAATGAGTGTTTTAATATTAAAGTAGTCGACCGTGGGCAAAGAATTGATCACGCTTAAATTACTGGGTCATTTCCATTTTCTGATAAAGTGTAATAACAGGTTTCTATAATTGCTACGCACAATAAAAACAATAACCTGTCAGTGTCCTTCGAAGAACGACAGCTGATGGGTTCTCAGCTTTCACAACTTTGTTTTCGAAATTGTTCTGTTCATTATAATAATTAACTTTTATTTCAAAACGACGCCTGCAAATTATGAAGCTGATGGTCCAGGTTCCCGCTCTATTTTAATAGGTTACTTCCAGCGAATACGTTCTCTCTTATTTGAATTTTGTTTACCTGTGCTTGTTAGTTTAATGCTTGGTGTATTTGGCGGTAAATGTGGAACGCAGAGCCCAGATGTTGACTGTTTTACGAAACCACTCGCACAGATGCACTGAAAACTGCCAACTGTGTTCACACACCTCTCATTCTGTGGACAGACATTCTCTGACCCAGGAATCTGACATTCATTGATATCTGTAACACAAATTGTACTTATGTAACGTACATTGATTATGACAAAACTACAGACAATGACAAAACTAATATATTGAGCGTACAACAGTCGTTTGTTTCTGTAGTTGTACTATCTTGAACATTTAATAGTGACTTTCATTTTCATCTCAAAGTAGAAATGAAAAAGAAACACGTCTTGGTTCCTGAATATGAACATTTTGAAACAAAGATAAAGCGGTGAAATATTACGTTACTAGCAAACATCAAAATGCCTTTTATGGGCTTCAGATTAAGATTATAAAAGAGAATGCCATCCTTCATTAACCAAACCTATGGTTTCTTTCCCTTTCAAAAGATGTGCTTGCCCTTCATCATTCCGAAACATGAAGTATTATCGAAAGACACATAGTTGTCCCTGCTTATTAAGATTTCAAAGTTTACTGATCTTGGTGTTAACGAATACGACGCAAATTGTCAATTCTAGATAAGATTAAAAATGACGTATATTTCAGCTGTTTAAAAGCTGTTGCTGGATTAGGAACGTAAACCAGTTCCATCATCATAGTTGCTAGGTGAAGATTTTATTACCTTCGCATGTCGGTAAAGGTGGGATCAGAGTACCACCGTTGCACACCACATTATGCTGGTCACCTCTGAAGCCGTCACCACATACTGTAGAGACGAAGGAGCCCCCTGGAACATTTAGACGAATGTCGACGTCAGTTTTGGTCTGACCAAGCACACGATATTTCTCATTGTCAGCGATATTGACATCACAGTAGCCATTAGAATGAACTGCGGACAATGGAAAGCTTGCGAGGGTTCCAAGTTCCAGGGGAAGGTGGAACACAGCTTGGGAAGAACTTGCACTTGGAGTTGTTATTGCAGACGTTTCCTGCGTAGAGTACCTATTAACAGAAGTGTGGAGATCTGCAGTTGTCAGATCACTCGCCTTGGTAGTCACAGTTCTGGTGGGGCTTGCTTCACCTTCTGTCTTTTTCGTGGTGTAATTCTCCACGGCAAGAGCTATCAAAATGGGTGAGAAATATTTTCATAAACAAAATAATCATTGTTAAACAGGACCCAGTCACAACTACTTCACATAATGTAAAATAACACCAGAATAAAGTATTTTAGGGAATGGAAGGTACTGTATCATGCCTATATCTATTTTCAAAACCTACCGTTTGGCGGTTTCTCGCATATGAATTTCTTCATGCCAGAGCACCTGACTTCGTACCAATGATAATCTATAGTATTTAATACCGTACATATGTGCTCGGTAGTAATTGGCTCTTGCGACTGAGTTTCCGCCCAAAATGTAAAGGAAGCAGGCGTATCATCAACCCATTTCCAATTTAGCAACGATGCCTGTCATAAAGAAACCACAGAATGGAAGGGCCATTTAAACAATAAGGCTGATATGCACTTTCTCTATTCAAATTATTGATTACGTGGTCAACACGGTACCACGTTGAGCGGATACACTTATCGTGTCTGCTCGAGGTTGGCCAATTATTCATACTTTTTATGTTGTCGGAAAACGTAATTGTGAAAGGTCAGACTCAGCATCGTTGCATTTACTGTATTGCAAGAGACAAGGGCAACACTACATTACCAGAAATACGTTTTTCTTTTGTTTAACCACATAGCATACTGAGTCTTCATCAAAACATGCAAAGGAAATACGAAGATAATAAGACGTTTTATGTCTTGTCATTTCTTTTATTATTTTTCATTCAAATTGGAAAAAGAGTAATGATCATGTGGTGAACTTGTGTCAGATCGAAAACGTATATTTGCGCGATCAAATAAAATATGAATTTGTAAGAATGTCTACCTTGCAGTGTAACCCAATGTACCAAGTTCCGCTCATCTGCTGATAGTGCAGTGTAGCTGTTAGTCTTTCCTGTTTTGAGAGGTTGTCAAGCTTTACCAATTGTGCTGACAAACTAACGCAGTGGTTCCTCGAATTTTTCGCAGTTTTAGCTTCCTCACTGAAGAAATAGCACACATCATGCGCTTCAGACAAGACCCATCCCGCAGGGCAAAGAGGAGCATTGGCATCTACTAGAGAAATGAGAGCATCATTACTTTAGCGATCTTTTCATCCGACGATAGTACAAGCAAATGAAGTACATCCTATTCACATTTGCAACCCTTGACGACTTATGTATGAGTGATTGGAGAAAATGGGTAGACCAAAGACACCATCACATTGACAGTCTCAAATCTTCCTTTGATAAAATTATTTCAAGAAGTCTTGGGTAATCCGTTAGCACATCCTTTGTCTCGCCCTACCCCCCTCCAAATAAAAATAAGCAAATGAACAAACAAATAAATAGACAAACAAATAAATAATGTAAGGCTTACCTAATACTAGCGAATACACTCTTAGGAACAATGTCAGCGACAAAAATCTGACCAAGCACTTCATTTTTCGCTGTTGTGGCGGATGCACCAGGACAGGCACTTACCCACAGAGTCCAGACTCAAGAAACTGGTGATATGGTGACAGTTATAAAGCGATGATTTCCTCATCGATATTAATTTTTCATGTCATCGGCATACAGCCCAGGCAATTGTATCATTGGACGTCGTATTAATCACATGTTAGCTCATGTGTAACAAACAATAATTAGATCACGTTTTTCACCGCTTTCGCTTGTAGCGAAGAAAAAAACACCGTGCCAAGATGACTTTAAGTGCAGACTTGATGCATACAACTTTATTAATTTCTCCCCTTTTCTAAATTGT
>LD349472.1:566213-577692 GCA_001465055.1 Ptychodera flava
CTCTAGCTTGGACGGTGTCGATCTGTGAATGTGTCCCGTTGATATTTCCTTTCAATAAGGAGGCTCTTTGATGTTAATGTTGGGACGAGTCGTAATTTTCAGCGTAATTGTTTTTAATAAAAATCAATATAGCCATTTTCAATAGCCAAATTAGGCGTGATACTAGGATTTTTGAATATTCAAGCAATAATGTACCCCTTCCCAGCCCAAATAAACGAAAGTAAACTTTGCACGACGTAACGTACGATGCCATGCCGAGTACACTATGGGAGTGCAAAGCTGACTTCAGTCAATTATGGTCCAGTTGGGGCACATTATTGCTATTATTCTATAGTTTTGGCAATGCCAGTGAATTTGTAGATTTACAAAACGTCTTGGGCCACAATGCTGGAAAGTCAGATACATTATCAGTAATAATCTTAGGGATGACGTCACAAAATTAACTGCTATTGACAAAGCTATAGAATTGAAGTAAACTATGAAGAATAGTCTCCCCGCAGATTTCTTGTGCACAGAAAATCTTCAGGCTTTCCGTCATTTAACCTCACCTATATATCATCATCGAGTTGCTACCAAGACAAGGTGTGTTATGCTGCAAATTACGACTCGTCCCAACATTAACATCAAAGAGCCTCCTTATTGAAAGTGCCTTGTTGTGTTTAATTTTTCAATGTTTAATACATGGTGGGGCAGTTATAGAGGTGCTCGTCACCTGTTTGTCTCAACCTTTCACTGGCGGCCATTTTATTATAATGTTTAGTGTCACTCCTGGTGAGTTCGTTGTTTGTTTTTGTGTTTCTTTGCCTCTGTATGCCAGTGATGAAGTTAAATAAATAAAAAAATAAATAAAAAATACATAAAGTCATGTACATGCACATGTGATTCAATACAAAAGTAAGGTTACATACGAACTATATCTATATTTAAAATTTGAAAATATTACCAATATCAAGTTTTAAACGAAAGGAAAATGACATGTAAGCTTATACGTTTCCATTCGCTGTTAACCAGTTGATGAACATGGAAGTGGGATTTGAAAATGATGATAGCTCACGATCACCACCCGAATCGGGAATATCGTTGGCATGAACATGGAAGTGCGATTTGAAAATAATGATAGCTCACGATCTCCACCCGAATCGGGAATATCGTTGGCATGAACATGGAAGTGGAATTTGAAAATGATGATTGCTAACGATCACCACCCGAATCGGGAATATCGTTGGCATGAACATGGAAGTGGGGTTTGACAATGATGATAGCTCACGATCTTCCCCCGAATCGGGAATGTCGTTGGCACGAACGTGGAAGTGGGGTTTGAAAATGATGATTGCTAACGATCACCACCCGAATCGGGAATATCGTTGGCATGAGCATGGAAGTGGGATTTGAAATGATGATAGCTAACGTTATATCTTTGGCAGAATGAATTTATGGCCCCAGGCTCAGGCAACACGAAGTACTGTATTAGGCTTAAGTGCTCACCAAAGGTGATTATCACAGTAAAGTTTGCATTCCAAATGGCAAGGTGAGCTGCTATAATAAACCGCATTCCTTGGAGGGACTGTAAATAAACGTTTCTCAATTTGGACAGATAAGCTCGAAAGTTCAGGACAGTCATGTACCAACAAATTCGTGATTTTGTCATACGATTTTTGATTTATATCTTCTCTAAAGGGCAGACGAGATACAAACGCTGTATTTTCTTTCCAGCGTACGAGGAAATAACAGTTATCATGTATTTTTCTATTGACGGCAATGATTGAATGAAAAATTATCCTGATCGATCTTCCTTCAAATTATTTTTCTGCCATCGAAATCGGTGCTGGCATTAAAAGGCATATTAGAGTCTGTGGTTTGAGGAAGTTGCTCAATTAGTAGTACTGATATTCGCAGTCAAAGTTATGGTTCGGTTTACCTTTACCAAACAGAAGTATGCCAGCAATCACAATGATTTAAAACTTGCCCTATAGTATCCAGCCTTCTGTGCAGACTTCAATGTACAGTGCAGGCCGGACGCGTTCACAGTTCTTTTCCTGAGAGTGGAAAAAGTCCTTTAACACGATAGGAACTATTTTAGGATAATTGGAAAGTGAAATAATGTTGGTTTAATCTGCAAATGTAAGCTTATCTGCTTTTCTTTTCAAGTTATACATTTGTTTTTATGAGTAATTTATAATATTGCAACATTTAATGGGAGAGTACCTAACACTTTTGAGAAAGTTGAAAAATATGAAGATCCAATTATCCCAAATTAGTTCCAATCGTGTTCTTTTCATTTAACATTTAAAACGATTCCTGAGAATCACTTGTAAATCACCGCCTTTTCAAGATTTACCAATTAAGAAACTATAGGCGTGGAGAAATTACCAAATATAGACGGAGACTTGTGTGTACATGTTATTTAAACTCATTGAATATTGGGTGGAGGGTGTACCAGAATTTCAAATCAATAACTATTCAATGTTTATAAAGATCGTCGTTTGTATAAGACAAACGTCTTTTGCAACCGCCTCTCACAAGTATCGCGTTACGATCATAATCCGAAAGCAAAAGGTTTTTCCAAAATCTTCTTATTCTGCATACGGTTTTCGTGCAGTTTTGTCGAATACGTTCCACTCGACGATCGGCTGATATGGTGGCGTTGGTTTTCAAATTGTCACTTGCGACGGCAGCGTTACATTCCTTCACATGGTTATCAAATGAAAGGACTGCCTTTGAAGAATCAAATGAGTGATACTCATCTGGTCGTCTAAATTGAGTGCCTTTTTCACCTTTGTCTGGTCGATTAGGTATTACTTCTTGAGAAATTTGTGCCTCAAGTTTTTTAATTTTGTTTATCAGCATCAAAGCGTACCCTCTCGGAACAGAATCTGTTTCAACAGGTCGGGCAGGTTCTTCATAGTGGTTGTTAGAGTATTTCACCGAATGTCTTTTTGCTCGTCTTCTAATCTTTTGTTTAATTCTTCGTCTCAACTGTTTAAGACTTTGTTCTTCAGTAGTTTTAGGTCGCCATCTACTCGACTGCAAGAAAGCAAATGTTTTAAACATGACATCAAGGAAATACAATCGCTATCTTTGCATCATTATTGTGTAGACCTTAACAGTCAGGGATACAATCTCATATGTACAGTTTGAGCTCTGAAAATATCCCCTTTGTATCCAAGAAATATTTCTGTCGTTGACAATGTGTTACATTGTTGGTAGATTTTAACGCTGCTCTAAGAATTTATGTGCTTACTTTAGAAAGGTACTATTTTGTGTATACATATACAAAAATTAATGTAATGCAGCTTTGGGCCATTATTTGTTTTATGGTACTTAAAACCTGACAGTCAGGTTGGCGATAAATTTCCGAATTAAGTAAACACCACAATTATACGTTCCTTGGTGCGTCTCCAATATTTTGTTTGAGCGGGACAAATCGCCCACCGTTTAAAAGTAAAGAGGAATACAGATGTTAGATGAACGTCGGTACTTACCCGGCCGCCAGCTTTATGAAGTCCTTTCCACTGATTGGAACACAGAACGGAAGCATTCATCGTATCTGCCGTTTAAAAAGTAAGACGTGTAAATGAGTTTACACGGAAATTTAAAATGAAATTGCAAAATTTGTCTCAGCTGTAAGGTATTTAACTAATGAAAACTTTGACCTAGGCCATTGGAAAATTTCTTGCTAAAATATTTGAACAACCAGATTAAGTGTTGGAATCAAAATATACTTAGATCAAAAATCCACTGCCAAAAATAACAAAACAACAGCAACAACGACGGCGACGATGATGACAGTCGTCGTCGTTATTATCGTCATCATTATTCGGACGACGACGATCACCATCATCATTATTCCTTTGACAAAGACTTGGCTTATCCAATAAAGATCACGTAAATAATGAATCAGCGTTCAAAAGTATTCACCTTTACCTATAAAATGGTTTATACTAGGGTTAAAAAAATATGAAGGGGAGAATAGGTAATGAATCTTGAAATCCCGCTACAGGATTCTCAAATATGGTGTGGTGTAAAAGAGCTTCAATCACGTGATCGTTTTTTCCTCTTCGCTCTTCCCCACAAACACTGAACGCGAATTGTAATTTCGATCTGTGCCCTACATTAATTTGAGATAAAGCTCTTTTACTCTGTCGGAAAACGTCTAACAGAAAAATAAAATCGATCTTTTAGTTTCTGAACACTCTGGATTCGTTTTTATCATTTTGTTCTCTTGATTGTTGTTATGTTGGGACAACCACGGTCCCTTTTGCGGAGGGACCGTACGATGGGACAACGGAGTCCGACCCATATACTCACCCCAAGAGAAAATGGTGTGTACGAGTCACTAACCATATCGTCAGTCCGCGGTCTATTAAGTTTTGAATGTCGTTGTACATCAACCAACTGACTTCGAGAAATCGTTATCGGAATCGATTATTAGGAATTTTAAACGAATGAACATTTTCGTGAGAAGCGATCGAAATGTTCCCTTGTATTCACTTGAAAATGTTCCCTTCTCTCTTTGAAAACCCTAAGCTGCAAGCTACCATGCATGTCCGTTACAATGCACCGTAGCTTAACAAGCTCGCTTCCCGCCAAATATTGGCCTATTCAAAGTTGCCCGGCGAGCAAGAGAATGAATGTAAAATCATCTGCAGGCTGATTGTTCACCTGTACGGAAGACATCAACTGGCATGATTACTTTTTCACGAACAGCTTTGTTGCTTGACTGAACTTAGAATGGTACCAAATGCGCCAGCTGCCAAAATGGAACCATCGAATTTACGAGTACGATATGGCGTGTTAGAATAACATATGACGAAGTATGGCAAAAGATTTATGGCGCTTCAAGTTTTAGAGACATTACTTTTCACCGATAGGACTGCAAATCTCATAATTGTAACAGAAATTCGTGTCACAGTGAAATATCGATCACCGCAATATACATTTGCAACAAACGAAGTTGCTTAAAATATCGTATGACAGCATTTTACACGTAGTGCCCAAAAATTCAAAGGGAATAGTTTACCGTCAAGATTGAACATTAAATACAGGAGATTATTATAAATATGGACTTACCTGTTCAACAAAATCTATGGAGGCTTCATAGACTAATGCAGCAAGATAATGTTCGTTCCAAGAGCGTTGATTACCTCGGGTCTGTGTTCTAAAGTTGATCTGCTGATTTTACCGCGGCTTCATGATTTTGGCGCGATATTTCACGCATGCGGAATACACTATAATGTAATTCGCGGGTTTGAAAGTCTCTCGAGTTCTTGTCAAGTAATCTGACAGGAACCATAAACACGTACAGAAGAAATATTGGCTTTTCGACACTGCAGAGTGAACCCGATCGGCGTCGTGGCGATATTTGCTCGGCGTTGACCTCAAAATGTAGATAACAACAACTTTTGATAAAATAACTGATTTCATGTTGCGCATTATATAATGCTTATTCCTTTTTGTGGAAATGGTATTCTTGTTTTCAATGAAAAGAACAAAGCAATTTACGAAGTTTTCTAGTGTAAGAGCGATTACTTTTTTGTAATGTACAACAAGAAAGAGAGCATCAAATATGAATTATAAAAGTATTCCCAACAACCAATTTCCCTACACTTTCTTCAGTTACCAGCTTGGCTAATATAGTTTTATGTAGTACTAATGGTGCCTCCGTAACTATTATGGGAGCGCATATCAACCGCTTTATATTGTATCAGATACTTGCAGGATTTCCATCCTGGCCGAAGTTATACTGTAAATGTTTAAGTTTCAACTTTCGAAGTTGACCTCCGACATGATAGTCTCAATGACGTGTGGCGTGACCCAATTCGTCTTTCCCGCCCTCTCACACATTAAGCTGCGGATCAAATATACACATTATCAGTTTGGCCAAGTGACTTCAAAAAATGCCTCGAAATTCACAGCTTAAGGCTACTGTTGCTCACCCAAGGGCAAATGCAACATTTTGTCCTTTTCTGCAAGAATTTACAGAAAAATTTGTGATTTCCGATATACAATGTTTCGTATCCACTGAAGAACTACATCAACGATACATGTGGTGGATCAGCACGCAGACGACTGATAAACAACAGCTGACATTGGCGAAGAAATTTCGATTGTTTTCAACTAAACTTAGATCCATTGCAAATGAAAAATTTTGGATGAAGAATACGCACGGAAAACGAGGGTATAAAGTTCGCTGCACCGCTCCAACGAGATGCGTACGGAGAAAATCAAAGGTTGACCTCACTCTCTCTCAAGGAGTTGTCGATTCTTACCTTAGAACTGACCGACATGATCGTAACATTCCATTTGATGTAATTTTTATAAACAATTACATTGGCTTTGGAGCGTTTGCCAATAAACGCGATTGGAACTAAATTGGGATAATTGGATGAGAGTAATTTTGATGAAAGTTTGATGAAATCGAAATTTTTACAGTTTAAATTTTACAAAATGATAGAATACTGTAAAAAGTAAAATATTGTTTCCATCGAACAAAATAATAAAAACACGTCAATTATTGTATATCCATTAAACCGTATTCATTTCTATGAAAAGGTGGTATTTTTGTGTAAATGTCATAAAAAAACGAGACAAAATGCATAAAATTTGTGTAATTAATGACTTTGAGTCGGGGCACTTTTAAAATGTCCCTTACTTTTTCGTCAATTTGGGGCTTAAAAAACACTAAATGTAGTCAGGGCACTTTTGAAATGACCCTGACTAACTAAACCGTAAATCAATCGAAAAACTTCATTTTGGTTGGGGAAAAGTAACAAATCGAGATTAAAACTAGCATTTCAGTACCAAAGAAAGCATAGACAAGTTCGCATATTTTCATTCAAATATAAATATTGTTCATAAGTATTGAACGATATTGCATTAGAAGCAGTCATGCAATGATTCTTACTCATAACATAAGCACAACATCGCAAATTTTGAATAAAATTTTAAAGATGGTTAGTAAATATGGTGTAATATTTAACAAATTCCTTAAATTTTTGAGAAATTGTGCCAATCCAATTATCCCAATTTAGTTCCAATCGTGTTAATAGGAATATCGAACCAGGTGAGATAGTAGCAGAATACTTCGGGGAAGCAGTCACGTACGATGAGTATATTCAAAGAGAAACCCAGTACGCTACACTGGGCATAGTACCAACTTTTTATGCTTTCAGACGTTTTAATACCGGACGCACAATTTATTTTGATGGAAATCGGACGGAGGATGGTACCGTACTCAAGGAGAGAGAAAATCCCGGAGCTGTTCTGAACCATAGCAACCATCCGAACTGTGAAGTTAAGCGATGTTTATTTGCAGCTGAGGAAAGACTCGTAGTGCAAAGTCTTACTCGAATATCTGCGGGAACAGAATTAGTTCAGAACTATGCAGCAGGACTTTACGAAAGCCCTCCCGACTTTATGAAAGAATGTGACGCGCACCACAGAATGTAAAAAGACCGTCACAAGACTGATACCGCTGATATGTCAGAAGCATTGACAGCATAACTATTAAACAATACAGGACACAAATATACAGTCGATGTCAATAAGCTGAATACTGGAGTTTACAATTTTTTATTAGAAAGATGTTAATATTGAACTTCAAATGAAAACAATACACTGAATGTACTATCTTAAAGGGACATTAGCTGTAACTGTTGACTAATTTTTCACTATCTACAGAATTTTATTATAATCCGATCATAATGACCAAAACCCGTTGTCCTGCTTGCCAACGCAGCCTATATACGTGAAATGACCATTGTTATTGTTGATAAATGTATTCTAGTCCGGACCTGAATACAGAATTTAAACAATAACAATGCAGGTTATACTCATATAGGGTATATTTATGAGCTAATATTAGGAATTTCTCCATGGTTCAGGAATTCAAACCAGAAACTGCAGATGATACACAGAACAAACAAAATAAAAAAGTCACCAAAGTTACAGCTAATGGATCTTTAAGAAATTTTACTCTGATTAAGATCCACCGGGGAGTAGAAATAATTTGTTTCAAGTATCATTAATTCATGTCTCGTAGATAAACACTTCCCAAATTTGTATTACCTGTTACTATTAAAACTTGAAATACACATAGTGTACTAATGCGAAAAAAGATAATGTTTGTGTCTTAATCTATACTGCACCACTAAGAAAGGGCAATAATGATAATTTATCCCTCATGGACAGATGTTTGGATTCTCAAACTTTTCAATTCTTTTCTGATCTACCAGTTGTAGATGTTCATTGTAAGCCATTGTGAGTAAAAACTTTTACCGTCTTTAGTTTTTTGAAGATGCAAAATTTTATATTTCTACGTAGAATTTACACAAGATTGGCGGCCATTTTGAATTTCAAATATCGGTAAAAATGTGTTTCTCCAGTTCCAAATTGTGCACGATGGCCCCCGATTTTTATTCTAGATTGATTTTGTAATTGTAAAGTTAAAAGATTCCTTGAGGAAAATTCGAGTGAGTAAGTTTTTTGATTTTCGAGGCGCATACTACATGTACCTTAATGGCACCTGTGCCAAACAATCAAAGTAGAGTGAAACGTTCTTCCATTGTGGTTATGTAAATCAACGATACCGCAATGAACACTGATACGATCATTTTGAGAAATATTTGCCGGCAAGCTTGTTAACTTGACCCCGACACACGTCAGTTTCATCAATGATTGTCAGTTTTCCTTGCCCACTCCTGTCAAGTGCTCCACCCAGCATACATATACATGCTGACTTGCATCTACAAGTTGATTCCAATTAAATTGCTCCAGCAAACCAGAATAATGGAACAGACAGAGCAACTTTACTTCTCCAGAGGCCTTCTGCATCAACTGTTACCATATATTACGTCCGTCACCACTGGCAATCTTGGCTATGGCGCTGTGGTGGATGATATATACGAAAACGTAGACGCTGATCTTCGTTTAGAGGTTAGTGAAATTTTGTTCAACTATAACCAAACATTATATAAAACTTGCGTATTTCGTTTGTGTGAATACTAACGCCAACCTTTTAATTTATGTTCGAGTGATTAACAATGCACTTCATAGTTGAACGAAGATATCGTGCACCGACGACAAATTTCACAGTCTTGAACAAGAGACACAAAGACGTGAATTGATAGTAATCGGGTCAATAAAATGTCCGCAACCAAGCACTGAGAACCTGAGGTCTACATATATATAAATTGACATTATACCGGAACAAAAACACATTCTGATCAAGATTAGATATGTTAGTTTTATTGCCACCTTGCAAACGGCAGTTTTAGCATTTTGGTGGTTTGCCCGTAATTGCATTGCTTCATGATATCGCCATAGTAATATTACCCGACTTTGTTTCTAGATACGGATTTCAACATCAATAAGCATTTGTGGACAAGGATCTGGTGCTATTTTGGCCTTGAAAAAGTATCGATCGGTGCAAAGCGCAAGTGTGGATGCTCGAATTATCCTGATCCAAGGAAAAAAATTCGGTTGGTGGAAGATTCAAAGTATCTTCGAAAAGGTATTTATTCTGAAAAATTTTGCATGGATGCCACATCCGCATTCATCACATAGGAAAGATAACTTTTGTTTTATAAATAACACGATCTCAACTTACTTTGGAAGTTTTTCCTTTTATGTACATAATATAAGTTGATTTTGTCAGTATCAAACATCCTTTATTATCATCTGTCAAAGAAGCTTACCAGAAACGATGTCATTGTCAGTTAATTGATAACTACAACCAAACCGTGATATACTAAGGCAACAAGACTATAGCCTCTTGACAACTAGCTCAATTTGCCGATAGCGATGATTTGATCACTTTGAAGAAAACACAAGAAAATCAACAAAAATTAAATATACACACTTCCTTGTCATTTGAACAGACAAATGTCGGGCTATCCTTTACCAAATATAGAAGTTGTTTTAGCAGTGGTTTTAGATAAGGCCGCGTTCAAAAAAAAAATGGTGGGGCTGGAGGAATCGCGATTGAAATCTTATTTGTTTTCAGAACCCCTTCAATACCCTCAAAAATTTTCAAGTCCCCCTTTAATACCCTCAAAAATTTTCAAGTCCCCCCAATTACCATATAGCCGCATATTTATTAGGAAAGTGCACGCAGAGTAAAAAAAAACATGTAATGTGTCGTTCTGCAAGCAGATGTTCAACACTACCTCTTATCAGCAGGTTGTAGAGCCATATACCTAGTGCAAGTTCTTAAATTGATTCATTTTTAAATGCATCAGTGAACCTTTTGGATTTCTCAGTCTAAGCCGACTTGAGTTTATCCAACTCTGGCCAGTTCAATGTCACCAGCTGACAAGCACACAAAATGACAATCATGAGAGAGTATGAAAATTGTGTATTCCTAGCAAAGTTTAACCAGAGTGTGAAAAAATGAGCACAGTGACCTACCCCAATTTTTTTTTTCAAAAGTACAAGACATATACAACTTAGATGCCACTTATAAATGTTTTACAAAATTGACAATACTGGAAGGTTAAAATATTCCATGAAGTTAATGATTTAATCTCTGAAATTTTGGGTGTAATAATGGCAAATTTGATAAAAATAAAAGATTCCATTTAGTCACACATTTTTCCATTTAAATTAGAGTATTTACTGTTCAAAGTTTTACTTTTGTGTTATTGGTACGATGAAATGTGAAAATTTCATTCACTGCATGAACTTGAAATGAATGGTTTTATATATTGATTTTTAGTGATTTTAGAAAAACTGACTTTTCATCGTACATTTGTATGAGATCAAGTATGGTGACCCCATCTTTTTTTCTCTAATATTTGATTGTCCCCTAGTCTTCAATGTGTTGCTCTCTGGCTGGAGCTTGTGTACAAGTAGATGTATGTTTCACTGTCAATTGAGTGTCCTACGACGGAAACTCTTCTTAAACTACATCAGAGTCAGAGCTACATGTATCACTGTCAATGCCAGTATGTAGTAGCAGGGCAGTAGTTGTATTAACTTTTGATTTTTGACAATATTTTTGTTCAGTTTATACAATTGCGTTCTTGTTCTACTCCCTACAGCATGTTCAGCTGTCCAATATTCAGCTTGCCAACACAGCCTACGTGTACCGTGCATTTGCATCATTCAATTATCACCAATATTTAGACAATCGGGCTTTGTTGACAAACTGAATATTGTGTTTTTCAGCAGCATGCTGTAGAGAGACACCAAGAAACTTTGTTTGATACATTGCATAGAAATATTGAAAAAGTTATCAACAGTTGTAGCACCTGCCTAATTACAAGGCCAACTTGTTTTACAATAATTTAATGGCATTCATACATTTTTAGATTTTTTTCGAGATTAAAGACATAAAATATGACAAAACGGTTCTAGATTTTGTTCAATTATTACTAACATTAGAACCATTGGACGACATCAAAATGATGGGAGTCAAAATATTTTCAGGTCCCCCCTATAGGCAAAGCAGAACTTTCAAGTCCCTCCTCGACTACCCTAA
>LD349472.1:577780-593687 GCA_001465055.1 Ptychodera flava
ATATATATATATATATATATATATATATATATATATATATATATATATATATATAAACGTTTGCTATACACACACAAACACACATATATATGTGTATATATATATGTGTGTGTGTGTGTTTGTGTGTGTGTGTGTTTGCTACGTAATAGTGTTATAAAAAATAGACAATTAGTTTACGTAATAGTGTTATAAAAAATAGACAATTAGTTTATTCTTATTTCTGATCCGTCAGGTTTTTTGTATAACATGTAGACGCAACATGCAGTGTTGGAAATTTTGTGAAATTGCTTGGGTAAATAAATGACAATTACAAACTGCGTAATTTTCATTCATTGGTTTCTTCTCTTTATATCAATAGCAAAATGTTTACATGAGAAGTAAGTCTGCTGTGAGTGTATGTAGATTTAATATCTTCTAACACGTCTTAGTCGTTCACCACCCTCTTTGCTATGCACTCCAGAGTACATGTTTTTCTTCCCTTCAAGTCGTGGATACATGTATTAAATACTTCATTACCGTGTGTGACGTGACTATAACTCGTCAAACCAGCCGCTATACAATTTCTGACGGGGTTATTATCGTTATCGCCCAAGCTTGCTTTCATCCCCTTCGTCTAAATGTCTACACTATACACATGTGGACGAACTGTTTATTTTTACTTGTTGATCTTGGATGGCCGGACTTGATAGTAATGTTACTGATAGCCCTGTGTACATCGATCGTCAATTGGATACCTACATCGCTCTTGGTGGCAAACTTAGTAACAGTTCGTAGGTAGCAGGCGTAAAGTAAACCATAAAGCCTTCACAGTAAACGTTTATTTTCGATGAACAGTCGTTATATTTCAAGTCGTCCAAACGTCATGATCTTGTAGATGACAACGCAAATGTAGGATGTTTGTGCAGAACTCGAATACTAATGCATACCTGGTATTCTTCAAAACGCCTACGCAATTTAACATGGCATGCCTGGTCAGAGAGCAGACTATTTCCTTCACATATTCATGGCGATGGACTATTTGGAGAATGTACATGTAATTAAATTTGTCGTATTGTACAATATCGTGTCGACCTTCGTGCTGTCCCTTTACATATATTTTTCCCAGGCAATTTCAAGTAATTGTGTCACCTACATTAATTTGGAAGGCATAACGATCGTTTGAGATGAATTTATAGGTGAACTATCTGGTAGAGGGGAATCACTACGGCAATTTCGTTTACTCTGTGTTTAGTTACAGTACTCACAAATTTCGAATGTATTCTCTGAACAGGCATAAAAATGCTGGGACCACGTTCAAATTTTTTGTTCCACCATGTTGACATTGGTGCCGAATAGCAACCACCGTCGTCATACGGCAAAAACCACTTCACAAGTGCAAATACATGTTGAACGTATTTTTCATCAATCAATACGCTATGTTTGAAGTAGTACTTCACCAATCCAGGTCGTAAGGTGCTGTCTGAAATGTTCCCTTTGTCATCACACCATGAAGCAAGTATTCGAGAATATCTACTCATTCGAAATTGGATTACAGACCCGAACACTTCAGAGCCAATTTGTATACTACCATATCTCAAATAACACTGTGGAATCGCCTTTTCAAATCTGACATTAGGATAAAGTTTGCTGTATGTACTTCTCAGCAATTCTCTTTCATCCTGGTCGAAGATCATTTGCTTATATGTCTTTGGGAATTTAATGGCATCAATATTTTTCCACAATGAGGTGCAATCACTCAGTTTAGAAGTCTGAATTTTGAGAACTGTTGCCAAAATGTTCTCGTTGCATTCATTTGTTGATGTAAATTCTGAGCGTAAAAACGGATTGAACTGAGGTGCTTTCAAACTGTGACGGCAAACTACATCGTTTACAGACCAAGAATTCTGTGGTGGTAAACTGTCTCATGATCTGAATTTCCACATTCTTGTTATTTGTGTGAAACGACCCCAGCAAACCTTTATATCGCTCAAAAGAAAGCAGCCAAAATGATTGTATAGCTCCGTAATTTTCGATGCACTGCTTAATATGGACGTGCATGTGCATATTTGGCGTTACGCTTTCGCGACCATAAAGCTTTTCAACAGTTTTCCCGAACTTAATGAAAAGCGCATTTGCAACTTCAGCATCAGTTTTTGAGATGTATGGTTTAACAATCTTACTGCATGCCAGTGCAAATGTTTGCCAACACATATAATGTTCCTTTGGTAACACATCTCGTAGTACATACATCGAATAGGCTAGAATAAAGTTTTTCCATTGCTCAGCTGTGTAGTAACCATAATTTGATGATATTTTGTTAGGAAGTCTTCCAAAATCACTCGACATATTCAAGCAACGTATATTGTCATCTACAATGGCAGCTTTCTTTTTATCAATGATTTCTCTTGATGTCCAAAGTTTCCACATTCTCTTTGCTGTTCCTAGGAAAAGGTTATGCAGAGGGTCAACGACAGCAAAGTCTACGCAGTTAAAATATTCTAATTCCATTAACAAACTGTAACTGCAGCCATATTTACTCTGAGTTTTCTTATAAGCAGTGAAAGTCTTACACTTCTTTAATTTCCTAACGTGTTGCATGTGAATTCGGTGCGTTCGCGGAGGCCATGTGTCTGTACGTGTCGAAACCGCTGTAATTCTTTTTCGCATGAAAACCCCCGGGAATTTTTTTTAAACACATGGAACAACCGTAATTAGCATTATGGCTAAGAAAGCCGCATAATTTCCGACTAGCTGGCATATCACAAGGTGCACATAAAATTGCACCGCGAACTCGGATTCCTTCGGGATGATTATACGTATCAAGAACCACACCTGGTTTCCACAGTTTCTGTAATTCTTTTACTAGGGGCTTTAAAAAATTATTTAAATTATGTGGTTCCTAAGACAATGGGGGAATCACCCCGATAAGTATCAAGTTTTCCCGTTTAAATCGTAAATGACGAGGTAAGTTCATGACGACCATGTAAATGACACCAATAGAAATGTCAGAACGCCGTGTAAAAGGCTGAAACCAGTCAACATTTATCATGAATGCATAGTTATTTTGAGTCGCCAAAAATGGCTCGCCTTTAACTGTTTGAAACTTTTGCCACACGTTGCCATCGTATATGTCTGCATAAAAATTAGTTAGAATTTTTCTCTTTCGCCAAAGTTCACAATTATTTTTGAAATTTGGTCGTTTCAACAATACTTCTAACGTGTTGATGAGGGATTTGTAGCAAAACGTTTTCAAAGGAATTTGTTTTATTTGACCGCATTTTAATTTTATTTTCTTGGTGAAGCGACCGCCACACGGGCTATTGTACTTTCTCCCTTTAGGAAACCGTACTGCTTTGCAAGTTTCGTTTCCTTCCATGTTGCCAGTCATGTCGAAAATTGAGGAGCATTTATCACATACAGCAAACTTTTGAAAATCATCCCTATCGACACAAAGGAACTGTCGTATTTCATAAATCGACTTTGGAAACGATTTACTAAATGATGAGACAAAGGTGACAGAAGTATTTTTTGAAAAAACGGCAAAAACATTCCACATAAAGTTCAGCAATGTTTGGAATGCATAGTCACTCACTAGATTAAGTGATTTCCATAAATAGAGGAACCACAACAACCACAATAATAGTGAGTTTCGCTCTTCAGGCTGTTTTCTATCTGACGATACGGTTGACTCATGGTCGTTGTCATCAGATGTAGACCATACTTCTGTTGCATCTGTCTTCTCCTCGATACTGCTTTCATTGGTGAGATCACTGGGCGTAGTGTCACTTGAGAGCCTGAGTGATGTTGTTGTCTTGTCAGTTCTTGTTAACACTAAGTGCTTTCTCTTTGCAGCGGGAGAGGTCTCATCGGAGGAGTCTGTAATGATTATTTGTATCAAAATTGAGGGCAAATATCCAGTAACATTTAACTTAGCAGAAACTAGTAGAGGTCAGGAACACAAGTAAATTGTATTTCAATTCGTGTGTCATCGATTTCCATTAGATATTACATAGCATTTTATGGCGATCAATGACAACACATATAAACAATAGATTGCAATTGATAAAAATAGTTTTTATTGTTCTTGATTTTGATTAAGGGTCGTGGATTGTGGAAGTATAAAAAATAGCAATAGCAAGAACAGTGACAAATATAAATTAGTCAAAACTATTACCGATACTGCTACTACTACTACTGCTACAAAGTTTTTAAACTTGCTATATTTAATATAAATCCATTGTTTCCTTGTATTTCATAGATTTTCCCTTTAATATTTTCCCCATTTATTCCGAATCACCTTACCTTTTTCTAATATATATTTTCACTTGACAACTTTGTATTTAACAACTATAGTGAATAAACGATGGTTTGAAACCACCACCACCACCATCACTGCTACAACAACAACAACAACAACAACAACAACAACAACAACAACAACAACAACAACAACAGTAACAGTAACAACAACAACAACAACAACAACAACAACAACAACAACGTTTTTCATTTTGCTATTCTTGCTAACTGCCGATACTTTCCTGCCCCATAGGAATATTGCGACATGATATACACAAACTATATATTTAACCTTCTCGTGGGTTTGCTTGGACAAAACCGACAGCTATGATATGGTGCTTGGGGAGTGACCTTTTATCGTATGACTGTCAACTCACCTTCACTGTCGCTTGTTATCTGTATTTCGCTGTCAGATGTCGAATAATCAGTAGAACCTTCGGATAAAACTATGTCGGCTGTTTGTCCGAAATTATGACGAATCCATTCATTCTTGGAAATATTGAAGTATAGGAATCTGTGATGGCGATAGGTGCTATATGTTAATCGTCTATCACAATGACCGCATTTTCTATACGTTTCATAATTCCTTGGGTCTCTTCGTTTGACAAAGCCTTTCTTCATGTTTACACCCCTGAAAATAAACACACTTTTTCACTGAATGAACGTGTCCTACAAATTCCAGCTTTAGCTTAT
Source organism: Ptychodera flava (assembly GCA_001465055.1). Taxonomy (NCBI): domain Eukaryota; kingdom Metazoa; phylum Hemichordata; class Enteropneusta; family Ptychoderidae; genus Ptychodera; species Ptychodera flava. Next base: position 582,752 of record LD349472.1, read on the forward strand.
ATCACGGTACAAATACACTATGAACCAACAAATAAACGATTTTCGCCTATTCTTTAATGTAACAACTGCATTATTTACATTCCATCGCATTCCATTGACCCTGGCTGTATTGAGGACAGTGAAGTCCTATACGTCTATACGACAAATATTTAGGTCACTAGATTTGGATGAAATACAAGCTGTCTGTCTCCCTAGTGATTGGCTGTCTAACTTCCTACGTAGAATTGGCGGGATGTACAAATTTATTCCATGTTGTAGTACCCAGTTATTGGATGCAGATGACGTAGAAGGGAATCTGATATTGGCGGCAACTTTGAGTCAAATGTACCCTAGACTGCTTTCCCACAGCTAAGCACGAAGAGCTAAGTCTCTGAAAGAAAACTTACCAGGTTTTCCCTATAAAAGTCGAGGATGTTTATTCGTTCGAGGGACAAACCTACAAAACTCTTCGGCAATATAAATGTTACGTCGAGTGACTCTGAAAATCGGAATTCAGTCGAAGATTACTCCAGCAGCGATGACAGTGAGAGCGTCGAGACCTGCTCGCAAAGCACCAGCAGTTCTCAAGAAAATCGTTCGGGGACACACAATATTCTTACCGCAAGCCCCTTGCCATCTGGTAAGCCATTGCTCAAGTTTTTTACTTTCTCCTCTATCGACGCAATATTGCAAAACACTAGGAGGAGTGACAAAAGTTTTGATTTTTTCAATGTACTTAATTTGAAATTTATTATTTGACCGAGTACGTTGCATGATAATCTCTACAATTTGAAACAATATTAACGCACACGGTCATAATTGAAAATGCAACCTAAATGTTGTGTATTTCAGCAAACAAGGATTGGAATAACAAGAACATACTGGACAGATTGCTCTACTCTCTTGATGAAAATAGAAGACTGACGCAGAAAGTTTTGGACTTGGAGAAGAAGTGTGAAGAAATTACAGACGAGAAAATTAAGCTGCTCGAGAAAAGTCCTACCACAAAGACGTTGAAAAAACGTAAACATGATGTACTAGTCAGCTGTGAATGTGCCGTGAGTAGTTTCCCGCCTTTTTAACGTACACATTATATCCTTGATGTGCGCCAAAGTGTATAAACAAAGTTGATAGCGTTGTGAATAATTATCGTGACCCTAACCCCTAACGACTGAACATGAAACTTTGAACCAGACACTTATGTAAACGGTCAATCGTTCGTAACTATACATACTTTGTTCGAAGGATCTTAAAATCATTCTCGTGAAAAATTAAATGTAGTACAAACGACTTCCACAAAACATACCTGATCGGGCTAATGTAATCTACACAAAAAGTGTACATTACGTGTTACATTAATTGCGACGACCAATTTCTTGTACAGATTCTGGCACACGATGTGTTGTGTCAACGCTCGAGATATGAACTCGAACGTTTACTGGCCTTAGTTATAGTAGAAAGTGAAAATTACTTACCACAACTTTGTGATCCAAAGTACTTTTTCGTCGAATCTTTGAAACCAAGCAACGCCAAATTATGTCGAATGGCTTGAAATTACCAGTTGTCACTGTTTCACACATCACATTCAAATGACGGTGGTGTGGAAGGGGTCGTTACAGTGAAGATATGCCAACTTCTGATTGGTTGGCGCTAAAGATTTGTATGTTAATTGGACGAACGCGTCATTCGTTAGCCTTGGCGACGTACGTTTTAAACAGATGTCATATTATATAAACATTATGACCAAAATCGCAAGAATATAGGTGTACGACAGATTTAATTCGAGTATATGACTAATGTGTTAGGAATATCGTGGATAACTAAGCAGCTAAAGAAAGGCATCATATAATTTTTTATGGTGTGAAATAAAGACAAGTGCACAAGAATCAAGTTAACGATAATAATTATTTATTATATTTTGACTTCATAAAATCGCATATCGTCAGAAAGGAAGCATCCTACAGCGATGATTACTTATTACACCTTATTTTAAATGTAGAGCAGCTAAAACGCCCCTTTCATATCATGGATTGCACATTAATTACATGAATGAGCAATCCTACCTCTGCATAAATATGTTGTTCCCTTTGCTGCGCTGTTGATTCGTGCTCCTAACCCGTCATGCTAATATTTCCTATTTGCAGAGAGCAGTGCGGGGAGTGTATCAGGAGCTGCTATCGCAGCAGGACTTCAAAGGTTATGTCGAGAAAAGGTAATATTGTTTTGTATGTATGGCATTTGAACAAGATGTAACAAGATGTTGAGTGGATATCGATTACGCAAAATCGCTGACTGTATTGGCTTTTGTTACGATTTAAGGCTATTTTCTGTAATGGCGTTAGCATCACTTAATCGCCCTAATTATTCAATACTTTTGGTGTTTATTTCTCTGGAATTTCTTCAGCGAGATAACTGACTCATATACAAAACGTGTTTGTAATGCCCAATTCTTTACCTGCACAGTTTTGACGGACCCGAGAATCATGACGTCACTAAAAAGCTAACTGAAGAAATTCGGTCTCTTTATGATGACAAGGCATGGAGTTTTCGGGAAATCGAAGGTAATAAACATTTATGACTTCGCTAAATGATATTTTGTTCTGATCTAATAACAACACTCATGAACACCGGCTATAAAATGAGGAAAGCAGTTTACGTTTGCTTCCATATATAAACCCATATATATATATATATATATATATATATATATATATATATATATATATATATATATATATATATATATAAACCAATTCAGGACATTCCTTTGGTAGGATCACGGGGTAAATATCTGTAAATAGTCATGTTGTTTTGTACACAGAGTTGCTCATAGTCACTATTTTTAGATTACAGCAATCAGTTGTTTGAGAGTGCACAGTCTTAATCACGGACCAGTTAGTCAGAGTATTAATATTTTTTTCAAAGTTTAGTTGTTTATTAATTTTGCTTGCACATTCTTAAGTTGAACGGGGTTCATTAAAGAAAAGTGGGCGTTTAGGTATTCTTGATTCGAGGTTCATTATAAATGTTTAGCCTTAAAGATATACCCAAGTTCTTCAACCTGAATAAAAACCGTGTATACTCAATGCAATGTGAATTCCATGACAAGCCCATCAGTGACACTACTAACGAACAATTTATCTAAGATTTACGGCTTACCATCATAGGTTACCTAAATGATGATGATGATGATAATGATGATGATAACGATAATTTGTACCCTTTAGTTTTAGCATGTAAACAGAGACTTGTATCAAAGAAAGACGATTTAAAAGAAGATAATATAATGATAGGTGATAGTAGTAGTAGTAGTAGTAGTAGTAGTAGTAGTAGTAGTAGTAGTAGTAGCGTGTACCATCATCACCATCATCATCATGATCATGATCATGATCATCATCGTCAGTTATTATCATGACTTCATGTTCGTGAAAAAGTTTGTTACTTATAATTTTAAAATTTGCTAGTCAGTAGACAGAGTTTCCTATGCATATGTGTATTCAATCACTAAGCCTAGATCTTTACTTTCTGTAAACAGAAGCATGCTATACATACTGGCGTACACGTCGTGATCAACTGACGAGGCGAAGGAAGGGGACGGAAGCGCGCCATCGGGAAAAAATGTGTCGCAACGAGCGAATTAAAAGGGTAATTATGCTTACCGACTCTCATTAAACCCAGTCCTCCTATAAATCAAGATCGTACATCTAATCCAATATTTCTGAAGCAGAATTAAACTCTTTCAAGTAATTATGAAAGACCCTGATTCGATACTGGACATTCACTGAATTTACACAGGCATCCACCCTTAACTTTTGGAAAATGTTTTTGACTACCAATCAGCACATATTACATACAATAGTAAGCATAACACGGAATAAATCATGAGATACTCTTTGTATTGCTTGTTGCGTTCACTGCATGACTCAGTTTTGTGTAATCTAGTATTCTGCATTTTTACTTGTTCTCATGGCAACAACACGATTGAGGATGTTATGTTCGCATGTAAATATGTGGCTTTCCTTTTTAGACTGATTTATGGGTATTTCGTTTTACAATTTAGAAGTTGAAGTGCAGATTAGAAGCCCTTGAAATGATCGATTGGGATGAGAAGAAGAAGAAGAAAGTAAGTGCCGTGTTGACTGCGCAGTACCAAAGCTCTGAGGATGAAGATGAAGAAGCAATATCAACTTTGCCCGAGCGCGGAGGAGGGCCGCTTCCTCGGAAAGTAAGGAAAATCCCATGGCAGTCAAAAAGAGTCACAATATATAAAAAAGCTCTCGACACCGTATTTTTGGAAAATATTTCTCCCAAACGCCGTGCGTCCATGGCGAGATTATCTCGACCACACGATCATTTGTCCTCCAGGCAAATTCCAAAAGATGCACCCTCTTGGGTGATATCAAAAGCTGATGATCCTGAACGACCCATGTCCGGTGAAGAGAACAAGAAATGAAATTCAATACATCCATCACAAAGTATACGATAAAGTCGAATAGGAAAGTAAAGGTTATACCGAAGGTTAAACTCTCTATATTTTTCAACAAAAGAAGAGTTTTGCCTTCAAAAATGACATGAGAACTTTTAAATACAGCTTATAGCGATAGTGCACTCGCGGTCGCTTTGAAAGTTATCGGTAGAAACATTTTCCCCAAAAAAATCGAATTTGGCATAGATACGCATTGTTTTACCATCATATAGATACGTCATCAAGGGGTGATATTGACATTGATTCACTTGATGCCAACACTTATCTACGTAAGAAAAGGAACTTGAAATGTAACAACTTTTGTTGTAAAAATGGAAAGGATGAATGTGCTGTACGTGCAGTTTATTTAGGAATTTAACTGTAATAACAAAGCTCAACATGAAATTTTGTTTGATATCTCGACCCATCTCGCTAAAATGGATGCAAACTTGTACACCATTGATCTTGATAAAAATTCTATAGAAACAGAAGCTAGCAATTTAATTTACTGTAATTTTATTCCTACAAGTACACCCTAACACATACGTATTAGGTAGTGTTTTCACATCTTACAAACAGTTATCGATGTTTGTGACGTTTTCGTGTACAATGAGATCGTGTTAAGGGGTTGTCCGTCAATGTCAGTGTGTGGATGCGGGCGAGCCAGCCGTCTGACCTTTATTTTTCTGGTGGAGAAAAGAGAGAGCGCTACCAACGACAAAAATTGAAGTGTGTTTTGCAACAGGTCACATTTGCCGTAGGTGGCGCTGTTCATAAGTTCTTGAGGTACTGCACCTTTTGCATTTTTTAGTGATGAGTGCTCCATAGTCATACTATTTAATAAGATTAGTTGATGAATGTTTAACCGAAAAAAGCTGTTTAGTACTAGTTTATATCAACAATTATTCTTATAAACTGATTTTATCGTCTCACAATAAATCAAATTATACACAATTGTCATTGAGAATACTTGTGACTTTTTTCAGCCAAGATATTTGTCACATTTCGTGTACCCATTTGGCAAAGAAAATATAATTTATGTAATTAATGCTTAGCATATTGTAGTATGATACTTACATTAGTATTGCTACTCAAACAATTCTGATTGAAAAGCAAAAATAAGAGAAATGTGGCAAATATACGGCACTCTCAGAGGAGAAATGCGCTGGCAGAAATATAATGCAATTTTTATATTTCCGCCGGTAACGACGTATTTAAGACGACACGTATGTTCAACAGATACGACTTAAAAAAGGATTTGAGTAACATTTCGGCAAACGTACACGTGCATAAAGAACAAATATCCGACGTTTCACGTTGAACTAGGGGATGAAACAACCAACAAATGCAGACGAAATGCGAAAGAAAGTGATCGTAAATGCATTATTTATTCACTTATCTCAGTCGCCTTTATGCAACAGAATAAGTAACATTTACGTCTTTAGCGTCTTTCAGACAATTCCATAAATTGCATCATTCCGCAAATAAGCTTCTCCATATTTGACCCATATACACATACCATAAGTTTGCGCGAAGGCGTCATAAACATGGCACAAATTATTTATTTCTGTCAATTTTACGCACATTTATGCTTGCATAAATACATTTTTTCACCCTGTGTTATTTTTTGGATATGTGTGGCACACTGACACGGTACTTAGGTTTGAAATAAATATACTTTTGTTGATCACGACAGATACAGTTAAATAAAATAAATCCCAATAATATTCCGCGGACACAGAAATAGCCTAGTTAGTTCTTGTTTATTATGTCATAGGCAGATGTCGAAGAATAGTTAACTGAATGATCATTATAAGTGCAAGTAATTTTTCTAAAGGTCTCATATCCTAACCTTTCATGATAATATAAAAGAACAGGCTGTTTACAATGATAAATAATATATTATTATGTGTAGTAAATAAGAAATAATATATGATTCAGTGTGTCGTAAAAGTATTATTCATTATGTCAGAAGATTATTAAGGCTAGGGAAAAACAGCATCCTAAAATCCATGCAGGCAAGGGTTTTTGGTGGTTCAATTCTGTGTCCAGAGATTACCTTATTTATTATTTTTAAGGTCACTGCCAGTGATGAATGTTAAATGAACATTAGTATTGATATTCTTCGTACAGAACACACTTAATCATTCTAGACAATCTATTATCAGCAAGTGCTTCCCCTGTATGTCGGATTATTTAACATGAATGCAATTGGAACGTTGGGCCTGAAAGAATAAAAAAAAATAATTATAGTCATGAAACCAACTTTTCATGGATGATATGAAGCAAGTGTAACAATTGAAGTTGTTTCAAACGTCAGCAGTGATTTTCTCTTTCTCTTGTTTTATGTAATGAAAATAGGATATGCTCAAAATGTTTGCATGATAAACAACGTCCGCTTTGACTTGGTTTGTCATTTAGTTTTATAAATGTAATGAGGAAGAACTTTAACATAACACGATATGTAAAAATTACAAAACGATTTGTGTCACTTACAGCTTGAAACAGCAGCTTTATCCTCTGATTCCTCTCTTCTTTCTCCCGTCGTCGTTTTCTAAGGTCTTCTCTTGCCTGTTTAAAAATATCTCTTTGATTTGCAAGAATCTCTGTTTCACAGAGCTGGTTTTCTAACAATGCCAACCGATCGTCATTGGCGCCACATATTCGAACTCTCATGGCAACTAAAACCTGAAATTCCACAGAGAAAATTATTTTAAAATATTTTAAAAATTAATTAATAAAATATTAATTCTAAGAATTAACGTTAATAATCCTTATTTTAAACTATCGGCTGCTTTTTCAACACTTGTTTCTTTATAAATATGTTCAAATGTTGACAAAATAAATCCTACTCAGTATCATCACTTTCGTTTGCGATTCTCCACTTCACGGGGGCGCCATAATGAGTATGATTGTAGGGTTTCGAATTCTTACTCTTGGCCCGAAAACCAGCACTACCTCACTTGTGATATAAACTTGCTGCGAGAAGGAAGACATGTGCTTATGTGCAATGCTCTGTTTTTATTGGTGACCGAATAGAAAAACAATATATACGAATTCTTCGGAGAATCAAAACGCCAACACACACAGTACGGAATTATGTTACGTTGCTACAAGTCCTAAGTAAACTACCAAACTTTAGTTTTTTTATGGTGGACAATGGCCCACAATAGTTACGAATACATATAAAACATTGTATAAGCAAGATTTACAAAAGGTCATGCAAAAGATGCAAGATGTTTCCTTTGTTACCTCATGGTTAGTTGCAAGAAAGCAGAGGAAAATCACCGAGCCCTGAAATAAAATTCAAGGACATTTACTCACAAAAGTCACATGATTTTTATAATATGATTAACTATACAGTATGTATGTACCGCTAACCAAAGAAACTTCCAATTTTCTATATCAATGTTGAAACTTAGGCTTCAAAGGCCATTCGTACATCTAATAAAATAATTTTATTTCCGTCAGGTACACATTTAATAATCAACAAGAATATGTATAATAATATATTACTTGTTAAGGCAGGGGAACTATCTTTACTGTAGTAATTACGATGATAATTTTACACCTACCTCAAAGATTATCGCCAATGCCAAAACGTAGTTGCCGTGAAGAGACTTTGCCAAAGCTGCTGCATAGCCGATAACACGTACGACAACAAATGTAACATATAGCAAAATCGCGGAACATATGTATTCTCTGTAAGACGAACAGCATTGTAAAATCGTTTAAGAATAAGAAATGTTAATTATTCAAGGTTTGAAAACTGGATCTCCATTACACAAAAGGTATTCCAAGTTCATATACATACATATATACAGACATATATATATATATATATATATATATATATATATATATATATATATGTATATATATATATATATATTTATATATATATACCAATATAGAAGGTATTCCGACACACATATACATATGTCTATCTATCTATCTATCTACGTACATATTTATCTCTCTCTCTCTCTCTCTCTCTCTCTCTCTCTCTCTCTATATATATATATATATATATAATCTATGTGGCTTATATAAATGTAGGTATGTGTTTTCTCTCTCCCTATTGCTTTAATTCTATGGTGTCAAAATAATTTTTCTAAAGACTATGATCAAAAGCCCATTTCATTGGAAGAGAAGTATTAAAGCTACCACAAGGTGTCGATAATTTCTCACTTGTATTATTTATAGTCGCGCCAGTGGCTTACCGACTACGCATGCGCATATTCATAATATACTGTGCGAGTAACCGGAAGTGTACCCTACTTTCAGGCGCGCCGCCATGTTTTTTTGAGTGTTCGTAAATAAACAAATACGAAACTTGCAAATTATTATTTTTTAACATGCCATTTATAAAATATATCTTTTATTAGCCAGTCAGTATTATTATCTACCTTGTTGCTGATACAAAATATCGTTAATATCACGCATAAAAATAGAAATAGAAAACTGTCATGCATATCAACGGAGGTATACCCAAAGAATGCTGGGATTGAATTTAGAAAAGCGCCCCCTGTGTCAATAACTAGCTTCAAAAATTGCCAGTTTTAAGACGGAAGGCAGTTAGTCCGGGGTCACTTGTCATGATTTTGGCTTCCGTGTGCATTTCGTGAAGACTCTTGTCAACATATATCATTTTATTTCTTAACATCCGGAGAGTCCACAAAACATTGTCGGCATTTTTTCTTTCTACTTTGTCAAGGTCAAATTCATGGTCATTCGTTACTCCGCAAATTCCATTGATTAAGCATTGATAATCATTGACCAAATTACTTTATAATACCTTCAGTGGTGGAAGGGAACTTCACAGCTCGTAATAGATTTTAAAAACCTTTTTGTTTCTGTTTTTGACCATTTTATATGAATTTATATGCAATTACAAGGATTTGCTTGTATTGCAGTTGTACATATTTTTCCCATGCACTGTGTTAAATAATGACACAGATCGGTTTCTGACATGCACTGTGCTTGACAACTACCATACAACTACCATAAACTTTATTTTATCAATTTCCCTGCATCTAGGCGTTTGCCATCCGCAGTATTACCAGCTGTGGTAGGTTGTAAAATCCAGACCTCTGTGCAGAATTTAACTGGGCTAAGAGTAGACAGGATTACTTTGCAGCTTGCAGTGTACTCTTTGATTGTTGTGAGAGCAAGTCATCCATTTTTCCTCGCATTTCTCTTCAAGTCATATAAAACGATTTGTATTCTTCCCTAACAATAGCAGAAATTACAGCCTTGTTGCTAAACACAGGCTACATGCAGAAGCCATTTATCAAAACTAAGCCTCTGTACTGAGAAATATAGGCTATTACATGTGCCCTTTGAAAATCAACTGTAGTACACACAATGTTGTAATAACCAAGACACCTATTGTTAAAATATTGATACAGAGTACAAAGATGATTCATTATCAATAGGTTGCACCTTTGTTGTGAGACACAGGGAGTCAGTAGATTATCTAGGATTAAAAACGACGAGATAAGTCATATACGGTGGTAGTAGTTTGTCAGAAACCGTTATCCAAAGGCTATTAATTCGATATTTTTTTGTCACGGAATCTCAACATTTAGTGGTTGCATTTCACATATACATATTTCACATAACTGACATTGCATGCAAATAACTTTGTCAAAAATTTCAATAAAAAAAACATTTAATTCCTCCGAAAAGAGAACGTTATGCCTGGTATGTCAGGAAGCAAGTGATGAGCTTGTGTCAAATCCCACTGCAGATGACACAGTGCTGTAGTTTGTTCACCAGAGAGGTGAATTTGGTGATGGTGTCTTTCCAAGGATAAGTTCGAGACCCAGGGATGATGATTCCTCTTCCCTTCGAGATTGTGGTGCTAGCTGGCATAGGGAATGCTATGCAAATGCAGATACTTTCAAAGGTCTACTCCAGTGAGCAAAATTGCGCTATGGAAAAGCATTAGAGCAAGGTGATAGCTCTGTATTAATAGGTAAAGCTCGTGGACGACCCTATACACCAACTTTACCCTTATCTACCATGGAAAGTGCTGGTTCATCCGAGCCTAAAGTTGCTTTCACTAGATCATCAGCTAGAACATACGACAAAAGCATGTGTTTTGTCTGTCAACAATATATATTTTCTTTGGGTCCTCTTTATGAGGTTTCTTCATGCAATACTTGGGAAAAACTACAACAAGCAGTAAACCGAGGCAAATCAGACTTGTTAAAAGTCAGACTCAGTGGTGCCTAATACAAAGGATGCTAGAACCATTGATATTAAATATCACAAAAGATGTTGGACCAAAAACGTTGAAACTGTCTTGGGAAATATAAATACAAATGCAGATTTACACCAATTGTGTGAGACTGGATCTGCAAATGTCGGTAATGACAATACCACCATGCTTGCTGCAGATATCGAATTTTTCTCCTTGTTGGAAAATTCTTTAGCTGAAGGTTCGGTTTTAAACCTGGTTGAAGTACTTGACTCATATTTGGCAAT